>JAQHUG010000137.1:5430263-5464412 GCA_028555095.1 Dicrostonyx torquatus
GAGCTGGTTTTGGTCCATGTGGCCGGCCAGTGTCTGGGTGATGTTGCCAGGGACCCGTGTGATCCCTGCATGCTCAGGTCACTGGCTCTCTCTCCCATGTCTTGTCTCTGATGCATGCTCCCTCTGCAGGTGTGTAGAGGTCGGCTCTTCCATAGAGCTGGTGTTTGCTGGCTCTAACATTCCAAGGCATTCCGCAGCTCTTTATTTGAACTGTGACATTTATGCTTCACAGACTTCATGGAGCACTGTCCATCCGTGAAGTCAGCTGCCTAAGCACTCCAATGTTTTCATTCCACAAACACCAGCACTTCGTGCTGACTGCGTGTTTTTCTGCCCCAGGGAACCATCAGCGTTGGAGTCGATGCCACTGACCTTTTTGATCGCTATGATGAGGAATATGAAGATGTGTCCGGAAGTGGCTTTCCGCAGATTGAGATTAATAAAATGCACATATCCCAGTCCATTGAGGTAAAGCACAGACACCTGTCCAAGTCCAGCCTGGGCCTGAGTTAATGAGGCGCAGTGCCGGAGCAGCTGGATGGGAGTCGGCTCGGGGTTTCTCATCGTTATTTATGAAAGGCTGCAATTAGCCACTGAGAGAGGGGGAAGGGAGGGCAAGAGAGTGTGAGCATGCTCCATTTGGCCTTGTTTGTTACTGCATTGCCCCCACACACACAAGACAGCTGAGTGTTGGCATTTAATTCCCAAGGTCCCGGGTCTTGCCAATTAGGAGTGCTAATGGTGTAAGCATAGATGCCCAGGTCATAGTCGTTTTAGGAAGGAAGGCAGCCCTGCTGGCAGATGATGCTCAGAGCTAGTCTAGGTTCTGAGTACTTGACTGTGTGGAAGACAGTAGCAGCTCTAGTCCTGAGCCAGGGAATTCAAACACCACCCTTTTGCCCCTGGATGCAATAGGGGCAGGCCATTCTATTTAGGACACCAGGGTCTCTGCCTACACATCAAGTGCATGAGCCTGCCCCATGGAGTTAATGCCAAGAAACTTGCTGTCCTTGAAGAGCCCTTAATACAGCCAGAACCCTAGTGGCAGGCTGGGAGTAGAGAGCCCAGACAATACATTGTGGGAAGGCACATGGTGGGGGTCTCCATGTAGCTCCCGCCATGGCACACTAGACCTGGTGTTCTGCCACTCTCTGTGGGTTTTGGTGATTCTTGAATTTGTGCAGCTCAAGAGGTAATTCAGCTGGGCGGTGGTGGCACACGCCTTTAATCCCGGCACTCGGGAGGCAGAGACAGGCGGATCTGTGAGATCGAGACCAGCCTGGGCTACAAGAGCTAGTTCCAGGACAGGCTCCAAAGCCACAGAGAAACCCTGTCTCGAAAAACCAAAAATAAAAAATAAAAAATAATAACTCAGTAAGTAGTGTCTGCTGATAATCACAGGCCGTGCACTGGATTCCCAGTGCCATATACATAACATCAGTCATATGGATGCGTGTTGTGGCACCTGCCAGTGCTCAGGAGCAGAGGCAGGAGCATCTCATCCCACAAGGAGGCTAAACTACTGTTTTCATGGCCCCATGCCAGTGATAAAAATGAGGAGAGCAGAGCAGTTGGAGGCCTCCTGTCTCTGTCCTCAAATGCCAAGTGACCTGTGTCCCCATTGCCTCTCTTCACTTGCTACTCTTGGCTATCTTCCCTTAGGCACCCTTGACAGCTACGGACACAGCCATCCTCTCCGGAAGTCTCTCCACCCAGAATGGCAATGGTGGTGGTTCCATTAACTTTGCACTTCGGCGGGTCACTTCTGCAAAGGGATGGGGAGAGGTAAGACCCGCTGAATTCTGGTGTCCATACATGGTCCCATTATTCACATGACAAGCTAACCTTTACTGCCTGAGGGGCTGTTGAAAGTCGCCCTGGCTGGTAGTCAGTGAGGCAGCCAGGAGAGTGCCGGAAGGACTGACGGACCTCTCCGTCAGGGCCCACGTCCCATCTTCACCCAGGAGATGCGGCAGGTGGCACCACGGTGGGGAGGGGTGTGGACTACCAGTCTCCTTCCCTTCTGACTTGAGCCAAGGGAGGTCAGAGTTCAGAACTGACATTTTCTTTGGCGGAGTACTTGTCTACAGTCTGGGGCAGAGGTGATAACAAGGCCTTAGGAGTCTGCCCGTCCTGGATTGGGAGCCTGGAGGTTCATCTGAGCCCTGGGTTCCTGTTGTAGAAAGAACTCCAATAATACTTTCTCTGTTTATTTCTCCAAACAGTTGGAGTTTGGAGCTGGAGACCTCCAGGGGCCCTTATTTGGTCTCAAGCTGTTCCGTAATCTCACACCAAGATGGTAAATATACAAGATAACTCCTTTTTGGTGATCTGTGCTAACTTGTATTAATTAGAGCCTGTGACTTCTTGTGGACATTTGAAGTTACTTGTGCTGTGTGGGCGGGCGCAGTCGGACAAGTGCTGGGGCAGCCTGCAAGCTGAAAGAGCTCTGCATGGGAAAGCAGGGCCGGCCCACCAGGCTTCCTTCTGCACTGAGAAGCTTTCTAACTTGAGACTATTTACTTTACAGTCCTGTGAGGACTGGGAAACAGTATCTATCTGTGGGACTACCTGGTGATTGGGTGGACTCGGCCACACCTGAGTTTTACACTCTCTGCAGCTACAGTGATGACTCCAGGCTTCTGTCCTAGTTCCCTTCCCAGTTAGTGTATCACAGAATATCCTGCTGAAAGCAACTTAGGGGAGGGAGACAGTTCCAGGTGATAGTTCATTACAGTAGGAACCTTGAGGGGACCGGTCACATCAATCTGTGATCAGGACAGAGAGGCAGATGTGGCGGCGCACAACTTTAACCCCAGCACTTGGGAGGCAGAAGCAGATGGGTCTCTGAGTTTGAGGCCAGCCTAGTCTATATTCTGAGTTCCAAGCCAGCCAGAGCTAGTCTGTCCTCGTGTACAGTATTCAGATTAGCCATGTCTCCCTCCGGGGCTCCCTCCTCCATGCCCAAGTCCAAGCTCAGCCCTAAAGTTGCTGTATAGTACCAGGTGTGTGGTGACGTAGTGCAGAAGAAGGATGTGTTTTACTCTTTTGGCTCATTTGGGGAGCCGCCACCCAGTTCCCAAATAAATCACATGGAGGCTTAGTTAGAAATGTCCATGACTTGTTTCTTGCCAGCTTTTTTTAACTTATGTTATTCTGTCTACCTTTTGCCTCTGTGCTTTTCCTGTTCTCTGTAGGTCTTTACTTTGACTCTGTGGCTTGCTGGCCCCTGATGTCCTCCTCGGGCTACTTCTCTCTCCTATATATTCTCTCTGCCTGCCAGCCCTACCTGTCCTTTCTCCTGCCTTGTTATTGGCCGTTCAGATCTTGATTAGACCATCAGGTGTTCTAGACAGGCAAAGAATCACAGCTTCACAGCGTTAAACAAACACAACATAAGCAAAAGTCACACACCTTAACATAATTTTCCTAACTATGCAGAGATAGGTAGAGGCCGGGAGATCAGAAGTTGAGAGTCATCCTCAACTTCTTGTGGAGAGTTTGAGGTCATCCTAGAATACAGAAGACTTTGTGTCAGAACAAACAAAGCTGCTGGGTGAAGCCAGGCTTAGTGGTGTGTGCCTCTGATCCCCACTGCTCTGGAGGCTGGTGCAGAAGTGTTACAAATTTGAGACTGGTGTGGACAATATAGTAAGACCCTGTCTCCAAAAGAAAATAGGAAAGGCAAGCATGGTTGTAGACGCCTGTAATCCCATCGTCTGAGGGATAGGAACAGGAGGGTCAGGAGTTCAAACCTGCCCTGTGCTGTGTAGCTCATCAGGGCCAACCTCTGGTCTATATGAGACCCTGGCCCCCAAAGTAGACAGCCCTGTGGAATGGTCTCAATCTCTGACCAGTGCCTGCCTTGCTGATCGCAGTTTTCCTCCCTTTGGGTCAGAACCTGGTATCTCATCCTGTCTTCTTTCTGCTTCTTTAGCTTTCTCTTGGAACTCTACCGATAACATTCTCCCTGCTGGCTCCCCTGGCTCCTATAGGGGAAGCAGGAAAATGCAGCCTTTCTCTAGCATGGCTGGGTCTCGTGGAAACTAAGAAATTGGCTTTTTAGTCATTTGGCTGAGGGAAGCTACTGGGAGTATAAAGTAATCCTGATTAAAAGTTAGTGTGTTTGCTGGGTGGTAGTGGTGGTGCAGGCCTTTAACGAGGATCTCTGAGTTCCAGGACAGCCAGGACTACACAAAGAAACCATGTCTCAGGGAAAAAAAAATATGTCAAGTGTATCATGATTACCTTAATGTCACAAATGTTATCTCTAGAGCTTAGGAAGTCGAGAAGGAAACGGCTAGACAACAAGCAGTGGGTGTCGGGTTGTGCGCCAGACCCCAGCTACTTGTCAGCCTCTAACCAGGAGGTAGGGGCTGCGCTTCCTTGGAAACTGACTTCAGAGTCCTTCCTGGAAGGCTGATTTGATTTTCAACAGCATGGTAAACCTCAGGATCCCTGGGCAGGTTTTTTAAATTAGTAAGCCATCTCTGCAGCATTTAAGAGCACTTGTTGCTCTTGTGGAGGACCTGGGTTTGATTCCTGACACCTACATATCAGCTCCCAATCATCTGCAACCTCAGTTCCAGAGGATCTGACAGGCATACACAGGGCACACATGCCTGAATGTAGACAAAAACACAGAAAATAAAAGTCTTTTTAGTGTGTGCATACGTGTGTATGTATGTGCATATGCACATGCTGGGGATCCACCAGGACTTTGACTTTCCGCATATGCCTGAGGTAGGTGGTGAGTTGATCTTTGTGATGAGTTGATATTGCTTGGAGGCTGTTCATGCTCCAAGCTTGTGCTGAAGAAACCAGAATGCCTGACGGAGGAGCCCACTATTGGTAGCTGCACATCAGCCAGGTGACTTCAGCACTGAGCAGAGTTCAGGGAGCACTGTCCCGAGCCACTGTGTTTGAGTGTCACCAGAACTGCCTTCTGTTGGCTCTGAACACAGTATTTAGTGCTCTGATAGAGTGGATGGTGGGGAGTGGGGCTGCCAGGGAGGATCCTGAAAAGACAGGCTTCTCCTCTCTCCCTCCTTGCTCTGCTGCTTTCCTTGCTGAGAGAAGGAACAGCTGAGAGTCTGTGTCAGCTGGACCCTTTCTGTCTGTGTCCCCCACCCCCAGCTTTGTGACGACAAACTGTGCTCTGCAGTTTTCATCCCGTGGAATCCGGCCTGGCCTTACCACTGTCCTAGCTCGGAACCTGGACAAGAACACCGTGGGCTACCTGCAGTGGCGATGGGGCATCCAGTCGGCCATGAATACTAGCATTGTCCGGGACACTAAGACTTGCCACTTCACTGTGGCCTTACAGGTGGGTAGAGGAGCTTCAGTCTCTTGACGATGCATCTTGAGGCGGGTATCTCAGTATAACCCTATACCCTGTGGGGCAGGTCTGGGTCCACGCAGCAGTGACTGTGGCCTCTAGTGAAGATGGAAGATGTTCCCAGGTGACTGTGTTCAGATCATCTGACAGGCAGTAGCAGTTTCACGTCCTATCAGAATGGTGCTCTTGAGTCCTATGGCCGGGCAGAGAGAGAAGCTGGTAGGAAGCAGGTCCTGGGTTCCTCGTCCTAGCTCAGGGTTACCAGAGGTTTGTGTTTTCATGAGAGGCCAGTAAACTGCATTTTCATTAGAAATCAGTTCTCTTACAGTTGTGTGCTTCATAACATTCCTGTCAGTGGTGGATTTCATGGTGAGACCATGTCCCCCCGTGGTGTCTCTGGAACTTATTTTATATGAGATTTACACAATGACAGATCACTGTCATCTCTCAGCATGTCATTACACGATAGTGGCTGTACTGGCTGCTGGTGAACGTTCACACACCTGCCCTGATGAAGCTTCCCACAGGCAGGTGCCCCACAGCTGTAGGCAGCTGGCATCATCTTCCAGAATGGTAAGGCTTAACTGGCATCCTTGTACCTCCCTCTCTTCAGCTAGGGATCCCTCACTCGTTTGCACTGATCAGCTATCAGCACAAGTTCCAGGATGATGACCAGACACGAGTGAAAGGGTCCCTCAAGTAAGTCTGAGCTTTGCTGGCATAGAAGTGATCCAGCTCTGTGGAGGGCCCTCGGGGTGGAGCTGTGATAGGCACCTGTGTATCATCATCACTCCTGTATGCTCCCTGACTGCCCCTTGCCAGGTGGTGGGATTCACTGCTTTGTAGCCAGCCCTGAGGCTGTGCTGCTAAAGAACCTCCAGGATGTCCCAGAGGATAACCACAGGAGCACCCTGGCATTGGCTCCCATGGACAATGGGTGGGGGAACAGGAGGGAGGCACAGGGACTCAGCTCTGTTTCCTAGCAGCTCCTATGTGTGGGTGGGTGGGCAGGAGGGAAACGTGTGCCGGCAGCTGTGCTCTGCCCCCACAGGGCAGGCTTCTTTGGGACAATAGTGGAGTATGGAGCTGAGAGGAAGATCTCCCGACACAGCGTCTTGGGTGCTGCTGTGAGCATTGGTGTGCCGCAGGGTGTGTCTCTCAAAGTCAAGTAAGTTGAGCCTGACCCTTGCTAACCGGGGATGAGGGTTAATTCTGAGCTGCATGAGCAGAGGTCAAGAGGCATAACCCAGCAGTGAATTGGTAGAGGCTCTCCTCCCTCACCCTTCACCAGGCCTGTCCAGTGACCATGTTCACACCCGGGCCACCGTAGGCATCTGCAGCATCAGACTCTTCCTTGTCTGTAGCATAAGAACATGCACCCTTTGCTCTGCACTGCCCAGTTCCTCAGTCATGCTGCCTGAGTTTGCTTGGGATTTTGATACCTTGTTTGAGATATGGTCTCATATAGCCAAGGCTGTCCTGGAGCTCAAACGTGGGATCCTCTTGTTTCAGTTACCTTAGTATTGAGATTTCAGACATGGACACTTCTGGCTTCTGGATTTGCTCACTTTTCTGTTGTATTACAGTTGGGCCTCCCTCGACCACCTGGGCATCATCCTTCCCAACAGAGGGCAGCTGTCCATCCTCTTCTGCCTCTCCTTCCTCCCTACACTTCTCTGTGCCAGGATTCTTAGACAGCAGGCTGGAGCCCTGCTTTTGTTCCTGCCTCCCAGAGGTGGCTCTGTGGGGCACAGTCCTTGTCTGTGCAGACTCTTCCACAAGTGGCCCAGTCTGGCCCGTGTGTTTAGTGTCATCGTCTACAGGTTTTGTATCTGGATGGAGACGTGAACTCCCAAGGGATGGCTCTACTGTGTTTCCAGTGTCCTTGCCTCAAGTGTCCTTGGCCTGCTTCCTAAATCTCTAGGTGCCCCTCTGTATCCATGGATATCACATGTCTGGATTTAAGCCACCAGAATCAGCAGTAATGGAGGAAAGGTCGCACAGGTGCAGGCAGTGCAGTGTGGCAGCTGTTGATGTGATCTTCGTGTTAGACGTGATCAGAAGCTGGTGGGATGTAAAGTCAGGTCTTTAATCCTAGCGTCGGGGAGGCCTGGGACTGGGAAATGACCCTTAGGAATGACACTTGAGGTTGTATGCACGTGTCCACCAAGAGTCCTAAATAGTGCAGACGAATCAAGAGCCCCCTTCTGACCTCTGCAGGGACTACATGCATATGAAGCAGTCACACGCACAGACAAACATTCGTGCACATGAATCAAATAATTTTTTAATATAATACTGATTTCTGCAGACACAGAAACGGTTCTGTAGATACTGTTTTACACTCTGAGCCGGGACACCTGGTTCCCAGTACTCATCTTCATGCTGACTCTTTCTTATCTGGAATGAGAGCACAGGTGAGGGCACTGAGCTCTGCTGGACTGTGTCTCAGCCCTGTGATGATGACTTGCTTTCAGTTGGCTTCTCGGGGACAGTGTCACAGTTTTCTGTGACACTTTTAAACTGTCCAAACTACATTTTTAAAGGATTTATTATTTTTAGGGCTGGAGAGACACGGCTCAGCAGTTAAGAACGCTGGCTGCTCTTCCAGAGGTCCTAGTTCAATTCCCAGCACCACATGGTGGCTCACAGCCATCTGTAATGAGATCTGGGGCCCTCTTCTGGCCTGCAGGTGTACATGCAGGCAGAGTACTCATACATAAAATAAATAAATGAATAAAATTTTTTTAAAAATGATGTATTATTTTTAATGTGTGTGTGGGTCTGTCCATATGAGTGCCAGGGCTCTGAGAGGCCCAAGGAGTCAGATCCCCTGGAGCTGGAGTTCTGGGCAGCTGCAAGCTTCCAGATATTGGTCTTAACTACTAAGCTGCTGCTCTGGCTCCTTCAAACTGAATTTTTATGCTGGTTGGATGTCCCTTATCCTTGACATATTTGTATGTAAAGAGGAGTCTTGGGGATGAGACCCAAATCTAAGTGAGTTCAGTTCTTTCACGAACATAGAGCTTTAAAATTTTCCTAGCTCACCTGTCAACTTTGCTATTTTGTAAACCATGTTTCAAGGACTGTGTCTCTTTCATCTCAGTGTGAAATTTCTTAGCATTTATTTGTTCCTGTCACCTGCCTGTCCTCTTGTGGTTACCCTTTTGGTAATTTGTAACCTTTCTGATTTTTGTTTTTAAAGACATGCTCTCACTAGATAGCTAGTGCTGACCTCAAAGTCATAAAGATCTGAGTGCCTCTGCATCCCCACTGCTGGACTTAAAGGTGCGCCAGGCTTGGGTCCCTTCTAATAACAACATCTTAAGACAGTGAAGCCCCTTTATAGTCAGTCTAGTGCATCTTACAGATTTGATGTTGTATTTTCATTATTCAGTTCACTAGGAGTGTATTGCTTAATTGTGCATTGTAGCTAGCACATGCTTGTGCTTCTTGTATGTGTGCTTCTAATCCCATCCTCAGGAGGCAGGGGCAGATACATAGCAAGTTCTAGCCACGAACAGACAATAAGCCCTATCTTAAAAAAAATCAACGTTTTGCTTGAAGAATATGGAGAAGAAAGAAAGGAAAAATTAATACTGCTTGAGCCAAGAGTGGTGTCTCATGCCTATAATACCAGCTACAAATTTAAGGCTAGCCTGGGCTATGTAGTGCCAGGGTAGCCTGAGCTGCATAAGGAAACCTTGTCTTAAACAAATGCATTCTTGCATACATACCTAGTGCTTACTTAGTACTGCCAAGGCAGCCAGCAATGCAGTGGAAAACATGCCCATGCGCTGTGCTCATGCTTACCTGTCCGCTGCTGTCAGAATGTCCATGTGTTTGTTGTAGTGAGTCTTTGTACTGCCAGCTCACAAAAACTAAATGCTCGGCTGATAGCTTAGGCTTGTTTCTAACTAGCTCTTGTAACTTAACCCATATTTTTTCATCTGCATGGCTTGTTATCTCGTTACCCATCAGTTACCTTTACTCTGTACCGCCCATGCTGCTTCCCCCAGTCTCCTGGTGTCTCCACCTTCTTCCTCCCAGCACCCTCTCTGCCTGGAAATCCTACGTACCTATTGGCCATCCAGCTTTGTATTAAACCAGTCTGAGTGCCACTTCTTCACAGTGTACAAAAAGGATATTCTACAGCACTTTGTTTTAAGATAAAATAAACACGGGCTGGAGAGATGGCTCAGAGGTTAAAGAAACTGACTGCTCTTCCAGAGGTTCTGAGTTCAGTTCCCAGCAACCACATGAAGGCTCACAACCATCTGTAATGAGATCTGGTGCCCTCTTCTGGCCTGCAGACATATATACAGACAGAACATTGTACGTAATAAATAAATAAATAAATAAATTTTTTTTTAAAAAGATACAATAAACACTAATCTGAGGCCCAGCCTAGTGGCACCAACTAAGGGAGATTGAAGCAAGAGGATCACTTGATCCTAGTAGTTCAGGGACAATCTAGGCAGCCACCTCCTTGCCTCTCATCTCAAAGCATGAATAAAGCCTCTGTTATTTATTTATTTATTTATTTGGTTTTTCAAGACAGGGTTTCTCTGTGGCTTTGGAGCCTGCGCTGGAACTAGCTCTTGTAGACCAGGCTGGTCTCGAACTCACAGAGATCCCCCTGCCTCTGCCTCCCGAGTGCTGGGATTAAAGGCGTGCCCCAACACTGCCCGGCCTATTTATTTATTTTATTTGTTTATTTTTAAGATTCTTGTGTCTTAGCCAGGCAGTGGTGGCATATGCCTTTAACTCCAGCACGTAGGAGGCAGAGGCAGGCAGATCTCTGAGTTCAAGGCCAGCCTGGTCTACAGAGCTAGTTCCAGGAGAAACTGTCTTTTTAGGTTCCAGGAGAACCCTGTCTTTTAAAAAAGAAAAAGAAAGAATATTTTTGTGTCCTATGTGTGAATATCTGTTTATATGTAGATATGTATGCAGATGCATCAGGTCCCTAGGAACTGGAGTTATAGGCAGCTATGGGCTATCCAGTGTGGGATGCTGGGAAACTAACTTGGGTCCTTTGGAAGAGCAACCAGTGCTCGTAGCCATGAGCCATCTCTCCAGTCCCAAGTCCTAGTCTTCATATGTGGTCAAGTTCAATGGTAATCAGCTCAGCTTTGGAGCTGCTGTGCAGTGGCTGAGCCCCCACTGCTGCTCCGTGGGACCTGACACACCCTGTGTGTGTGTCCTTCTGTTTCCCGCAGGCTGAACAGAGCCAGTCAGACCTACTTCTTCCCGATCCACCTGACGGACCAGCTGCTCCCCAGTGCCGTCTTCTACGCCACCGTGGGGCCACTAGTGATCTACTTGGCAATGCACCGTTTGATCATCAAACCATACCTCAGGGCTCAGAAAGAGAAGTGAGTTTCACACTAAGAACCTCTACCTCAGTCTCCTCTAAACTGGAGAGCTGACTATGTGCCCTAGAAAAAGAGGACAGGTTAATGCTGGGGAGGTGCAAGCGTGGTGTCCAGGTCCTGACGGGTCCTCGTCACTGTTGGCCAGCAGCAAGCCACTAAGGTTGAGTGGGGGGACAGGGAATCCCTCTTCTAGCTGCCTGTGACCTGTTACTGGTATGAGGACCAAGTTTCCATGGTTGTTTAAGACCTGGAGCAAAAAATGTCCTCCATCTGGCAGCACTGTGTGGGCTGACCCCGAGTCCCTCTGTTTGCTATAGAAGTGGGCATTTCTGTGCATCCAAGGTAGTCTGAATTGTCTCTGCCTGCTGGAGTCTTCTTCTCTCCTAAGGAAACAGCAGTTTGGGAAGTTCCATGAAGGAGGTGGACAGGGAAGGTGATCTCAAACTAAAGGGAGATGCACAGGCCTGCAGCACAGGCTGGCCTGGGGTGGTTTTAGGAAGTATCTTCTAAGTTCTGGAAGTAGAAATCGTTACACTGCAGACTGCATGCTGGGCTCTGTCCAGCAGAGGGCGCAGTTTGCTCACCATAGAGTCACTTGTGCCCTGCTTCTCTCTGAAAGGGAACTGGAAAAGCAAAGGGAGAGCACAGCCAGTGACATCCTGCAGAAGAAGCAAGAGGCAGAAGCTGCTGTGAGTGTCCCACTGCCGCTGTGCAGAGTCCAGACCCAGGGCAGCCTCCTCTGTCCCCTTCTCTAACCATCCTGCGGAAACTGGGACTGCGGAGGAAACTCCTTTACCCTTACCCTCTGTTAATCCCAGCCCAAGGGCGTCTCTTCCCCAGCTTCTCTTCCTCATTTTACAACCACATTGCCTTTCTGTGACCTGTGGGCACGTTTTATAGACTCTGGTCTGTGCCTTGAGATGAATACAGCACTCCAGGGCCAAGGTCCGTGAAGTGGCAGGGTTGTCTTCTCCCTGTACGTACTTCCGTTTAGGGGAGATGAGGGAGCAGAAGCATCATGACTGAACAACAGGGTACCATGGGGTTCCTGTGACCAAAGGAAGGGCTGCAAAGGCACATGACTGAGAAACTACATAAGGCCAGGCCAGTCATGTCCCCAGGCAAACTTGCTCATATGGGGGGGGCAGCACACAACCCTACCCAGCTGAATGGCTCCACAGAGAGCACAGGTCCTTCTCAAGGAAAGTAGGGTCCAGCTGCACACATGACATGTGTGTCTTCGGTACACGGGATGACTCGTACTAATGGTTGTGGCCCAGGCCGGCCGGGACTCGTCACTATGGGGCCTTTTATTTCTCTGGAAATACCGCGTGTTCAGTAATTCCTCATCCTTCCCTGAACTCCATGTGCAGAATCACTGAGAAGGAAGAAAAGGTGCTGTCCTTTCCACTGGGGTCATCGTGTAGGGTTCTGCCTTGTCAGGTGACTCTCCAGCACTGCCTCAAATGGGGCTGAGGGCTTCAGACCGGTGGGTGAGCTGAGCTTAAGGCTTATGCTCCTGTCTCTGCAGTCCCTGAGCAGACTTTTGTTTGTTTGTTTGTTTTGGTTTTTCGAGACAGGGTTTCTCTGTGGCTTTGGAGCCTGTCCTGGAACTAGCTCTTGTAGACCAGGCTGGTCTTGAACTCACAGAGATCCGCCTGCCTCTGCCTCCTGGGTGCCTGAGCAGACATCTTGACATGGACACAAACTGGGTGTTGGTCATGCTCTGACCAAAGCAAGTCCAGGGTCCCCGACATGTTCGTCTTCTCTCAAAGGTGCGGCTGATGCAGGAGTCTGTCCGGAGAATAATTGAAGCAGAAGAGTCCAGAATGGGTGAGAAGGCACACCCTCTGTGGGCCGGGCCCTGGGGTCTGACAGGACAGCCTGTGTCACCCCTGCCACTCTGTCCGCAGGGCTCATCATCGTGAATGCCTGGTACGGGAAGTTCGTCAACGACAAAAGCAGGAAGAATGAGAGGGTGAAGGTGATTGACGTGACCGTCCCGCTGCAGTGCCTGGTAAAGGACTCCAAGCTCATCCTCACTGAGGCCTCCAAGGTACATAACCAGGTCACCAGGACCCCTGTTCACAGGATCTACAAGAGAAGGCAGACTGGGGTCCAGCTCCATGTGACGGGATGCTCAGGCCTGCAATGGCCATTTCCTCGCAGTCTGGAGAGCTTCTGTGCTGGAACCACTTCTGCTCCCATGGACCCTAAAATTCACCCGAAAGTGACCACCGAGTACCCAAACCTGCCTTCCTGGCACTTGCATTCCGTTTATCTACAAGTTCCAGAAAGGGTGTGGACTCAGCTGGCTGAGTCTGGTGGGCTTCAGGCTGGACGGGAGAGAGGGGGCCTGACAGCCAGTCTAACACTGCCTCAGTAAACAGCTCTAAGTCTCATTCCTCCATCAAGCTCCTTATCCATGCTGTGCCCATTGACGGCAGGAAGGAGCAAAGTGGAGCAGGCCTTGAGGGCGACCCTCTGTTTGTTGCAGGCTGGGTTGCCAGGGTTCTATGACCCGTGTGTTGGGGAGGAGAAGAGCCTGCGAGTGCTGTACCAGTTCCGAGGCGTGCTGCACCAGGTGATGGTGCCTGACAGTGAGGCCCTGAGGATACCAAAGCAGTGTGAGTAGTGCCCTCGGGGTCACCGTCCCGTATAGCTTCCTCAGTGCTCAGTGACCTCTGAGGTGTGGGGAGATTTGTATTGTCCTTGTCACGGGTGGAGTTAGAGCACACTCTTGGCCAGGTGTGATACTACACCCAAGAAGCCGAGCTAGTAGGATCACGGATTCCAAGTCAGCCTGGGCTACATAGTGAAGCTCAACTCAAAAACTCAAAAAAAAAAAAAAAAACCAACAAAAACCTAGCCGGGTGATAGTGGCGCACACCTTTAATCCCAGCACTCGGGAGACAGAGGCAGGCAGATCTCTGTGAGTTTGAGGCTAGCCTGGGCTACAAGAGTTAGCTCCAAGACAGGCTCCAAAGCTACAGAGAAACTCTGTCTTGAAAAACAAAAACAAAAAACCTAGCACTGAGGAGGCAGAGGCAGGCAGATCTCTGGGAATTCGAGGCCAGCCTGCTCTACAGAGGAAATTCCAGAACAGCCAGAGCCAGGGCTGTTATGCAGAGAAGCCTCATCTTGAAAAGAAAAACAAAACGTCTAGAGAGATGATTACTCTTGCAGAGGACCCAGGTTCAGTTCCCAACACCCACACGGTGCCTCACAACCATCTGTGACTGGTTTCAGGGAATCTGACACCCTCTTCTGCCCATGGGCACCAAACATACATGTGGTTTATACATACATTCAGGCAGAACACTCACACAGAAATTTAAGATGGGGGTAGGATGTCCATTCTTGCCACAGCTGTGAGTGGCTGTGTGGAAGTGACCTTTCTTCCCGGGTGCAGAAGCAGATGCTTCAGGTTGAGGGCGGTGGGACTCAGGAGGCAGGGGCTCTGAAATCTAGGCCAGCCATGGACTACATAGAAAAGCCCTGCCTCAGAACACAGGAAACGCAGCTGCTCCCAGCCCGGCCTTGTGCAGGAGGTAGAGGAAGCGCACTGCCCTCTGCTGCCCTGACTTGTGCTTTTCTTTCCAGCTCACAGAATCGACACAGACGGATAAACTACTTGGAACCCTGAGTAAAAAGGCTACAAAATCCTTTCTGGGGAGTCTACAAATTTGGAGCAAGGAAAACCCAGACATGAGATGTTTTTTGTTTATCCCTCAAGAAGGTGGCACTGTATCAATTATGTGACGGGACATGCAGACAGCCTAGCCTCGTGGGTGCTGTGGGTAAGGACTACGGAGCCCCACCCTGGCCAGACCACAGCATGGCCACATCTTTCCCAAGGATCATGTTCCTGGAGGACAGCACCTGAACCGACTCTTGAGGTCACCCCAGCCCAGTCCTCATGAGTGGCCGTGCACAGCCGCTCTCGGGAGGCATTTGGAACATCCTCACATATGGGCTGTTCTTCCTGAAGTCCACGCTGCACGCGGGAAACATGAAAAGGAAGGTGTGTCGCGTGCTGCTCAGTAGACTCCCACAAGCCACCTTTCTCTTCTAAAACATTACAAAGTGGACTGGAGAGGACTGTGGGTTTATAAAACTGCTTTTTATCCGAGAACAACAAGTTTGGAAACTAGTCTCTTTCTTCCCACTTCCAGAGCTTCTCAAATCATTCCTCATGGCCCTGGCTTGGGACAGAGGGGAGACCCCAGGTCCCAGGGTGCACTGTCCAGGCATACTGCCCACAGTACTAAAAAAAGATCCTGCTGCCAGTGGCCCCTGCACTCCACCCACAAGACATCTGTCTTGCCTTGCCTACAGCCACTCCTAGAGGGCGGTGCTGGAAGGAGGGAGCTTTGCAGGTAGTGGGGGCACAAGTTTGCCAATTCCTGGGTGTGGGCCCAAGGCTGGCCCAGGTACCTTTACCTCTAGTGAGTGCCCAGCAGGCGGTGCTGTTGCTTGCCAGGCCAGGCTCTCACAAGGTTCCTTCTCACACTTGCTGTCACTGCAAGCTCTACCCCTCTGAGCAGGTGTGACACCGGCTGTGACTCTGATCCAGCAGTAACTGCTGAAGGCAGACATTGCCTCACCCATTCTCATAACCTCTCAGTTCTTAAATTCAGTTCTGTAATACTTATCTCCGTTTTTTGTTTTGTTTTTAAAGAGGCTTTTTCTTTGCCCCTGACTGATGTGCGGTTTGCACTGTTGCATGAGCCTGACTCAGTGGCCTGTGGCTCTGTAGGCGCCGCTGCCCCTTCTGTGTGAAGCTGACTGTGGCAGCACTGCCCAACAATAAACCTGACCCGAAAGCTGAGGCCACTCTGTCCGTCGGTGCATGTGTGTTTAGGAAGGGATAGGAGACAGCTCCAATGCCCTAGGCCTTTCCCGTTCCTGCTGCTTCAGCTTAGACCACTGGCTGCGCTTCCGTTCCACACTCAGGTTTACCTGAGACATAGAACCTCAACATAAGGAAATTAGACAGAAGATTTTGTGTTTGCTTTTTAATCATGGTCTGGCTGTGTGGTCTAGGCTGGCCCAAAACTCCTAATTCTCCTATTCAGCCCCCTGAGTGTTGGAAGTACAGGTGTGCACCTCCAATCAAATATTTTAATGTTTTGACTTTTTAAAACAGTCTTCATGTCTAGATAGTCTGTATTCCTGGTTGTGAGTCTAGCCTTTAACAGCTGGGCTATCTCTCCAGCCCATGTATGGGTATTTGGCCTGCATGTGTGCACCATGCATTTACAGGGTGCTCTCAGAGATCAGAGGGGGCAAAAAAAGAAACAAAAACCACCTAGAATTGGAGTTGGATGGCGGTAAGCCGTCATGTGGGTGCCGTCCCACATTCATTTATTTGTTTAGTTATTTTGAGTCAGTTCTGTGGCCGCGGAGGTCACACCGCATCTCTCCTGTATCAGGAAAAAGTGAAGGCAGCAGGCCTTAAATAGAGTTTTGAAGAGTTTACTCCACATATACACAGACCAGGCCAGAAGGAGTCATCAGAATTACAGGCTGATGTGGGAGACCCTTGCCCTGCCCTCAGAACGGCTCCTCTGGGGAGGTGAGAAGGACCCCACAGACTGTGTTCCTGGAGGTAGGCTGCAGGAATGGCCACCTCTCCCTCGGGAAGCTGTCTCTGCAGAGCTGTGACAACTCCTAACATTTGGTCACTGTTGCAAGACAGGTCCACAGCTGCCGTCCTTAGCCCAGGCGACCCAAGATTATGCCTCTTGTTCCCCAACACTTGGGCCCTCCCCTGACGACTGCCTGTCGGGCATTCTATCCAGCCAGTCTCAAGGTGCCTTGCAGCACCAGTAGTAGGAATGTGCACAGCAAAGACGAAAACCACTTCCTGCAAGGGTGTCACCACCATCCCATCCCAGAGCCTCCTTGGGCTCAGTTCTGCTGTGCTGGCCGTCTGGCCCGTGGTCCCCGCTGTCCCTCTCTATAGGCTCGCAGGCGACTACATGTCCTCCGAAGCAACAGCCTCTGGGCCCTCAGTCGTTTCCGGAGCCTCTTGTTTTCCTTCAGCGTGAGGAAAAGTTTTTTTTTCAGGGTATCCAAGTCCAAAAGGGCATAGCTGTGATCGGACGGCTGTCCTGGGAAGGGCCGTTCTAACCCCATGGCGCCAGCTGGCAAGCCAGAAGCCTCCATTGCTTCTGTTCTCTCTGGTAAGACCTGAAGACAGAGGTCAGTAGTAAGAGCTGTCCAGGTGTGGCCCTGTGTCCCCAGCAGGAAGGCTTCTGAGCTTGGGTCACAATGCCCACTACCCTTCTGGTCTAGCCCCAGCCCTATTTCCCCTTGTGAAATCCCAGTGGTGGTCTTAGGAGAGGCTCTGGTCCTGTCATCTCTCCCACTGCTCTTCTGACGGGTCCTCTGGGGCATTTCTGAGACCAGCTTGTACCCAGGGTCTTACCTGTTTCACAGGGCCTTCAGTGTCTGGAGGCTGACACTCTTCCAGTGTGCCGTCCCCACCAGCCCCCACCTCAGGACAGACCTGGATACAGCAGGCAGAGTCAGGCTGGCTGAGCTGGCAGACACCCGATCCTCAGGCAGCTGCCACTGTCCATCCCTGAGTAATCCCTGCGTGGAGGCTGCAGCCAAGTCCTGTGCATCTGCAGTAAGAGCCTGCCTCCCACCAACTCTGGGGCTCTAGCCTATGACCCACTGAGCCTGATGCCAGAGGGCAGGGAAGCCTGAGGCCACAGCTTCCCTCTGAGAAAGCATCCTGAACTCACACCTAATACTCTGCTTTTCTCCAGATGCTCTCTCAGCGCTCACTAAACTCAGCTTGCGAGTGCACTACCTGACTGCTCTCCACCGCAACCCTGGGGCGTGTGGAGGCAGCATCTCCCCCTCACCAGCCACAAGACACAGCTGAGGCTCAGGCAGGACACAGTGGGACCTAACCGTGGGCCAGACAGAGGCCTGGAACAGCCACGTCCCTGCTCAGCCTGAAGCAGGGCACAACTAAAAATACCAACTGAATCCAGCTGCGCTCACTCTTGCTTTCGCTAGATATACTCCCAAATCCTGGGTCATTGGCACCTGAGGTCCCCATAGCTCCAAGGACCTGACTCCTTTGCGTCACCCTGGAGCCTGGTAACCATCCTGGCTGAACACTGGCCCTTCGGTGCCCTGTCATCAAGAGGTCGTGCAGATCTGAAGTCCCTGCTAGCTGCTGGCAGCGCACATAGTGGCCGTCTGCAGCTTCTCGCCACCAGCTTAGGGGCACCAAGGACTGAAGTAGGCCTGCTCAGATCTCTTCCGGCTTCTGACCACTGGCCCTGATTCTTCCAACTAAGAGCCATAACCACCCTGTCACCATAAACACAGCCTAGAACACACTAGATACTTCAGGCTGGAGTTTGTGGCAGTCCTCTGGCCTCTGCCTCCTAAGTGCTGAGATTACAGACATGTGCCATCACACCTGGGTTTCTTGTTGTGAGACAGGCTCTCATACCTCAGACTGACCTCAAACCCCAAGGATGACCGCACTTCTGATCCTCCTGCCTCCACCTCTGGAATGGCAGGATCGCACACATGCACAGCCACAGCCTAGACTGTGCAGCGTCGGGGATCTAGCCCAGGGCTCCGTGCATGCTAGGCAAGCACCTCTACCAAGGGAACGACAGCCCCAGGCCCCTGAAAGCACGTGTTAGTGTTAAAAGCGTTTGGAATTACTTTTCTTCTTTCTGGGGGCTGGGACAGGGTCTCGTGTACCCCAGGCTGGCCTTACCCTCCCGCCTCTGGCTCCAAATTATGGGATTACAGGCCTGCACCGTAGTTTATGCAGTGCAAAGGCTCGAACCCAGGGCCGCTTCCATCCTGGGCCAGTATTCTTACCAGCTGAGCTACGCCCCAGCCCCAGCTTCTTTTTAAGCTCCCCATTCAGCACGCAGTCCCACTGGCTGGACATGAGACCAGCACCTTACCTGTGCGGGGTTCTGGAAAGCAAACACAGTGGGCACGGCATTGTGTTTGAGGTTCTTGCGGTTCCCGAAGGCGCTGAAGCACTCGGGTCTGAAGTGCTCAGAACAGATGACCGTGTGTTGCTTGGGCTTGAAGTTGACCCGGCCGATGTTGAGCACCCACTCCTTCAGGAGCTCCGGGCGGCTGAACGGGAACCTATGGGCACAGCATTCCATGACCCAGCGTTAGGAACTCGGCAGTCCATTTCATTTATCCCGAAATCCAGACACTCACCAAGGCTGTTATCAGCACATATAAGAAGCCCAGGATCGTGAGCATGGTAAAAGAGCTCAAGAGAGCTGTGTTTCCAAAGCACACGCCAGCCACTCTCCTTCCGCTGGGGCTGGAGAGATGGCTCAGTGCTTAAGAGCACTGAATGCTCTTCCGGAGGACAAGGGGTTCGGTTCCCAGCAGCCACACGGCAGCTCACAACTCTCTGTAATTCCAGTTTCAGGAAATCCATCCTCACAGACGTGTGCAAGCAAGACACCAATGCACATAAAAGAAAAATAATGAAATTTTAAAAAAAAGAGTTCACCTCTGGCCAGGTCCCGATTTCCTGCCAAACGTGGCAGTGGATAGGACCAAGTCCCTGCCTTTCAGGGGCCTACATGGCAAACAGCAGCAAAGCAAGCTGAGGTGGACTGTGAGGGCTGCAGCAGCTGAAAACTGAACAGGGGGCAGCAAGGTGACACCTGGACAGACCCTGCATCAAGTGGCCTCTACAAAGGGTGAGAGATCTGGAGGAATAGATGGGACGTCCCTGTAGGTTGCAGAGAAGGGAAGGAAAGGCAGAGAAGAGAAGGAAAGCCAGGCTGCAATGAGAGCCAGGGCCAAGCAGGAGAAAGTGCTGGAGATGGGGCAAGACACTATGAAAGCAAGGCAATGCTAAGTTAGCGACTCAAGTCTGCAATCCGAGCACTGGGAAGACTGAGGCAGGAGGACCACTTTGAATTCAAGGACCGCCTGGAGTACCTGAATGAGACCTTGTGTCAAAAATAGTGGTGGTGTGCGCCTTTAACCCCAGCACTCGGGAGGCAGAGGCAGGTGAGCTCCAAACCAACCTCATTACTTAGCAAGTTCCAGGCCAGCCAAGGACTTGTCTCAAAACAGAAGAAAAAAAGAAAAAGGCCAGGTTTCGAGGTTTGCCTGTGGATCATGAAGCAATGGGAAGGAAGGAGCTTCGTGTTTGCCATGGAGGACAGGAGGCTTGGGTGAACAGAGGTTTGGAATATTAGGTGTTCAAGGTGCTCTTCGGACTGCCCAAGAACAGGTGTGGCAGATGGGCACATGTGCCCGGGAATGTCCCTGCAGAACCTGCCAGCCTGGGGGACTTCAGCACTCTGGTTCCATGTTGAACACGTCGACACTCAGTACGGAAAGTGGGGAGGACTCGGCCGAGGAGACTGACAAGAGCGATCTGGGACAGAGGTCACAATGTGCCCTAGGACTCTGGGGAAAAGACCAGTCTGGTCAAAAGCTAGTGAGAAGTCAGGTAAGACAAAGGCAAAGCACAAGGACTGGACGCAGCGGTGCAGGCCTGGAATTCCAGCAGGAAGATCCAGTTTAAAACCAGCCTGGACTACACAAGACCTCTGCTCTCTCAAAAAGAGAAAGGTCACACGCAGACAGGAGGAAGGACACGGGTTAGTAATCCAAGCATGGAATGCACACAGAAGAAAAAAGTCATTAGAAACCTATCAGTGTATGCAATGACTGTGTTAATAAAAACATTCTAGGCCGGTGGTGGTGGCGCACACCTTTAATCCCAGCACTCGGGAGGCAGAGGCAGGTAGGTCTCTGCGAGTTCAAGGCCAGCCAGGTCTACAGAGCGAGTTCCAGGGGAGGCAACAGGCTCCAAAACTGCAGAGAAACCCTGTCTTGGGAAAACAACAACAACAACAACAAAAAAACCATTTTAGAGCCAGCAAGATGATTCAGCTGGTAAAGGCACTTGCTGCCAAGTCTGATGGCCTGGGTTTGGTCCCCATGATTTACATGGTGGGCGGATACAACCAACTCTAGAAACTGTCCTATGACCTCCACTCCTGCCCACACACAAATAAATAAAATAAAAATTTTAAAACAAAGGCGGGGATTGGAGACATGGCTTAGAGCACTGGCTTTTAACTTCCAGAGGCCCTGGGGTTCAATTCCCAGCACCCACATGACAGCTCATAGCTGCCTGTTCCAGGGGATTGGACACCTTCACACAGACATACATGCAGGCAAAACATGA
Source organism: Dicrostonyx torquatus (assembly GCA_028555095.1). Taxonomy (NCBI): domain Eukaryota; kingdom Metazoa; phylum Chordata; class Mammalia; order Rodentia; family Cricetidae; genus Dicrostonyx; species Dicrostonyx torquatus. The sequence goes on from JAQHUG010000137.1 coordinate 5,451,205, forward strand.
ATGCATATGAAATAAAATTTATTAATTTATTAAATTAAATTAAATTATTAAAAAGAAAGAAAAAGGCAAGAGTGAATGGAGGTAGAGCCGGGCAGTGGTGGCGCACGCCTTTAATCCCAGCACTCGGGAGGTAGAGGCAGGCGGATCTCTGTGAGTTCGAGGCCAGCCTGGTCTACAAGAGCTAGTTCCAGGACAGGCTCCAAAGCCACAGAGAAACCCTGTCTTGAAAAAAAAAAAAAGAGCGAATGAAGGTGACTGTCCCTGAGTACACGGCAACATGAGCAGGAGACAGAGCCTTTGATAACTGCCCATGCAGCCACCAAGAGGACCTTCATTTGCAGAGCGCCATTTCTGACACATGTTCAGTGGAGTACTATGCAGAAAAGAACTCAATTGCGCATGCGGGGCAAGGATGACTCTGGCAATTGTGGAAAGAAGGAGGGAGGGAGGGGGAGAGAGAAAGAGAGAAGCCCTTGCTGATTTCCATTACTGGGGCTCAAACCTGGCCCCAGTAGTCCACTCTACCGGCAGGCTATCTCCCTGTGGGCAGGTGAGAAGAAACTGGAAGTGGGCGCCAGTGGAGAGCCCTCTGTGGGCTGCCAACTGATGTGTGCATTTTTTCCGTAGTAGAAGCATTGAAACAGTGTGCTGGGGCCCCGCGGGGGATGGGGAGCACCCGGTGAGCGCAGGCTGCCAGGCCAGGGTGAATTGCACTGAAAGCACAAACATTGCTCGAAGCTGGCGCCTTGAAGGACGCTTCCCTGGAAAGGGCTACGCACGAGCTGGGCTGGGGAAAGGAGTCCTGGGACTACAGGGCTGAGTATCCACCACCTTCCCACGACCAAAGCCCATGCGGCCTGGCCATCCTGGAGGACGCTCATTCCTCCAGGCCATGTACCTCCGCCTAGGCCTCCCTCGAGGTGACGCAGGCAGCAAGGGGCCAGCGTAGGGACACGGCCAGACGCCACCCACGCTCAGTCTGTTTACACTGAACACCTAATGCTTCCAGGCGAGATGAGTTTGCTGCACTAAGAAAGGCTGGCGGGGTTCGGGCTTTGAGGCTGCGAGAACAACCGCTGACGCCCCTGCCGTCCCCTCCCTGCAGTCCCGGTCCACCTCGTCCATACACCCTGGGCCTCCCGGAGCTCCCACCCGGTGCACTGGGGCCTGTGAATGCTCCACAGGGTCGGGTCCCGGCCTCCCATCCCTCACCGGTGGAAGGTGAGCTGCTTCCTGCGGCTGCTGTAGCGGTTGCAGCATTGCCGGGCAGCGCACGACTTCGGCATCTCGGAGATGAGCCCGCTGCCCCTAACAAAGATGGCAGTACGTGGCCCCGGGGGCGGAGCTTGAGGGGCGGAGTCCGCAGGGCTCCGGGGGCTGGGACCCGGCTTGCTCTGCTCCCTGCCTCCAAGAGTATAAGCCCTATTAACCTTGGAAACCTGGACCAGAGATGTCAACCCTCAACTCAGCTAATATTTTAAAGCTTCCTGAGGTGCTAGTTGGCAGTAGGAAGAGTTGGGCCTTTTTAAAAACAGGAAGACTGGCTAGCCTGTAACTCATCACATTCCCCTATCAGCCTCCCAGATAAAAGGGGTACCCACGGGAGGTGTCCTCTTGGCCACCTGGGGGACAGAAGTCTAGCACAGCAAACTCATCCCATCTCAGATCCGCCTCTCTGCTTACCAAATGCAGATGTTTACCAAATGTTAAAGGTCTGCCACCATGATGGGACAAGTTCCAATTCCAAACCTGCAGAGCAGAAAGGCTGTGCCTTTGAAGCACAGGTAAATCTGGGGATGGGCACAACACCTTTGGCAGAGACAGAGTGACTGAGAAACAAGTTTTGGTTTTTTTTTTTTTCCTTTTCCAAAACAGGGTTTCTCTGTGTAGCTTTGGAGCCTTTCCTGGAACTTGCTCTGTAGACCAGGCTGGCATCAAACTCAAGAGATCCGCTTGCCTCTGCCTCTAGAGTGCTGACGCCTGTTAGTAGTAACACTGGGTCTAGGAGTTAACTGGGGAAGCGAACGAGGAATCATGGTCCTTTTCATTGTGCTAAATGCCCAAACCAAGTCAGCTTTGCCAGAATTGCCACCCGGGTGAGTGGGAAGATGCAGTGTCCTTCAGCACAGGATAACTCGGAGACACCAACCTCAAAGTAGCAATATCTTTATTTACAAAATATACAGTTTCACAGAAACAGCTTGCTTTATACACATAAACTTTATAATTACACAGAACCATGTAAACGATGTTGTGTCTGGCCTGGCCAAAGCCAATGGGAGGGGTCTACTTTGGGGGTGACACCTTTCCCTCCCCTCACATCACTAGCATCAACCAGGAGCCCCTAGAAGGGTCATGCCCAGTTTGCATAAGGAAGCTGATGACAGCGGCCCAGCTCACTCTACCCCCAAACCACCCACAGGGAACACAAAGCAAGCGAACAAATTGAGATGAGTGTCACTGTATCCCAGAGCTATCAAATCTCTGAGCACAAACAATGGCCTTCCACACCAAACCACAACAAAACCACGTAGTTTTAAATGCACTTAAAAAAACAAAACACCTACTGGAACTTTGGTTATTCTCAGGGTGAGGATACTGGACAAGTACTGTCACGGGGCAGGTCTTTGGCAAATTCCTCTAACTTGTCCTGGGTATTCAGGCCAGTCAAGAGCCAGGGGACAAGACTTCCTGGAACAGCTCCTTCACTATAGCAGAGTTCTCCCTTGAGATGTGCGTAACCAACTCAGCGTCAGCAATGAGTATTTCTCTGTACTTTAATATGAGCAAGAGGACTTTAAAAACAAAACAAAAAACTAAGACAGTTACTTAAACTGGACAAGTGTGAAAGATACTGAGACCCATCCCTTTCCCCTCCCCCCAAGAACAGCTCTGATTGGCCAAGTTACAGTCTGAGCTCCTTTGGTGTTTAAGATACTGTGGAGGAATGAAAGCCTGCAAAGGTATTACACAGGGGGAAGAAATGGCACCTCCTTGGGTACTCTTCCCTGTCTCATGCCTAGCAAGAAACAATACTTAAGAAATATACCCACTGCTTTGCTAACACTGCTGAGAACAAGCTCTGGAAGCGCTGAAGAACGAGGGCCCCTTGAGAGCCACAGCGCTCCCTCTCCCTTCCAGCCCTAAGACCACCAGTGTCTAGGTGTGGGGCAGCCCTCACCCACACCAGGGCTCTGGGTCACACCTTCCCAACTCTGCACACCGTTGCAAGCTGGTATTACAGCACTAATGCAAACCCGGCCTTGCCCCAGGAACCCAGCAGGCCAGCCTGTGTGCATGGAGGGCAGTCCCTGCAGGACACCCTTGGACTTTCTAACCATCTAAATGAACAGCACATAGGTCCTGAGGACAGCGTCATCTGGGTGCTGCTACTGGAGCAGATGAAGAACAGAGAAACCTAGTGCTTCCACAGAGGGTGGTGCTTGGCACCCTGGGGCACGGACCACCGACAGCAGACAAAGGGCATGTAGGAAGACACTGGCCAATACTTTGGACAGTATCATGCGAAAAAAATGGGTTTTTTTTTACATCGTGCAAAACAAGAACTGAGTTATGAACACAGGACAACCTCCACCCACAACCCCCCAGCTCTGTGGAGAAGTGGCTACATACTGTCCCTTCAAACAGTGAAAACCAAAGACTCATCACTCACCCACCACCAAGGGCTCCTCTGGGGACACCAGACCTCTAAGGAAGCAACTCCCTAGCCCAGTAAGTACAACTAAGGCAGGGACAATGAGATCACAAAGGGGCAGACAACTTGGACGGCTGCTGTATAGACACTTGTGATAATAGACCAACACTGGAGAATAAACACAGGCCACGGAAACAGACCAACTCAGCTCCCGAGCACAGAGGAGCCAAGACTGATGGCTAGCACGGCTCCCCACGGTGGGAACTGGCCAACAATCCTGTGTGCCCGCACTCAACTGAAGTAGACCTGGTGCTCAGTCTGTCTCCAGTACAGAGAACACAGCTGGAGCAGCAGCTTTGGCCACCATTTTTATCTGCTCACTGGCTATGTACAGTTTTATCTGGACAGCTAGTCCTTTGCTTAGGCACCTGAGTGGCAGGGTCTGCCCGCACCAGAGCCAGAGTTCTGTGCTCAACTAAGAGAGGCCACAGAGCCCAGGCCCTTCCAGTCCCGCCTATCTCCTGGCCAGCTCCAAATCAGTCCAGAAACAGCTTCCGGGAGCCCATTCGGGAACGATTGGAACGTCGGATATCGAACTTGGAGTCCCGGCACTTTTGGCAGACAAACACTTCCGGAACATTGGACTTGCGGATCTTCGCACAGGACAGGTGGATCCAGGTGTGGCACTCGTTACATTCTATCATGGGGCGACCAGCAAAGGGCTTCATGCAGAAACAGGTGACAAGATCCCAGGAATCGTCATCTGGAGAGAAATGAACAGTTGACAAGTGAGAACCTTCTGAGGCCCACCATCTTGCCTGGGAGCTGCACATCCAGCACACTCACACCAGCTCCACTAGTTGGGCTGGCGTCTCTCTGAAGACAGTGACTTCATCCCAAACGGTGCTGAGAGCCATGGGAGGGCAAGGGGGGGGTTTCATCATTTTCACACTCAGGCTTGGACAGAAATCTTGGGCTGTACCCAGGAGCTAACAACTCTGGTAAGAGCACCTATCTATCTGCCCTTCCACCCCAGGGCCTAGACCCTCTGCTCAAAGCACTCACCTGAGTCTACCATGATGTCCTCATCGTTGCCAGTGCTGTCTTCATCCCGGAACACCACCTGCTTTCCCTGCCGGACAATAGTCCGTTTCCCTTCAGTTTTTATTTCTTTAACCTGATCAGGTGACACAGTAGCACAAGAGCCACTTGAGGGTGTGTCAGAGTCCCAGCCTGAGCAGGGGTCAGCAGAAGCCTGGGGAATATCCTGTATGGTGGGACTTGTGGGGGTCTCTACGTATGGGTCTGCAGCTTCCAGCTTCAGCAAGCCCCCCCTGTACCCCTCCTTCACAGGAATGTCGGCGTCCCTCCGCTTCCTCTTCTTCTTCTTCTTCAGCTTGTCTGTCTTCTTCCTGTCCAGCAGGAAGTCACTGGGCTTTGCCCGCTGCAGGAGGGAAGGCTGCAGGTGGCTGAAGCAGCGGTCCGACACCGGCAAGGGCACAGAAGAAGTGATGTCAGAGAAGCCAGTGTCCCAGCTGTCACTGTCGATGGTGCCCGCAGTGCTGTTGGCTGGGCTGGGGCTGCTCCTCAAGGGGAGCTCCTGAAACAGAGCAACAAGGCGTGACTGGACAAGCCTCCAGGACTAGGAGCCTCCAAGCAGGTCAGTCCTTCTACTCTGAACAAGCACAACATGGACCCTGGGCTCAAACCAGCATCAAACTTGTATGACCTCGTGAGTATTAAGGCGCCAGCAGACCAGGATGGCACACCTTCCCTCACTGAGATTTTCCTGCCCAGAGCCAGGACAAAGCTCACAGTCAAGGCTAAGGTGCAATTCGGGACTGGAGTGGCAGAGTGCTTGCCCAGCAAGCAAGGAAGGGGCCGTGAGTTCTTCCTGTCCTCCAAGATCCTACAGAAGCCGCTACTACAATCACCTTCTCTCAGCTTCGGTCTCCCCGAAGAAGAGCACACCTCCATTTGTTCTCCCAACAGCGTTTGTTTTGTTTGTTCTTTTAAGATAGGGTTTCTCTGTGTAGCCTTGGCTGTCCTGGAACTTTGTAGACCAGGCTGGCCCAAACTCAGAAATCTGCCTGCCTCTGCCTCCGGAATGCTGGATTAAAGGCACGTACCACTCCTGGCTTGCAACAGGTATTTTTCAATTAAGTGACTTAAGTTAGTTTCAAATTTTTACCTTCTTTAAAAGCCAAACAAAAAAAACAGCTGAGGTAGCAGCCTTTTAGGGAAGTGGTTCAAGGCCAGCCTGGTCTAATGAGTGAGTTCCAGGACAGTCAGGGCTACAAAGAGAAACCTTGTCTTGAAAAACCAAAAATAAATAATTTAATGGAAATCTATTTGTTAAGTCAGTTCTAGAGAAGCTTCTGAAAGCTTTGGAATCACTTTCCTGTTCCCTGTCTGAGCTCATCTAGGTTCCCCCCAAAACTGACTCATGCCAGACTGCTGCCTGAAGCTGGCACTAAGTGGCCCCCAGACCCACCACTGCTAAAGCACCTGTAGCAGGAAGCCAAGGCGCTGGAGGCTGATGCTCCAAACTCTGTAATCATTACCTCCTTCGGGTAGGGGATGTAGCCAGCATACGCCAAGACGAAGGTGCAGAATTTGTTGAAGTCTTCAACAGTGCGGCGCCTCTTACAGCTGGGGGAGTACTCCTATGGAGGGAAACGAAGGGGCTATGAAGAATACTCCAGGAGGCGAAGCTGACCAAAACAAAGCAAGCTGCAACTTTTATTGCCAACTCACAAAGAACGCAGACTTTACAGTCTAGAAACAAGATAAGGTGAGTTGGGGTCAAGAAACAACAAAGTGTTCTTAAGGTAAAAAGGAGTTTTAAGATTCTATGCCAAGAACACTGGGAAACCAGCTAGAAGATAAAAGCCTGTCTAAGAGTCCAGCTCCTGGCACCCGCCTTATCTGTTTGTCCCTGCAGGCCTATCGGGAGCTCCAACATCTCATTTCTGCTAGATTTTCCACTCTGAAAACAAACTGCAGCTGTGACTCTAAAAATTAAGTGATTTCAAAAACCAGCTGCTTAATCTCTCCTTGCTCTCCAAACCTGACTCCCTGGAGGCCAAGGCAGAGAGGGGCGAGCCCCAGTGTCTGCAGCTCGGGGCTAGGGGACACCCTTCTCTCCTGGGAGGGGAGGGATGACGGCCGGACACCCAAATGTTCTTAGAACTGAGTCGGAATGGAGAATGCACTGCTCGCTTTAGGTGCGCACTTACGACGCAGGCAGGATCGCCCGGCTCCGGGGCCGTTAACGGCCGCACAGCACCCACCACAAAAAGGGATTTTTCTCCCGAGAAGGCGGAGCATCCAAGGCCCCGGGAACATTCCTTGCGATTGCTCCCGCAACTTGTCACCACCCCCACCCGTACTCAAGTGCTCGGCCAGCTGGAAGGGGGACACCGGGCCGACCTCCGAAAGCCTCCCGCGAAGGGGCGCGCGACGCAGCACTTTCAAATGCGGTCCCAACTTGCTCGGGCAGGCCGCTCGCTCCCGCCCCTCGGGCAGCCCCGCAGGCGACAGAACAAGCCGCGCGCCCCCGGCACTCGGGCGGCCATAGGCCGCGCCACCGGGCCCCAAACTCCAGCAGAACTTTAATTTCGCCCCGGGGGACATCGCGGTGGGGGGGGGGTCAGGGCCGCGGACGCGAGTGCGGGGCGGTGCCGCGGTGGCCAGGGACCCGCCCTCCCTCCCGGAGCAGATGGCGCGCGCCGCCCGCTCGCCCGCGCAGGCCCCGGAAGGTGCGGGGCCCACCCGTGGGGTGCGGGACGCCCGCGGGACCCGGGGTGGGTGTCCCGGCGCCGCGCAGGCCCCGGCGCCTCCCGCCCGCAGCGGCCAAACCGCGGACCGTCCGCGCCCCGCCCCGCCCCCGCCGGACACCCCGCACACCGACCCCGGCCGGGCCGGAGGCGCTGCGCGGGGGCCGCTCCCCGGAAGGAGGGGGGAGGGGCGGGCGCGGGAGACGGAGTCCGGCTCCCGAGTGCGGACCCCCCGGGACGCGGGCGCCGTGGGGGTGGGGCGCGGCCTGGCCGGTGGAGGGGGCGGCAGGACCGCGCGCGTAGCCGTTCCGAGGGGGCCGGGCCGCCCAGGGGAGATGGGGAGGGGATCCCCGCGAGCCCCAACCGGGGCGGCGGGAGGGTGGGCGCGGCGCCCGGGGAGGACCGGCGGGGAGCAGCAGCGCGGGCCCGAGCTGGGGGCGCCGGGCGAACGTGGGGGGAGGGAGGCCGGGCTCGAGACGGCTTCCCGGGGTCCCGCTCAGCCGGGAGCGCAGCCAAGGCCGGGGAGGGGGCGGCGGGGCGAAGCTCGCACTCACCTCGGGGTGGAAAGCGGCGGCGCAGGAGTCGGAGTCCATGTTCCGGGTGGGTGGGTGGGGGGCGGCGGCTGGGGGAGTGCCGAGGCCGGAGTGCGAGAGCGGGCCCGCAGGGCGTTCCGAGCCGGGGGGCTCCGGTACCGAGCAGGGCGAGGGCGGACCCGTTCAGGGAGGGGTCGCCCGGGCTGGAGGTGACGGGGGTGTCGGTGTGTCTCGTCGCAGGCTCGCTGATCCCGGACTGGAGTGTCCACTGCGACCTGAGTAGAAGATGCAGCTCCCACGACCGGTGCTGTGGAGAGGCGGGAGAGGCACTGTGGGGGGCGGCGGCGGCGACAGCGAGCGGGAACCCGACCGGCTCCCCGACCTGACGCCCAGTTCGGCTCGTGTCTCGGGAGGGAGGGCGGGAGCGCTGCGAGGGTCGTCGGGAACTGTAGTCCGGGGATGGCTGGACTGCGTCAATGTGGGGGCGTGGTGCCCGCGGCGCGCGGCATTGTGGGCCTCGTAGTCCCGAGCGCGGCGTTACGGCGTCTAGAGGCCGTCTTGGAACTCCAACTCCCAAGAGGCCCTGCGGCCGCGGCCGATAGCGGGGGCGGCACTGACAGGACTCAGGGGGCCTCGGAAGCGGGGGAGGGGCTGGGGCTCCCACCTCCCGGCTGGTGGGGGAGGGGCGGCAGGCCGCGGGCTGCGCGGGGGCGGGGTCGAGCAAGCGGCCTGGGTCTCGGAGGGCGGTGGCCGGGGCTCCGCTTTCTCCCGTGGGGCCTGGGCTTGGGCCTTTGTGGGGCGGGGGTGTCCCGGAGGCTGGGGCAGGATGGGGGCGGGCCGCTGACGTCCGCGAGGGCGGAGCGCACTTGTTTTCGCGGCCGCGGGCGTTTAGCTGGAGGTTCCGGGCGAGCGAGCGAGTGAGCGAGCCGGCGAGTGCTGCGTTAGGCCTGGAGGGCCCGCTTGTGGGGCACCCGGTGCGAGCGGCTGAAAGATGGGGCCGAACTGCCGGCCCGCGCCGGGCTTCAGGTCGCTTTTTGTTTTCCTCCCCGCTGTCCCCAGGGCTGCGGCGACAGGAAACGCTGCGCCTCCGGAGTTAACGCTTTTCCTGGGATCCGAGAGGCGGCGGCTGCGTGGTGCCCACTGCGAGTGTGGGCAGGGCACGAAGGGCAGACCAGGCGGTGCTGTGGGTGTGCAAGGTCGACCCGGAACGCTTAGCGGAGTGCCTTGGTGACGTTACCGTAAGGCTGTTACTGATATTTTAACGTTAATAATCGTGTAGAAGGAAAGTACACATTGTTCAGTAATATATTTGGCAACTATAAAAGCTGTCGAAAGAGCGACATGGATTTTAAATTCGAATGAGAAAACACTGACGCAGGAGAAAGACGATTGAGAGCCTGTCGAGAGTGACTAGTCGGTGATTACGGCTGTTTCCGTGCTTAAGCGAATCTTAAGTGAACAGTGGTGAAAAGAATAGGTTTAGCCCGGTGTGGTAACCCCCATTACACCCAGCAGGCAGGAGCAGGCGGGATTTGAGGCCAGCCTGGTCTACACAGCGAATTGCAGGCCAGTAAGGGAGGGCTGCGTACTGAGACTTTGTGAATGGGAGGGTGGGGGAGGAGGGAGAGGGAAGGAACTAGAGAGGGATACTACATAACTGGAGGCTAGCCTGAGCGATGTAAGACCTTATCAAAAGGAGAGAAACGGTGTTAATCTCAGAAACCAGCCTCAGTTCCCTACGCCTGACTAAATAAAATTCCTATCACAGTGACTTACTCAATAAAAGTAGTTTACTGTTGTTATTTTTGTTGTGTTATGATTTCTGCACTAATGAAGCTCCCCAGAAGTGATAATGTAGTGCACAGATGAAATTATTACAAAGAAAACAGGGACTGTGGGCTTACCCTGTAGGACCTTTAATATGGTCAAATGCAGAATTAGGATATTCCATGATCTTTGTGTCCAGTCTGGAGATTGACTGGTTTTGCCCATGGTCAGATTCACCTGACATGACTTAGTTTTTCCTGTATTAAAAAAAAAAAAAAAAAAAAAAGACCTAAGGTGTGGTGTCTAATTCCAGCACGCAGGAGGCTGAGGCAGGATTACCGAAAGTTAAAATCCCCTTCTAGGTTACAGAGAGATCCTAAGGTTGACCGGAACCTATCCCTGAAGGTTGGGGTGGGCCACCTAGCTATAAGGTAGAAGACTCTAAGTCGGGCTCTGGTATCTGTTAGTTGAGGGGTACACCAGCAGCAGTTAGGAGCATTTCCTGTTCTTGCAGAGCACTGGGGTTCCATTCCCAACAGCACGTGGGCTCTCACAACCTTCCATAACTCCAGATCCTGAGACCCTAACAATGTCTTCTGACCTCGGAGGTCACCAAGCACATACATAGTGCACAGATATACATGCTAGCAAAACACCCTACATGTAAATCTTTAATTAAAAAAAAAAAAGAGGGCTGGGCGGCACATGCCTTTAATCCCAGCACTTGGGAGGCAGAGGCAGGTGGATCTCAGTGAGGTCGAGGCCAACCTGGTCTACAAAGAGAGTTCCAGGACAGCCAGGACTGTTGTACAGAGAAACCCTGTCTCAAAAAACAAAACGTAAAATGCTACACACTGGTGTGCTAATGCACACCTGTAACCCCAGAGTTTGGGAGACAGAAGAGAGAAAATGAAGACTACGGCAAGGTCAACCTTGGTTACGTGATGAATCTGAGGCCAGCCTGGATGACACAAGACACTATCAGATACAAATCAAAAAATAAGATGACTATACCCGATCTTTATTCCCCATGGTAAACATGTCACATCCGGAAGCTGGCAGAGATGGCTCAGGGGTTCCAGAGGACTTGCTCTGTCCCCAGCACCCCACATCAGACAACCCACAACCGAGGGTAGCTCCAGCTCTAGGGGATCCAGCACCCTCCTCTGGCCTCCACAGGTAGTAATTTCACTATATACAAACCCACACTCAGAAACACGCTCACGCAAGGTAGCAGGGCTCAGTGCTGCATGCTGTATTCCCAGCAGAGGCAGACACTGTCTCGGAAAAAAAAAATAATAAAGTAAAACTAAATGGCAAACACCTTTAATATCTGCACTCATTAGGCAAAGGCAGGTGGATCTCTGTGAATGTGAGGTCAACTTAGAGCTATATTGTCTCTAATAGTAATTTAAGCTGAGGGTTGGCTGGAGAGACAGCTCAGTGGTTAAGAGCACAAACTGCTCTTCCAGGGGACCCAGGTTCCATTCCAGCACCCTCATGGCTGCTCACAACTGTCTATAACTCAAGTTTCAGGGTACCCAACGCTGTCACACGGACATACACGCCAATGCACATAAAGTATTTTTTAGAAAATCTGAGCTGGGCAATGGTGGCACACACCTTTAGTCCCAGCATTTGGGAGGCAGAGGCCGCGGATCTCTGAGTTCAAGGTCAGCCTGTTCTACAGAGTGAATTCAGGACATCCAGGCTACACAGAAAAGCGATGTCTTGAAATCCTAGGAAAAAACTATAAAATAAAATCTTCTAAAAATAGCAAACTGGGGCTGGAGAGACGGCTCACTTGTTGCTTTTACAGAGAACTTGGGTTCAGTTCTTGGCACCCACATGGTGGTGCTCAACCGCCTGCAGCTCCAGTTCCAGTAGATCCCGTGTGCTCTTTTGCCATGGACACCAGACATGATGCACAAATAGACATGTGAGCAAATACTCAATTCACATAAATGAACCTAAAAGTTAAAAACTGAGTCAAGGCCAGGCATGATTGCTCACATCTGTAATCCCAGCGTTTGGGAAGCTGAGACAAGCCAGTTCTGAGACAGCCTGGACTACCTGTACTGAGGCTGTCTTGAGTCCCTTCCCCAACAGAAAAACAAACAGGAAGTTGTCTGTGCAGTGGCAGTCTAGCATGCAGAAAGCCCTTGGATTTGTCCCCAGCACTGCTTAAAAATCAGTAGAGAAATGATTCTCAGCTAGTCATGGTGGCTCACCCAAGTACTAGCACTCAGAAAGTCTGAGGCAGGAGAATTTCCATGGTTTCAGGCAGCCTGAATTACAAATCAAAATGCTGTCTCAAAACACTGGCCTCCCTAGTTGGATTTAGGTCCACGGCAGGGTACTTGCCCAGTATGTGTGAGATAAAGTCTAAGGTTTGTGCCAAAAAACTGTTTAAACTTTTTCAAAGCCACACATTCCTTTTTTTGTTTTGTTTTTTTCGAGACAGGGTTTCTCTGTTGCTTTGGAGCCTGTCCTGGGACTTGCTCTGGGGACCAGGCTGGCCTCCAAGTCACAGAGATCCACCTGTCTCTTCCTGTTGAATGCTGGGATTAAAGGTGTGTGCCACCACCACCCAGCAAAAGCCGCATATTCTAGGGGTTGGAAGAATGGCTCCATGGTCAAGGGTAAGGATTACAAAGGACTCAAGTTCTGTCTCGAAGACCTGAGTCAGGAGGTTCACAACTCATATTCCAGTTGATCTGACATCTACATGCATGTGGGCACACACACGTAAGGCTAAAATCTTTAAAAGGAAGGAGGCTGAAGAGATAGCTGTGTGGTTAGGTGCTCATACTGTTCAGAGGGCTCCATTCTGTCCCCAGCACCCCATCAAGTGGCTCACAGCATTGTACCCCTCCACTTCTGGAGAAGTCCGGTGCTTCTGGCCTTCTGTGGAATTTGCATCTAAACATATTTACCCACAGACAGGTACATACCTGTAATCGGAAACATATTAAATCCTCTAAAATTTACTTTTATAGGTGTTTCTTGCCTGGATACTGCAGCATATGTGTGCAATGCCTTTGGAGGTCAGGAGAGGGTGTGGTTTCTGGGAACCTCACCCTGGTCTTCTGCCAGCCCAGCAAGGACTCTCTCACCTGCTGAGCTGTGTCTCAGTTCCCTAAATTTAAGTGTTTTGACCCAAACTGCCCGGTAAAGGCTGTTTCTCTCTGGGAAAGTCTCCATTTTCCATGTCTGCTTCTTTGCAGGTGTACTTGGCTCCGTGGGCCCGACGACCTAGAGCATCTTAAGTAGCAATGTTAGTCATGGTATCCGGATCCCGGAGTCACCAGTCTTTGATTTCTGTGGGGGGGGGTCTGTCTGTCTGCTTTCTGAGTGCTAATTCTAGACAATTGTACTTGCTTATGAAGCAGGGGGGAGGGCAGCGGGCAACACTAGCCCAGGTTGTGACAAGGTCACATACTAAGAATACCGGGGTTGCCGGGCAGTGGTGGC
>JAQHUG010000137.1:5468688-5496514 GCA_028555095.1 Dicrostonyx torquatus
AAAAAAAAAAAAAGACAAGATCTCCTGAGTAAATTGGGAGCATAGGGACATTGGGGGAGGGTTGAAGGGGGAGGGGAGAGACAGGGAGGGGAGCAGAGAAAAATGTAAAGCTCCATAAATATCAATAAAGAAAGAAAAAAAAAAAGGACCTAAACCAGGCAGTGTGGTGGTGCACACCTTTAATCCCAGCACTCGGGAAGCAGAGACAGGTGGATCTCTGAGCTCAAGGCCAACTTGGTCTACAAATTGAGTTCCAGAACAGCCAGAGTTGTTACTCGGAGAAATCATGTCTCAAAACAAACAAACAAACAACAACAAAAACACAACTAGAGAGATGGCTCAGAGATTAAGAGCACTGGCTGCTCTTCCAGAGGTCCCGAGTTCAATTCCCAGCACCCACATAGGCTCACAACCATCTCTGATGAGATCCGATGCCCTCTTCTGGCCTATACATGTCAGCAGAACATTGTATACATAGTAAGTAAATCTTTAAAAAATAGACCAAAAAATAAATAAATAAATAAAAATAGACCTAAAGATCTTGAGAAAAATGTTAACTTGAGTAGTAATGGCTGATGCCTACAAATACCAACTACTTGGCAGTCCTAGGCAGGAAGCATTCATGTTCTACACCAGCCTGAGCAACTTAGTGACTTTCCTTCCTGCCAGAAAAGGAAAGGCTGCTGCCCAGCTAAATGTGAGCCTGGAGATTAGTGCCTAACACTGCTGCTCAAGAAAGACAAGTCACAAGTGTAGCCCAGGCTGTGGGGCTGGAGAGTTGGCTGGGCAGTTAGGAGCACACCTGTGCTTTCAGAGAAGCTCCACCCACATGGCTGCTCACAGCCATCCTTAACTACAGATCCAGGGCTTCCGATGGTCTCTTCTGAGCTCCTCAGGCACCAAGCAAGCATGGAGTGAACAGACAGACATGAAGGCAAAAGGTGTAAGATGAATAAATCTGATAAAAAATTTAAACCAAAATAGTCCTATATAGTTAACATAATTGTACATATTTAATAGCAAAACTTTAAGAAATTACCATTTTAATTTTTATGCAGTTAATGAAAGTATAATTGTATTACTTTTCTCTTTCCTCCCTCTGCCTCCTCCCATGTCCCTCCTTCCCAATTCCTTCTGTGTTTTCCTCTACTCTCAAATTGATAGCCTCTTCTCTTCCTTGACTGTAATTGTTGTGTGTTTGTTTGTGTGTCCGTGCATGCAAAAGTGTATGAATATAACCTGCTGAGTGTATTTTGGTTGATGTGTGTATATGGTTTCAGGGCTGACCACTCTGTATTGGACAACCAGTTATGGGGCCCATCCCTAGGGAGGACTAATTTTTTTTTTTTTCAAGACAAGAATTTTTCTGTGTAGCCTTGACTGTCCTGGAACTCACTCTGTAGACCAGACTAGCCTCAAGCTCACAGAGATCCGCCTGCCTCTGCCTCCCAAGTGCTGGGATTAAAGGTGTGCACCACCACCACCACCCGGCAGGAAGGACTAATTCCAAGCCATCATCAGTCCCTGTCTTTTATTGTCTAGGGGTAGGACCCCATGGGATGTTCCCCTTTCCATATTAGCATGCCTGTTGACGCTACCATTGTTCCAGTTCTGTTCATGTGGCCATTCCTAGGAGACACTGTTTGACAGTGGACTTTCTGGTGTGCTGCCACTTTTCTAGGATGCTCCCAAGCCATAGGCGTAGGAGCTGTGATGTAGATGTATGTACCCATTGCGCTGGGCTCCCCACGATCTGCTGATCTCTGTGTTGTATCCAGTTGTGGTTTCTGTGATACTTTCCATTTTCTGTGAAGGGAAACTTCTTTGATGGGGGTGATGCTGCACTTACCCAGAACTGACAGCAGCTCAAGCAGGAGGGATCCATGGGCAAAGGGATTAGTGGTCAGGTGTAATTGGTTTTTTGCGCCAGGGTCTCACTGTAACCTTACCTGTCCTGGAATTAGCTATGTAGACTGTTGTGAAATAGAACATTCATTTAACTAAATAAAGATGTATTACATTTGTTTGTTGCAGCATAATTATTTAACTATGTAAAGATGTGTTGCTGTTTCACCTTGCCTGATTGGTCTAATAAAAAGCTGGATGGCCAATAAATAACTAGGCAGAGGAAAGGGTAAGCAGGGTTGGGGACAGGGAGAAAAGGAGCCAGCAGCCAACCAAGGGACAGACAGATTGGGAGGAAGCAGGAAAGCGGGATTGGCAGTATGTAAATGAGGTAAATGAGCCGCGGCAGCATGTAGCTTAACAGAAATGGGCTAATTTTGCCCTGCAGTGGTGTCACAGGCCATTAATCCCAGCACTTGGGAGGCAAAGACAGGTGGGTCTCTGAGTTTCAGGCCAGCCAGGCTTATATCATGAGACCCCATGGCTCCAACCAAACAAGGTAAAAGTCAAGGGCTGGCACCTGAGGCCACTGTTCTCTGACCCACACAACACTATGGCACATGGATGGGCACACATCCAACACACAAAAACGTTCGGAGTGAAACTGAAACTGATACAGCTACAGAGTAAGCGAAGCCCAAGCCAGGCCCTGGGTTCAAGCCGGAGACACTTGATTCTAGACAATTTGTATAACTGGATCCCACTGTGTATGATCTGACTTGACGGAGCTAGAATGCACACATGCACATCTTCCCATCTCGGTATCTACAGAGTCATTCTTCAATAACGACCCACCCTTTTGGTGTTAGGAGAGTGGGGAGCAGAGGAGCATAGACCTCAGATGATAAAGTGCGTGCCTTGAATGTCTAAGGCCCTGGGTTCCATCTCCAACAAAAACAAAATCCATACTCAGTTCTCAGCTCCAGCATTTAATCCTTAGGCTTCACGCTGAGAGGAGCAGACTGGCTCCAAGGGCTTATTGTGCTTTCCTCGACAAGCAGCCACTTCCTGGTTGCTCAGACTCAGAAGACCCACGTGAGTGTGTAAGCTATTGGCCAGGCTCCTGGGCCCAGGAATGCTGCACTGCCTTTAATAGCTGTGTGAACAGACCTTCTATGGGCAACAGGCGGTTGCTGGGGTACCTGCATGTTTCCTTCCTTTGAGTCTGTGCTTACCATGCTGACCCTGAAATTTAGACCAGCTGCATTCTCAGAGGAAAAAGAGGTGAGGTTCCTGAGTGGAAGAGAAAGCCTAAAAAGTTTTAGAAATGGAATAAAACAAAATGTCTGCTGCCAAGGCTGTGTCAACCTAGCAGCCTCTCTTAGGGCGCGATGGGCAAGACCTGAGGCTGGAATGCTTTCAGAAAGGAGGTGGGGGGGGACAGCAAACGCCGATGTTTCATTCTCCACACTTCCCTAAAACTAAGCAAAGCGAAACTCACATGTGTAGGCTCCCGTTCCTAGAGTTGCGTTTACATACAGTCCACACCGCCTCACTCAGAGAACTGTGACTGCTGAGCGGCTCCATCTCCAGCTTTTTAGGGAACTCCCCGGACGGACCGTGAGCCTTTGGGCTACCCGGAGGGCTGGGAGCCTGGGCACTCCCCAGCAGACCTGCTCCGACCCCTCGTGAGTAGCCTGAAGGAGAAACTCGGAAAGTAAACTACTGCTTCTATGCTGACCAGACTTGAGTGCTCGCTTTGAACTCAGGCATGAACATATAATCTGGAATCTGGCCCGGTTTCTCTTAAACGCGTCAAAAGAAAAAAAAAAAAAAACCTTGGATTTGTCAGTGTTTTGGAATTGTGCAAATACTACTTTTGAAATCTGACGGGGGGGCTTAAGTAACTACCCCCGGAGCCAACGGAACTGAAAACAGGATCATCGTACCCAGTTGACCTAAGGTTCCCAGGAGCGCAACAGGGAATCTGGAACCAAAGAAGTGATTGGATTCGGGCGCCGAGCTCGCCTCTCCGGGCCTCTCTCTGCAAACCGCTGGGCTGGAGGGTGGTTAGCACACCTCGGAACCCGCACTTGTCACCCGCCGTTGCCAGCTGAGCGTCCGCGGAGGCGGTTGGAAGACCCGGAAGGGCGGAGAGGGAGCCGGCGTAGGTGGCGGTGACTCAACCTGCCAGCAGCGCTGGGGATAAAAGGGTTAAGTGGGCGCGGCCTGTGGCGCTCCGCCCCATCAGAACCCGCCCACGGAGGCCGCAGCTGGCGTGCATATTTATAGAGGCGGTGCCGGGAGAGTCGGGGCGTCCCTGTGCCCGCAGTCCCGCGTCATGGAGCGGCCGGCGCCCTTGGCCGTGCTGCCCTTCTCTGATCCCGCGCACGCCCTGAGCCTGTTGCGCGGCTTGAGTCAGCTGCGCGCCGAGCGCAAGTTCCTGGACGTGACTCTGGAGGCGGCGGGCGGCCGCGACTTCCCCGCGCACCGCGCTGTGCTAGCAGCCGCTAGTCCCTACTTCCGCGCCATGTTCGCGGGGCAGCTGCGCGAGAGCCGCGCCGAGCGCGTGCGCCTGCACGGGGTGCCGCCCGACATGCTACAGCTGCTCCTGGACTTTAGTTACACAGGCAGAGTGGCCGTGAGCGGCGACAACGCCGAGCCGCTACTGCGCGCCGCGGACCTGCTGCAGTTCCCCGCCGTTAAGGAGGCGTGCGGCGCCTTCCTGCAGCAGCAGCTCGACCTGGCCAACTGCCTGGACATGCAGGACTTTGCCGAGGCCTTCAGCTGCTCGGGGCTGGCTAGCGCGGCGCAGCGCTTCATCCTGCGCCACGTGGGCGAGCTGGGCGCCGAGCAGTTGGAGAGGCTGCCGCTGGCCCGCCTGTTGCGCTACCTGCGCGACGATGGGCTGTGCGTGCCCAAGGAGGAGGCGGCCTACCAGCTGGCGCTGCGCTGGGTCCGCGCCGACCCGCCGCGCCGCGCGGCGCACTGGCCGCAGCTCTTGGAGGCCGTGCGCCTTCCCTTCGTGCGCCGCTTCTACCTGCTGGCACACGTGGAGGCCGAGCCGCTGGTGGCGCGCTGCCCGCCTTGCCTGCGCCTGCTGCGCGAGGCTCGCGACTTTCAGGCGGCACGTTACGACAGACACGACCGCGGGCCCTGCCCCCGCATGCGTCCGCGCCCGTCCACTGGCCTAGCGGAGATCCTGGTGCTGGTGGGAGGTTGCGACCAGGACTGCGACGAGTTGGTCACCGTCGACTGCTACAATCCGCAGACAGGCCAGTGGCGCTACCTGGCTGAGTTCCCCGACCACTTAGGCGGTGGCTACAGCATCGTGGCGCTGGGCAACGACATCTACGTGACGGGTGAGTACGGGGGCTTTCCAAGTGAGACACTCAGGACCTGAATCCTAGAGCTCGACCTAGCCTTTGGCAGGGACTGCGCTAGGTTTTCCATTTGCTTTCAAGCTAGAAGAGCCCCTATGCGAGCAAAGACTTAACTGCTTTGTGGGTCTCTGTGCCCTACGTGGTACAGCCTGCCTTGCTTAGCCAACTCCTTGCCCTGGAGGTGCCTCCCCCTTTTGGGTTAGAAGAGTCAGGGCATTGGCCTGGCACAATGGGTGCTTTCTTTTAATCCCCAAGGAATGTGGGGACAGGGTGCAGGCTGGCGCCTGTTGAGGCCTCTCAACCTCCCCAGAGCTGGGACTTTTCTCCCTCCCTGCTAAGCCACAGGGGCCTTCTGACTCAGTGGCTTTGTCACCAGTGACAAGGTTTCTTAGACCCTGCACCTAGGCGGTGCACTGTGGATCACATGGTGTTTAGCCTGCTCTAGTCTACGACTGTAAACATGGTCACATGTCGAGCGGTTTTCTTCCAGTTACTTGGCTGAAACCCCAAAACACTGCCGAGTCACTGTAGGCGGGCCCCAGCCTGCCCCAGTGCAGGGCTTCTCCCACGTTTTTCACCAAGGATGAATCCCGATGATCAAACTGAAGGGGAGGCTAGCTACCTCCTTCTCCAAGCCAGCAGGGATGGCCTCTGGAACTGCTATATAAGGAAAGACCACTGGGGCCTCTGTCCCTTATCATTATCAGGCTGGCAGGCATGAGGCTGGGCTGTCACAGGGGCTGTGCTCCACATTCCACAGAAAGCCCACCCCGATATTCCAGTGGTGTGCCTGTGGGTCTCCGGGACAGCCTCCGCTTTCCTGACTGGTCTCTGAATCCAGCCCTCGCTATCAACCTAAGGCTGACCCTGCTCTGCTGGGCTCCGCCCTTGCCACCCTGCCCCTATCTCTGAAGTCTGGCTGGTGATTCTGAGCAGAGAACTGGCCAGACTTGCCCTTGGATAAGTGTCACAGCTGAACAGCTAATGAGGTTGAGGCAGGTGGCTCCGCCATTCCCTTCAGCTGCTGGTGGGGGATTTTCCTGAGGGGGCAGGAAGCTGCTTCAGCTGCTTCAGACCGTCTCTGTGAAAGTCCCACAGTTTGTATAACATGCCTCAGACTCTTTTCCCTCAAAAGCTCTGAGAGACAGAGTGTCTGCCCTATTCAGGGCACCAGCCGGGAAAGCCAGAGGCACAGCCTCAGGATTCCTGAGGTCTCCTCAGACCCTGAGCGTTTTAAGTCTTAGATTTCATTTACACTGTTACTGTCTTTTGTTGACACACACACACACACAAATCTGTGTAGCTTAATAAGCGTTTGAATGAAACATGTCTCTGTACCCTCCACTAAAGTCAAAACTAGAACCCCAGAGGTGTATGACAGTGTGGTTTGTGGTGTTAGGTCTCATGGGTGACAGTGTGGGTTTCTTCTAATGTTCTGACACAGTCTTGGTTTCAAAGTGTCCAGGATGTCTAGGATTTGGTGGCCAAATCCCATGTTTAGTGTTTATCAGAAGAGCTACCCAGCCCCGAGATTGAATGGTCTGAGATATTTATGTGCGATGGTGTGGCGGAGGGTAGTTTTGATTCTTTTTTTTTTTTTTGGAGACAGGGTTTCTCTGTGTATCCCTGGCCATCCTGGACCAGGCTGGCCTTGACCTCAGATTGACCTGTCTCTGCCTCCCTCCTAGGTGCTGGGAAGCCAAAAGACAGCATCAGGTCTCCTAGGACTGGAGTCAGGGATGGTTATTAGTTGCCACGTGAATGCTGGGAATCGAACCCAGACCCTCTGAAAGAGCAGCCAGTGCTCTCTGCCCTCATTTTGCTTCTGGGCATGAGGGTCTCATGTGACCCAGAGCAACTCAAACTCCCAAGTGCTGGGATTACAGGTGTGTTGCTCTCTGGAGAGCAAACCCAGGGTTCATGTGTGCCATGGTAAGCACTCCACCAGCTTAGCTGTATAGCTGTATCCCCAGTCTAGGACTGTTGGAAGCAACATCTTTTGTCTTTGGTTTGACAGCAATTTGGGGGCCTTGTGCCCTGCCTCAGTGACAGTGACCGCTTGGCGAGGCTGGAAGAAGACAAATGTATTTTGGGTGAAGGGAATCAGGCTAATTCCTTTGCAGGGAGGGGCCTACCCGGAAGTCCGAGAAGACACTGGTGGGTGACTCACCGCACGTGGGTTGAGCATCTGCCCTTTGTGTGCCCCGACAGGCGGGTCTGACGGCTCCCGGCTCTATGATTGCGTGTGGCGATACAACTCAAGTGTGAACGAGTGGACAGAGGTGGCACCCATGCTCAAGGCCCGAGAGTACCACAGCTCATCAGTATTGGACGGGCTTCTGTACGTGGTGGCAGCCGACAGCACAGAGCGCTATGACCACGCCACCGACTCCTGGGAGGCTCTGCAGCCTATGACCTACCCCATGGACAACTGTTCCACCACCGCCTGCCGAGGCCGGCTGTACGCCATTGGTTCCCTGGCGGGCAAGGAGACCATGGTGATACAATGCTATGACCCAGACACTGACCTGTGGTCACTGGTGGACTGTGGCCAGCTCCCACCTTGGTCCTTTGCCCCCAAGACTGTGACTCTGAATGGACTCATGTACTTTGTCAGGTGAGCCCCTAGGTACAACATCCCAGTGCTGCCATTTCATAGATGAGGAAAGGGGGCCCAAGCTGGGATTGGAGGCTGAGGCTTGTCCCACCCCTTAGACCATTTCTGTGGCCTTCTAGGTTTTCTTAATCAAGCTGCTTCAAGGATAGTGGAGTCTTGGCAGTGCCTAGCTAAGCAGCCCGTGGGTTACCATGCATCCACCAGGACATGTACAGCATGCATGTTTCTGAATAAGACAGAGATAGAGGTCTCAGCTGTACCCTAGCCTGGTCCCCTGGTTTTGATGACCTGTCTGATCACAGCCAAGTGTGCCTTGACTGACTGGCTATTGAACGTTTGGGAGGGTAACTGGATTCCCTGGGTGTAGTGTGTGCACATACATGTGTGTGCATATTCAGTGCTCCCACCTCCCTGGTCTGGAGTCTGCCTGAAGCTGCGGGGCTACGAGGGATGGAAGGAATGACTGAATGACAGTCCCTCTGTCTCCTATTGGTCCTGGACTTTGATCTGGGAGCCCAAAGGTATGTGTGCCCTGAGCCTGCATTTTCCCTGACTGAGTAGCAGTGACCTTTCCCTGCCCTGCCCCCCAAATAGGAGGCCACTGCTCTTCAGGGTGAGCTCTGAAGAGCCTAAAGGGGACACAAGTGTCATTGTCATCTAAGAGGCTGAGGGGTCTGATGTCTTTAAATGCCAGGACCTGCTGGGCAGTGGTGGCGCACGCCTTTAATCCCAGCACTTGGGAGGCAGAGGCAGGCAGATCTCTGTGAGTTCGAGACCAGCCTGGTCTACAAGAGCTAGTTCCAGGACAGGCTCCAAAGCTAGAGAAACCCTGTCTTGAAAAACCTAAATAAATAAATAAATAAATGCCAGGACCTGAAGGTCTGCTCTGAGAATGTCCTGGAACCTTCCTCAGCCTGGGTCCTGTTATAAAACTGCCTGGCCTTTCCCTAGGTCTCCCCCCCCACTCCTGTGGTGCCTTCAAGAAGGGGGAGGGGCTGGCTATAAATACAACTGTGAAGAGTGCCAGGTCTTTGCTTCAGCCCCTTTAGTGGCTGCTGGCCCAGTACCTTTGAGGACACCTTCCCGCTCTCCCTGTCCTAAGGTCCTAGGGCAGGATCCTGACACCTGCTGACTCCTTCTGGAGGACAGTAGTCAGTTTTGATTGCTAACCATCCAGGTGGATGTGGGAGGGGTTTGCCCAGCCTGCGGTTTGCTTGTGTGCCATCCACACAGGAAGCTACTTCAGCCCCACCTAAATGCTTGGATATCTGGGACCAATAAAGGGAGCTGCTGTCCTGGGTCTTCTGCTGTTGATTTCAGGGGGGGAGAATTGGCAAAGGTGTTGACTCTGCCTGGAAGGTTGCAGCCTTGAAGAGAGGAGCCAGGGAGCCCTGCCCAGCCCAGCCCTTCCAACTGTGACTCTTTGGTCTCTGCTAGAAAGAAGACAGAGAGTGTAGGGATAACCCAGTGGGTTCGAAATTAGTCTAGGCTACCAACCAAGACCTTATCTCAAAAATATACATACAGAGGCCGGGTGGTGGTGGCGCACGCCTTTAATCCCAGCACTCGGGAGGCAGAGGCAGGCGGATCTCTGTGAGTTCGAGGCCAACCTGGTCTACAAGAGCTAGTTCCAGGACAGGCTCCAAAGCTACAGAGAAACCCTGTCTCGAAAACCAAAAAAATATATATATATACATACAGGTCCCCAGAGGAGTCCACTGCTTTGAGGACTCCCTGGCTGGCCCTTCACACCCAAGGTGCCGCTGCTTTTGTCTGACTGACTGTCTTTGCCTCCCTTCCTTCCACAGGGACGACTCTGCCGAGGTGGATGTATACAACCCCTCAAAGAATGAATGGGACAAGATCCCGTCTATGAATCAGGTAAATCTGCAGGCGTGCCAGTGTTTTAAGTGCAGGCTGGTCCTGCTTTTGCAATTGGACTGTCATTAAGACAGAGTGCTTGGGAGACAGTCATGGTGGGTGGGGCCTGTATTGAGTCCTCTTCAGGTGTTCTCTCAGGGAAGGGAAGTGGGTGTTACCCTCATTTGCACTTGGAGCTTGCTGGTGCCAGATGTTAAATAGGATCTCAAGACCAGGCTAGTGGTCACTGCACACTCACTATGAGCCATCGAGCAGAAGAGGGCAAGGAATTTCGAGAAGTTTTCCATTGAGAGGTAGAAAGTGCAGAGGCCCCAGGGCTGCTGTGTTTGTGAATGCTAGCAGCCATTGTGGTTCCAGGGGATGGACTCAGACAGGTCTGGGAACTATCCACCCCAGCTACTTCCTGAGAGGTTGACCTAGGGAATATATTTATTGGACACATGCAGTGCGTGTGCCATGAACTCAGCACCCCCGCTGCAGACCTCATCTGGTCAGAGTCTCCTATCTCTGATGGTGTGGTGGCTCTTGGAAGACTTTGCCTTATCTGACCAGGTTCAGTTCCTAGCTGTCACTGATGGCTGTCCCAGCATACTGTCTCCTATCTGTAAGATAGAACGGATGAACCTGCCCTAATGGGCTGACGCAGGGATGCTGGATGTGGCTCACACCTGGAGACCATGCTGACCACATAGGGAGCCCCATTTTCCTGGTTGGAGAACAGGAAGGCATTGGCTTCTCTGTCTACACTCCCTAAAAGGCTGGCTGAGGATGGTTCTTGGTGTTGTGGCTATGATGTGCTGGGCTGTTCCCTGGAAGTAACTGGAGCAATCAGGGAGGATCGTCTGCCCTGCCTCAGTTGCCTGCCTCTCACTCCTTTGCCTTGACCTGCAGGTACATGTCGGGGGCAGCCTGGCCGTCCTGGGAGGCAAGCTCTATGTCTCTGGGGGATATGACAATACCTTTGAACTCTCGGACGTGGTGGAGGCGTATGACCCCGAGACCCGGGCATGGAGTGTGGTGGGGCGGCTTCCAGAGCCCACCTTCTGGCATGGCAGCGTGAGCATCTTCCGCCAGTTCATGCCACAGACACCAGCAGGGGGCCGTGGCTTTGAGCTGAATAGTGGCAGCAGTGACATGGATGCAGGCCGCCACAGGCTGCCTCAGAACCCTGACGAGCTGCACTAGCCCAGGCCTGGCCCAAGGGAGGGCCTTTGTACAAGGGGCCTGGCACCTGCAGAGGAGCGGCCTCTCCTTTTTGCACACGAAGCAGAACAGTGGCTCCTGGCTGCTGAGTGAGCCCCTAGATGCATTGGGTGACGGTTCTTGTACATTCAGAGCCTGTGTCACAGCTTCTAGGGATGAAGCTGATGGTGACCTGTGTGGTCAAGAACCAGTGGCTTCTCCACCATCATGAATCTCTCTGCCTTCCAGAAGTTACCTCCAGCTTGTAGTATCCACTCGCCTTGCAGCGTACCTCTCCTTGCTGCTACTTCCCGGGCCTGCTTGATCCCAGAGCAGAAGGCAAGGGTCCCTATGACAGAAAGTGGCCTGGCCTGGAACACTGGAGACCCAGGAAGACAAAGGCTACGACAGAGCTAAACTCCACATCTAGCGCCAAGGCTCCTGGTAGCCAGTGCTGCAGGTCCAAGGAGCATCAGTTCACCTAGCTTTGCACGTCTCTTAGGGCCTCACCAGACAGCAGGGTAGGCTTTCAGGAGTTGAGAACTGACTGAGCTGGGGGATTAAGCCACAGTATGAGCTTGAAGGGGTCTGTTTCCATAGTACCTGCTCTCACCTGGCCAGGAGGCCCTCCCTGGGGCTCTGTCCCAAGCCTGCACAAGGCTAGAGCAGAAGACTGTGCCTCCTCAAGAATCTCGCTGATACTTGGCTGAGCGGACAGATGCTGGCCCTGGGAGTGACGACTCCTGCTTCGAAAGGAAGCCCAGTGGGGCAGCCCAGCACTTGGTTCTAGATTTGAACTTGAAGTAGAGGAGTTAGGAGAAGAGATAAGTGGCCCTGTCTGACTTGAAGAGGTACAGGTCACCATTTGTTAGACTTTTCCTGCCACCGTGTAGGAAACTTAGGATGCCTGAGAGCTCAGGTCCAGGTGTGTGAGTAGCTGAGTAGCAGGACACCTGAGTCCCAGCTCAGGGGACTCCTGGGTTTCTTCCTGACCTTGAGTGGCTTCGTGGGTTTAGGGGCTGGAACCATTCAAGGTACCCAGTGGCCTCTCTGCTGGAGTTTGTCATCATGTTTCTTTCTGGGGAAGAGGGCATTAGGATTGTCACACTAGAGACAAAGTTCAGGGTGTGTTGGTGAACTTGGCTGGCGGATGAGGCTCCAGGAATGGAGTGCCCCCATCACACACCTACAGCCATCCTCTTGGCCAGGTTACAGAGGAGGCTGCCTTAAATTCCCAGGCACCTACCTTCTTCCTATTTGGTGCCATGCACTTCAGAGGTCATCCTGTTTGGTTTGAAATCCGTGTTTCTAAAATGCTCTGCCGGGGTGCCTGACCCTGGGGAAGACTGAGTATGGGACAGTGCTGTCCCAGCCCAGGCCCGCTGATACCCTAGGGCTCCTGTAGGGCGTGCAGCTGTGCTTTCTGTCCCCTGGTGCTCTAGTGCCTCTCCTCCCTCTTGGCCTAGTAAACTCTTTCTGTGAGCCTTAAAAGCTGTCACCCAGAGGTGCCTTGGCTTGGCAGGGTAGAATCCTGTGTAGCAGGAACTAAGCTCAGTGCTGGGGAGAGTGTGCCACCACTGTCAGGTCCTTTGGGGACAGGCTAGGGGGCTTCCCAGGGGAAGAAATGCACTGCCGCACTCTCCTGTGACTGCAGTGCTTCCTGCCTTATCGTGCACCCTTGCACAGGGCCCCTCTGCCCGCCTCCAGAGATACTCAGGTTTGCACATCACGACCCACGTCTTGGTAGGCAGTCACCGTGGTCCTCCCACTAGGAGTCTAGGACAGTCCCTCCCTCAGCTTCACCTTTGCCATGGGCTCTGGGCTGTAACCCATCACTTGGCACATGTCTACACTAACAGGGATGAAAGCTGGGCTACCTGGGTATGGGATTGCCCCTGTCACATGTATAAAGCTTTTATATGTCAGGATAAAATTAACTTATGAAAAGTTCTGTGCCTGGTATTTGCTGATCTATAAGGTATTTCTTATATTTATGACTTCAGAGACTTGTGTAATGAAGGTCACCTTCCTTAGGTGACCAGCATTCAGTCACACCAGTGGCTGGGGCAGATTTGTATATTTATTTCTGTCCACTCTCTAGGCTTCTGTGTCCAGCATTCTAAGGTTTTAGGATGCTCCCCTATTTTTTGAAATAAAATGTTTCCTATATGCTGGGTGTCATGGCTTTCATCTCTTTGTTTTTCCAGACATGATTGCACTATGTATCTCTGGCTATCCTGGAGCTCACGCTGCAGACTAGGGTGGCCTCAAACTCCCAGAGACCATCTGCCTCCTAAATGCTGGGATTGCGCCACCACCTGCAAGCTGGCCTTCATCTTCTTGCTGCTTTGTCTTCTGGGAATCCTTGTGCAGAGGCCAACACTGGTGGTGGGAGGTAGATCTAAATAGTGAATGCAGATACAGGAGGGCGGAGTCCAGCATCACAGAGCCTCTCAGGTCCTTTCTCCCCTCAAGCTGAAATACACACATGACTTAGTGCAAAGGTACGCTCCTACCACAGTGAGATGGACCTTGAACCTAGGAGGGTACCTTTAGAACAGTGGTTCTCAACCTGAGGGTCATGACCCCCGGAAGCTATCAGAAACCATGTATTTGCATTACAATCCATAACAGTAGTAAAATTACAATTACAAAGTAGCAACAAAAATAATTTTGTTTTCTTTTTCTAAAACAGGGTTTCTCTGTAGCTTTGGAGCCTGTCCTGGAACTCACTCTTTAGACCAGGCTTGGCCTCCAACTCACATAGATCCATCTGTCTGTGCCTCCAGAGTGCTGGGATTAAAGGTGTGCACCACTACCACCCTGCTAGTAAAGTAAATTTTATGGTTGGGGGTCACCACAACATGAGTAATTGTATTGAAGGGTGGCATAGTTAGGAAGGTTGACAAAAACTCTGGAGGGTTTCCAAACAGGCTGTGAGACATGCGCACACACACACAAGTCTCCCCCAGAGCCCA
Source organism: Dicrostonyx torquatus (assembly GCA_028555095.1). NCBI lineage: Eukaryota > Metazoa > Chordata > Mammalia > Rodentia > Cricetidae > Dicrostonyx > Dicrostonyx torquatus. The sequence goes on from JAQHUG010000137.1 coordinate 5,482,575, forward strand.
TCCAAATCCAGGGGAGGCCAATGCCTGGCCAGAAAAGAAACAAGCTAGGATCCCTGAGGACAGATTGAGGATCTCATCCATGCTGAGTGCTCATCCACTAAGCCACACCCCAGCTGTGGCCTTTAGTAGCTTCAGAACAGATTGGAAGCTGTTTATGGCCTTTACTGGCAAACCTGTGGTATACACTGTGTACACTGCCTTTCCCTCAGCTGCTAATGGCCAGGAAATAAAAGGGAGTCAGGTGTGTTAGTTCTGAGGGAACCCCATCTCCCTAGCCTCCCAACACCAGGGAAAATAGTGTACTAAGAGCAGAGGAGTATGGCATCTCATGGAGCAAGGGGATTAGGCAAAGCCCAGCTCCAGATTCTGGGGCCATGACCATCACTGACCCAGCCCTGGATGGGCTGGGATGTTTCAATGTGGCCATATTTGACACACCTATCAAGGTTTATGCCTCCTCTAACCAGGAAGTATTGGTGAGAGCCTCAATCAACAGTGTGGCAAAGATGACATCAAACCATTTCCCCAGCTAGGTCATAGAAAGGTCTTGTACTTCTGACTGGGGGACACTTACCTAGAGCTCGGCTACCAGGCTGAGGTAGCCCCAGCAGCTTCCAGAAGCAACCCAGGCCCCTGAGCTTGTGTGCTAACAGGCTAGGCAGGTATGAGAAAGCCCCCAATAATTTGGCCGAGGTTTCCCACCCAGTGAGCTTTCTTAGTACTTGTCTGAGAAGTGTGAGCATGCACCATCCCGTGGAAACAGGCAGATGAAGCAGAAGTCTCCCAGGCTCATTGGGATACAAAGGAGTTAAGAAATTTGAAAGTGGGGCTGGAAAGATGGCTCAGTGGTTAAGAGCACTGGCTGCTCTTCCAGAGGTCCTGAGTTCAATTCCCAGCACCCACATGGCGGCTCACAACCATCTGTAATGAGATCTGGTGCCCTCTTCTGGAATGTGGGCATACGTGGAGACAGAATGTTGTATACATAATAAATAAATCTTTAAAAAAAAAAAAAAGAAATTTGAAGGTGCATCTGCTGCATCCATGACCCACAGCACAATGCTCTGTGAGGGGAAGGTCCCATGCCCCTTCCCATTCAAAGTCTGGATCAAGATAGGGCCCCTCCAAGGGGTGGGTTCCTCTGGGAATACAGCCAGTCAAGACCAGCTTCTTAGCTGTCCCTGGCCATGTTCAGCTTCATTGAACTGACTTAACTCTGGCCAGTGAAGCCATGACCATGGGCCCTGGCTACTGTGCCCAACTTCAGAGTTGAACCCATGGCTGGCCTCACTTATATTATGCTAAGTCAGGACTCTACCCATTGGCACGCAGCAGTGAGGGACAGGAGCTATATAGCAAATGGATGCCACCTCCATTCCTGCCAAGCACTGTGCCCAGGTGCCCACTGGATGGGTACCATGAGGGACGGCTGGGAGGAAGCCCTTCAGTTTGGTCTGGACCCGTAGTTGCAGAAGATGAAGCAACAGACCACTGAACAAGTGAATCCAAAGTCATGTGTTTATTGGTAGATGGGGCTAACTGGGCAGGGGTCTATGTGTCACAGTCCTCGGGGACAGCAGCTGTGATGATGAGTGAAGGCTCCAGGACACCGGGGCTGGCAAAGCTCTCCTCTGCACACAGTCTCTGGCTAGGGAGCTGGGCGGCAAGGCCACCCTGGGTCAGGGACTCCACAATGACCTCTGCAGAGCCCATCTCCAGGTCTGCAGGTGGCTGGAGAGCCACCACCACCATCTTCTCATCCTCAATGACTAGGTTGCGGAGCTTGCGCTGCCGTGGATTGTAGTTTTCCACTCTGTCGTGGATCTCCATGTGCCTCCGCAGGTGAGCCTGCGGGGAGGGGACGCTCAGAGCCGGGGACAGAGCGGAGGAGGGGCAGGAGACCGGGGCCCTGGCCTACCTGCCGAGTGAACTTGTAGCCACACTCAGTGCACTCGAACTTCCTCACGCCCTTGTGTCGTCTGACGTGCACTCGTAGCTGTTCCACGGCTGCAGGAGGAAGGGGGCCACCGACATTAGGAGCAGGGAACATGGCAGGGACAGGACTGAGATGGGAGACAAGGCGTCCCAGGGCCTAAGGCACAGGAGGCGGCCCTTGGCAGGGTCTCCCCCACTCCAGGCTCTACAGCACCACACCGAGGCCACCATTGCCCAGGTCCAGGGCGCCCTGCCCCCACCTCCACTGTCACGGCCGGTCCACTCTCATGTCTCCTAGCACATGGAAGACAGAACTCTGCTGGCTGGAAGGTTCTTTTTTTTTTTTTTTTTTTTTTTTTTGGTTTTTTGAGACAGGGTTTCTCTGTAGCTTTGGAGCCTGTCCTGGAACTAGCTCTTGTAGACCAGGCTGGTCTCGAACTCACAGAGATCCGCCTATCTCTGCCTCCCGAGTGCTGGGATTAAAGGCGTGCACCACCACCGCCCGGCTGGCTGGAAGGTTCTAAGGAGCACTGAGAAGTCACTGTTCCCTTTGATCTCTGTAGACCCTCCAACTCAGGTAGGCAGGAAATGGAAGCCAGGCCCCTCTGTTCTCCCACAGCCTGCCCACTTACCTTTGAAGGTCTTGCCACAGATCTGGCAGAAGTGAGGCCTGCCCTCCTGGTGACGACTGGCCACATGCCTCAGAAGGGGCCCCTTCTCTGTGAAGCGCTGTTCACAGAATTCACAGCTGAAAGGCCTCTCCCCTGTGTGGGTACGGTTGTGCTTGTCCAGACTGGCTGTGGGGGACAAGGTGGAGCTCAGTTGCTGGTTTGAGCCCCAGGGAAGGAGGAGATGGACCTGCCTCACCTTGGGTACGGAAGGTCTTGCCACAGAGGTGACACTGGAAAGGCTTCTCGCCTGTGTGTGTGCGAAGGTGCATGTTGAGATTGGCCTTCTGGGTGAATGCGTGGCTGCAGAACTCGCAGACATAAGGCCTTTCATTCCTGTTCGGATGGGGACACAAGGCAGAGGCCATCATTGGGGGAAGTCATCCATTAGGGCTGGAACATGCTAAGCAAGTAGGGCTTGGGTGGTTCTAGACGAAGGACACCACCACCATTGCCAGAAGCACGGAGAATCCGGGAGTCAGGAAGGTAAGGGACAGACATGCCTCAGCCTGAGCCCTCCCCACTGGCCTATCAAACCTGCCTGTCTCTCACCCCCGCCCCGGAAGGCTGCAGGTGCTAGACTCTGGAGAGAAATGCTCATCCCCACGTGTGCAGGTGCTAGACTCGGGAGGGGAACGCGCATCCCCATGTGTGCAGGCGCTAGACTTGGGAGGGAACGCGCATCCCCACATGTGCAGGCGTGTGGGCGGCACTCGGGGAGGAGGCTCACACCTGTGCTTGGCCTTGATGTGCATCTGCAGCCCGTTGCGGCTTGAGGCCCGGTGCCCACACTCCTCACACACAAACAGCTTTTCCCCACGGTGCTTAAAAGCCTCATGCAGCTGGAGTTCCGTCCTAGACAGGAAGCACTTGGCACAAGTGGGACACTGCAGGTGGGAGACAGACAGAGGGAGCAGAGCCAGGTGAGGACAGGGTGGGCTGTCCAGGAGCCATGGGTGCCCTAGCCCTGCCTGGCACTTACTGCGTGGGGCTTAGGGGCTCCGTGCAGCTTGATCATGTGGCTCTGCAAGTCCTTCTTCTGCATGAACTGCTGGGAGCAGGAGGAACACTGAAAACACAGGCCTAGTCAGCACCAGCACGGCTGCGCCATCAGCCCTGCCTTCAGTTCATGGTGAAGGAGGGCCTAACCCAGATCTGCTGAAGGCTGGCTCCCGAGACGGGACAATGTCGTGCCCAGCAGGAATGCTGAGCCAGTGGCCCTATCTATAGTAGTGTCACTGGGTAGGCAAGGAAGGCAGGCTTCAAGGGAGAGGTGCCAAGTACCACCCCAGACAAAGGGGTCCACATCCCCATCCCTCCCATGACCCGGGGACCAGCTGGCCTACCTTGTAGGGCATTTCCCCAGTGTGTGACACCATGTGCACCCGCAGCTCCATCCTCCGGCGGAATGTCTCCTGGCACACGGAGCATGTGAAGACCTGGCAGTGTGAAGGGCAAGCAGGGCCAGCATCAGGGAGGGCCTCTGCCGGCGACGGCAGCCTCTGCAAGGGCTTCCACACGCTGCTGGGAAGTGTCTGCCTGGGGCAGGGGATGCTGGGGTAGGAGAGGGCAACATGTAACCTGCCTGCCTACATCACAGGGCACTGCACACTACCACACGCCAGACCCTGCTCAGCTCCACACAGGCTAGAGACGGGCCCAGCTGCTAATGACCAGTCTCTGGGAAGAGAAAGGTGGGATTTAGCCAGACACTACCCACTGGGGTAAGAGGACAGGCAAGGTGGCCCTTCCCAAGCAGCCTTGCTCCAAGCCTAGAATGGAGCTAACCCAAAATATCCCTGTAGTGCTTATCCCTCTGAACCTGAACCCTCTGAACAAGTGTCCCCACAAGTACTACGATGTGGACGTGGTGACATCCAAGGCCCCTGCAGCTCTAATTTTATAATCCTGTCGAGTTTCCTGGGGGTCCTTCCCAGATGGCATGAAGACACAGGCCCCTGGGCTGCTGCCCACAAATACTTGGACCAATTCCCAAGTACCTGTTCTGAGCGGTTCATGCAATTCCGGGCTTCGTGTTCCAAAAGGTTCTCCTTGCGAAAGTAACACTTCCCACATTTGGGGCACTCGAAGGGCTTCTCCCCAGTGTGTTTCCTGCCGAGAAGAGAGGCTGTAGCGGTGTGGGGGCTGAGAGGCTTTCCCACTTCTCTGGTACTCGGGACCCCTCCCACTCCTACACAGACCTATGCTGTGGTACACAGGAGGGGGTGTCCTGAGGTCAGTCACGGCTCACCATGTAGGCTCAGTGACACACAGGTTGGACATGCAGGGGCAAGACTAGAAATCCCCTCCAGTGTAGAGACCCTCAGGAAGGGAAGACACAGTAGCCATCGGTCCAAGCATCCTGGAGGGACAGCTGGGAGTTAGGAGCCAGCCCTACTTCCGCCAGCCTCGCTAAATGGCTGAGTTAGAGCTGACTGGCACAGCCTGGTTATGTAGCCTTCTCTCTGTGGGCTCCACTTTCAACCCCATGGCAGACAGGTGATATGGCTCACTGGGCAAAAGCACGTGGCTGCCAAGCCAGAGGACCCAAGTCCAATCCCCGAGACCAATGTGGTGAGAGGAGATCCACTCCTCAAGTTGTCCTCTGGCTTCTGCACCCCCATGAGTAAATAAAATGTAAAACACCACCACCAGATTCTGCTCTCTTCATCTCCCTGACGTCACAAGGATGGCTGCAGCAGCTCATGGGGTCCCTACCATCTCACCAGCAGGTTCCATTAAGTTCAGAAGTCTTTGAGATAAGGCAGCCCTCGTCACCTCTTGGCTCACAGTCTTCCAGTGCTTCCTATTTCATACTGAGAGGGCCCAGGGGGCCCAGGAGGACATGGGTGGCCTGAGTGAACTAGCCAGGCTTGCTCCAAGCTCAAGACATTATTGTTAGCTCTGTTCCCAACAGGATGGTTTTCTCCAGTGAACGGCTTCCTTACCTTCTAGCTTAGGTAGATGACAGAAGCCTGTAAGGTAATCTCAGCTACTTGGTTTGGATATTTTTCCCCAGCACTGGGAATTGAACCCAGGGCCTCATGTGTGAGGCAAACACAGAAGACTGAGCTATACCCCAGCTCGCTCACAGCTACTCCAAGCTGAGGCACAAGGATCACTAACTCCAGCCAGCCTCAGTGTGTAGATAAGGCCTGTCTCACTGAAAAGGGGCTAGAGAAGTAGCTCAGTGGTAAAGGCCTGGGGGTCAAACCCAAGCACTGAAGGTCACGGGGCCAAAGTACAGGGATGGGAAATCGGTCCCAAGCCCACTCCAGGTGAGCCCCAGCAGCTTCCCAGAGTATCATGCCGAGAACACGTGGCTCAACACAATCTGGCTCAGTACAAAAACAAAGGTACCAGCCTAGCACAGTCGCATGGCTACTGAGCACCTGAGATGACCTGTGTCTGTGGCACTCACTTTTAAGTAATTTTAACTTAAAACAAGCCAGGTGTGGGGACGCACACCTTTGATCCCAACACTCTGGAGGCAGAAGCAGGCAGATCTCTGTGTTCCTGGCCAGCCGAGTCCACATAGTGAGCTACAGGCTATATAGAGAGACTCTGTTTTTGTTTTTTTAAACAAACAAACAAACAAACAAAAAAACACATCATACTTAGTCCTAGGGCTAGGTATGATGGAGTAGGCCTTTAACACCAGCACTCGGGAGGCAGACTGGTAATCTCTGAGTTCAAGGCCTGCTTGGTCTATGTAAGTTTACATAGTAAAGTCTTTAACCCCACAGTTCTACGGGGGTCCCAGCTAGACAAATGGCCCTTTATACTTCTTACTCCCAGAGCTAATATCCCCAGAAACACAGGTGGCCTCAGTCCTGGGGATTAGCCTCTTGGCAAAGCCTACACTGCCAGACTTCAGAACGCCCTACAGTCAGACCTCTGCTCCAGCTCAGGAAGGAGCCAGGTTTGTCTCACATCTCATGTGGGCAGAAGTCACAGTGATAGAACATACTGTTTAGGTGTCCACAAACCCATGATCCACAGAGCCTAGAGGAGGGGAGTACAGGACCCTCCCTCAACACAGAAGGGCACATGGGAAAGGAAACTAGAAACACAGAGCGGTTTACCTGTTGTGGACTTTTAGGTAGTATTTGCTGAGGAACTTTTTATGACACGTGGGACATTCAACCGGCACCGCTGCACCTTTCCTGCTCTCAGTGGGCTCGGTTGCTAGGGAACCTGCACCCAGGGCTGGCTTGGCAGCGCAGGGCTTTCGGATGACTTTTGACTTCCTCCTGGTCAGCACAGTCTCAGGCTCAGAAACAGAATCGCCGTCATCCTCAACTTGAACCACCACTTCCCACTAAAGTAAGAGGAGGCAGCAGGAGGGGTTGGGTCACCAAAGTACCAGCAGGAGCTTCAGGGACCCAAGCCCTATCCCTGGCAGCCCCCTTTCTTCAGGGGTCCGGAGAAGACCACATGTAGATCCCGGCCTCGGAGGAAAGGGGCTCTGTTTCCAGGGACTACCCTCGGAGAATACTTGTACCCCTGAAGCTCACTCCACCCCCCGGAAGCTGACAACCATGGTTAAGTGTAGCTCGCAGAAAAGTCACCTGAGGCCGCTGGCCTCCTGTGTTTAACTCCAGAAGCATCCATCTGTACCCTCTAGCTTGCCCCCCCCCCCAGTTCTTGCACCCTGGTAGCAGTACCTCATTGCTCTCGCCCTGCAGCGGGGCACCTCCAGCCTCAAAGGGCCTTGGAGGCTCTTTGCGATCCTCAGACTCTTTGTCCTCTGACGGACCAGGCTTCACAGGCTGCCTGACTTTCCCACAGAGGAAGGAGGGGCTGCTCTGTGCAGGGGAGTTGAGCTGGGGCTGCTGACTGTCTCTGGACTCCTGATCCCCAGGGGTCAAGCTCAGAGTCCTGAAAACTTCCTCCTCGTCCAAGTCTGCTGGCTCCTTGAGGCGGCTTTTCACATCCTGGGAGGCAGGTGGCCCAAGTCCCACTGAGGTCCTGGGTTGGAAGCTCTGACACAGCTCCACAGCCTCTGGCACCCGCAATTCCTTGGCTGCCAAGAGCACCTGATCCCTGTTCCCTGAGGTGAGGGCGAGGTGACCAGTGTAGAAAAAGTCCAGCAGAAGACCAAAAATCTCAGCGAAGCCTGCAGGAAGGACGACGCTGCCTCCTGAACCATCCCCATAGATCCTCTGGAAGAAGTGGCTGCAACAGGCCAGGACACTCCAGTGTGCCTTGAACACCAGGCCCCCCACATCCAGCGTGGCGTCGCAATATTGGCCTTTCTCCCGCTGCTTGTTGAGTTCCTGCAGAACCCTCACGCTGTGCTGTACGAAGGAACCGTCCATAATCTGGAAAGGAAGGCAAACATGACACTATGGCCAGCCCTTACACTGGCATGAGTTGGACCCTTTAACATCCACCTGCATCGGGATGAAGGCTTGGGTCAAGGTTAGACGTTTGCACGCGGAGCACAGCCAGAGCGGAGTGACAGCCTCTCAGGGGCGGGGAGAGGCATGGGTTGGCAGGAGGGAGAAAGCAGAGTGGGAGCGCATGGTGCAGGACAGGACAGAGTAGGGTAGGGTGCAAGTGAAAAAAAAATGAAAATGCAAATTTGGGGATAGACAAGCGTGAACCCGAACTGATCCGCCGCGCACCCGAGGCACAGCCAGTAGGGCAGGCCGGCGGCTGCGCACAGGTAACCCAAGCCCACGCCGAGCCTGCAGGTCCCGAGCGGAAAGCGGCCGCCACACTCTGGTCAGCGCCCGGGGTGGTTCGCCGCCTCCCTCTCCCGCGCCCTCCTCACCCGGCCGGTCCTCCCGGCTCACACCGGCCTCACTGCTCCGGGATAGACCACTTCCACCGCCCACAAGACTTAACTACTGCCCGGCCCCCTGCGCGGGGACGCCGCCGTCGCCACGCCGGATGTGACGTTAGGGCGCGTGGCCCAGAACCGGACGCTTTGGAGGCGTGACGCTCTTATGTCCGCCTCGGGGGCGGAGCCCCAGAGGAAGACCAATGGGCCGCTGAGGGGGCGGGGCCAGACCTGCATCCACCCGCGCTGGGTCTCATTCCTGGAGTCACCTAGCAACATCGAGCTGGGCGCTACGCTCTAGCTCCAGCTAACCGATGTGCGGTCCCAAGCTCCTCCCACCACCCCCTGGAACGGAAGCGCAGCCAAGACGCCACGCACAACGATTCACGTCTTTATTAGGCTGGATTCTTCTGTGTGCTTATACATCGCAAAGCCATGGCTGAGCTCTCCCAGACACCTCAGGCCCTCCGCCCCCACGCTGGATCTGCCACCTTCAAGACAAGAGAGGCTTCCGGTCTGCCTGTCCCTACAGTCCCCGCGGATCAGGTAGAGCCGCTGCGCCTCGTGTAGTCTAGAATGGAGGCCTGAAAGTGTTCTGTATTGTTGAGGTCTGGACGGCAGAGAATCACATAGCACTTGGGGAGGAAGTAACCGCTGAAGCCGCCGCTCAGAGTGGTCAGCCCCGCCGTCACATAGGCCGCGGACAAGCTGCTACCCTGGTAAATACTGGAGATGGTGAAGAAGACGATCCAGGATACGAAGTTGAGGAGCAGGCTGAAGGTGACACATTTGGCTTCGTTATAGTTCTCTGGTAGTTCCTTACCCAGGTAGCTGCAGGCAAAGGTGCTGATGGAGAGGAGGATATTGTAGGTGAACGCCAGCAGGAAGCCCACAGAGTTGACCTCTGTGCACTCAAGAATTATCAGATGGGGAAAGCGCTGGTATTCCCTGGTGGGCAGTGGGGTCCACAGTGCAAGCCACATGAGACAGATGAGCAAGTGGACTGTAGAGCTGACAGCGACGAACAGACTGGCACCATGGTTTTGGGCCCAAGTGTGGTAGAACATGGGGACCTTGGTGGAAAACTTGAAGATGACGATCAGTTGGAAGGAGCGGATTGTCAGGCAGGAGAGGAAGACCGCAAAACCGAGAGAAAAGAGGGGCTGACGCAGTAAGCATGTGGGCACCGTGGGCTCCCCGAAGAAGCCGAAGAAGCTGCAACTCCCTGCAGCCAGGGCACCTAGCATGAAGAAGCACATCCTGCCTCCGGCTGACCTCACAACGGGCGTATGAAGATGCCTTACAAACAGGCCAGTGGTCCCAGCCAGCAGCAGCAGCAATAGCGTGTTAGCTGTGAGCAGCACCACAGAGATGGGTTCGTGCCAAGTCAAGAACTCCACAGTACGTGAGAAGCAAGCCGTGCTTCCCACAGGTGCCCACTCCTCTTTTCCACAGGGCTGGCAGATCTGAAGATCTGAAAGGCAGAACAAGGTTCCTGATAGTCAGGTGAGCAGCCCGGCGGTGGTGGCGCACGCCTTTAATCCCAGCACTCGGGAGGCAGAGGCAGGCGGATCTCTGTGAGTTCGAGACCAGCCTGGTCTACAGAGCAAGTTCCAGGACAGGCTCCAAAGCCACCCTGTCTCGAAAAACTAAAAAAAAAAAAAAAGAGAGAGAGAGTCAGGTGAGCAGAAGAGAGGGGAGGCGTGGGGAAGGAAGTCCAGGTCGTAAAAGACGCTGGAGAGTTGCACGTTGGCAGGCAGGTTTTGGAGCCACAGGAGAGGGGAGCTTAGAACAGCCGCAGACTAAGCACATCCTCAAAAGGTCTGTGTTTTTTTGTGGCTCGGGATCTCAAAGGGGGTTTGCAGACAGAGAACTTTATGATTTGGTCTGAATGAAGAGCTTTAAAGATATCTTTGCCTCTCCCTTCGACATTTCCGCCAACCAGATCCACCTGCTGAGCGTCTACTCTGAGGTACCTGTCACCACAGAGATAGTGAAAGGAAAGAATGTGTCCCCCTATTGTCTAAGCTCTGAGTCCATAGCTCCCTACTGTGCTCTCTGCCCTCCCTCCGCTGTGAGTCACTGAATGGAGCACACAGACTTCCTTCTGCCAGACCGTTAACCCAATCGTTCAGGTGCTGACTCCCTGGCACAAGGAAGGGGCTTCATAGAAACAGAACAGCATGGAGGAGCTGTATCTCTTTGGATAAAGAGGTTGCGTTTAGGACCAGAGTCATCTGTGTAAGCTGACGGAGGACACACCAAGGCCTGATGTTTCCAGGTGGTGTCCTAGGTGAACAATCAGAACTCAGCCTAGTGGCAAGTGTCCTCCAGCCTGTATCCACCCGGCAGGTTCCGGGGCCCTTGTGTGCTGGAACCTCACCCGCTGACTGTTCACTCACCGCTCTTGTTGAGGAAGGTCCCAGCCTTACAGGGCATGCACTCAAAGCAACAATGGTGGGAGCCCACAACCACTCTGTGGTGCCCTTCAAGACAGTCTCTGGTGCACACAGACGCAGGTACCTGTAAGAAGCCACAGTGGTTTGCAATCACATAGAGAAGCCCCAGTCAAGGGACAGCTCACACGTGGCACAGAAACGAGATCTCCGTGCCTCTGCCCTCCAGGTTCAGGTGCAGTGCAGAGTCCTGCGAGCATCTGTTTGATCACACATGGAGCTCCTGTTCCTAGCAGGCCTGAGCAGAACTCAGATGGTCTGATATCTGGTATCTCCTTCCTAGTCTGGGTAGGCATCACCCCTGGGCTTCTGATAACAAAGCTGTCACCTAGTGACTGACCATGTCCCGTTACCTGATTGTTCTTCCCATGCCACCGGATTTTTGTCTTATTTATGTCTAGCTGAACTGGAGACAATGTGGCAGAGCCAATGATCTCAAAGGTCCATTCAGGCCCATTCCAGTCCCAGGCAATGATGTCATAGTCATCTAGAGGATCCCCGATGTCATCGAATGCCACCGTGTGCTTATGTAGAAGGAAATTCACCTTGTGGATCTGCTGCAGAAGCTGAGACAGACAGACGTCATGAAGCCAAGTTACCATAGAACACACAGACCCAGGCAACCCAGGAAACAAGCAGGAACTCTTTTGTGCTTCTGTCCTGAGTGGTTCCAACCCACCTATAAGGCCTGGTTCCTTCCTCAGCAATCTGTTCTCACTTCTAGGAATCCCTTTGGTCCCTGCCCAGCCTCCTGAGAGACTTCTAATAAAGGACTCTTGCAGACATTGTTGGCCTTTGATATCTCTGGGGCACAGTGGGTGGGAGAAGACAAGGCTCAGAGAGGAGAAGAAGATCTAAGAGAATAGAGACTCTTCTCATAGTGAACAGAGATTCACAGATAGTCCATGTACCCACACTGCCAGGGCTGAATGGTCTCCTGGATGCAGACACCCTGGCTGGAATCTCGTACCTGCCAGGGGTAGACTGGACCCTTGGAACAGGTCTCCGAGGTACATCCCAGGAGCTGGTGGAGACCATGGGCTACAGCATACACAGCCTGGTACACATTGTAGGCAGCACTCATGGAGAAGGCTCCAAGCGTGGGCATGTTACGTGTTGTGAAGGCATGGCACTCTCGGCACAGCTGGTTAGTGCTGCACCGGGATCCCTCTGGGCAAGACCTGGGGGCACCCTTTACTGCCCTGATGTAAGACTCTTCAAACTCCTTCAAGCCAGGGACAAGTCTCTGCTGGATGGCCACACCCAGCACTGTCCCAATGCCCTGGATCCCAGGCACACTGGTGATGTATGTGGAGATGGCCCAGTCTTCTGAGGCAATCCACACCTTGCCAGTCAGGTTGGCCAGCACCACCGACCTGAAGAACACTCCAGCCAGGTGCCGGCTAGAGAAAACCACGACCACAGTGGTCCTGGCTTCAGCTAGTTGCTGCATCATCTGCTGCATTCTCCGATCACCCACCTGGGCAGAAAAGGGCACGATATCCTTGAAGGCAATGCAGATGCCCTGTGGGGTGGCCAGTTCCTCCAGTGCTCTCACGCCCAGCTGCCCATAATCACCATAGCTGCCGATGAGTGAGATCCAGACCCACCCAAAACTCTGCAGCAGCAGCACCATGACCTTCACCTGATGCTTGTCGTTGGGGATCGTGCGGAGAAAGGAGGGGTACTGGCGCTTTGAGCTGAGCATCATACTGCTGGCCTCGTAGCTGATCTGGGGAGGGGTTCCATTCAGTGATGTTAGCAACATCAACCTTGAGTGAGCCATGCCCCTCTCCACAGTCCCCCCCAAACCAACAGGGCAGGCTCCTTTGGGGAGTTCAGTTCCAGGAGCTATGGGGATCTGCCTATAGATCAAGTAAAGGGGCCATGTCATTTAAACATGCAACAGTCCATGCTTCCTTGGCATCAGTAGGACAGGGCAAGAGACCTGAACTCTCAAGCTGAAGGGGTCACTTCTGTCCTGTACACTGTGGGGACCTCCCATGGTTCCCCTGAGAAATGACATGTTGAGACTCAAGTTTGAGGAGTGTATCTCTAACTGAAGTGAACTGAACTGCTGGAAAGGCTCAAGACTAGAGCAGGGACTGATGGGATCATCTATCTATGTGAGGGATGATGGCGCTCTGTAAAAGGCAAAAGAGTTAACCAGGTGTGGCCAGGAACCCCAGCAGTTAGGAGGTGGGAGGATCAAGAGTTTAAAGCTATCCTAGACTCTAACACAAGTACAGGGCCAACCTGGGCTACAAGTCAAAAAGACAAAAGAAGAAAGATGACAGACAGGTTCTGAAGGAAAGCTAGACTATAATAGTGACATCTCAAAAAGGCAAAAGAAAAAAAATGAGAGATAGGTTCTGAAGGGAAACTAGACTTTAATGGTGACGGTCTGAAAACTGTCAGTAAAAAGCTAGGTGGGTCGTGTAGGCCATCCTGAGGCTGCAACGGAAAGTGAGTTCCTCTCAGAGCCTCTGGTGGGGAAGCTGGGTGAGGAAGGCATGCGCCAAAGTCACAATGCATGGTCTCCATGGTCTGGAACAGGGGAAAGAGGAGACCAGGGAAATACCAGCTGCCTCAGAGGCAGGAAACAAAAGGACACTCTCCAGAGAGGGGAGCTGAAAGTAAAGGGGGTAGGGGTAGAAATGTCAAGGACAGTGCCATACAGCCAAGGTCAGACAGGCCACAAAGAAGCCACAGAGGGTAGGAACTGAAAAGTGCTCTTTGAATTTGGAACTGTAGAAGGTATTCCTACAGATAGATCAAATGCGGACAGAATCTGAGACCAAGGCACAAATGGGCAGGCGAAACAAGCTAGACTCTGAGAGCTCTAGGAAGTTCAGCGGCAAGGGGCAGGAAGAACCAGCCAGGCACATGAGGAGAAGGATCCCTGTAGACAGAAGTGCTGCGTGGACAGACTGCTGAGGACAGCAGTGGCCAGGCGTGGGGCAGCACAGGGCCACTGCTAAACAACAAGGAAGAAAGGCGGCCAGCAGGTGATGCAGTATCTGGGTGGGAAGTCAAGCTTGTGTGATAGCAAAGGCAGTGGAGTCTTTGGGTGAGGAGAAGACAGAGAGTGAG
>JAQHUG010000137.1:5531584-5546139 GCA_028555095.1 Dicrostonyx torquatus
AGACCAGCCTGGTCTACAAGAGCTAGTTCCAGGACAGGCTCCAAAGCCACAGAGAAACCCTGTCTCGAAAAACCAAAAAAAAAAAAAAAAAGTCTTTTGTTTTAATTTTTTGCAAACTGACCTTAATCTTCTTGTAAGGCTTGTGGTTCCCTGGAGCTTTGTCTGTCAGCCCCATGGAGCCACTGGAAAGAAAGCCTGGCTGCCATAGTGGCTCACATCAGTAGGTCCCAGTTCGTGGAGTCAGAGGCAGAAGGACCACAAACTTAGAGCCTACAAACATAACTGCACGCGGTAGCATGGACTTGGGTAAGGGGCCAGAGTAGGTGGACTGAGTTCGAGGCCAGCCAGAGCTACAGAGAAACCCTGTCTCAAAAGAAAAAACAAAAGAAAACAAAAATAAAATCGAAGTCACACACACTGTCTTCTGGTAACCTCCACTGGATTAGGATTAGAAAAAGTGAAGGCCCCTTAGGGGCAAGGGGCCTTTTTCTGGCTCCTCTGTTTCCCCTCCACACATCTCCTTGAGGTTCCTAGTACAGTGACCAACCTGTCAAAGACAGCCTGGTTTAGCTGGGCATGTCCACCAGACAGTGACAGTCATTTCCAGCCAACAGGGTCAGTATCCCAACAATGGGTTAGATGTTTTGAAATTCCAGCTGCCCTGGGAGTCCAAGCTCTCCTTGTGGTCAGAGACTGGCCTAGAAGCCTTTGTTCCCTGGACAGACGCAGCCTCCAGAGGGCTCAGCCTTTTCAGTCTGTCTGGCCAGGTTTGAAAGTCTGTGTGGCCAGCAGCCGGGATTCGCTGGAGTGTTGCCATTCTGTTGCTGCCACAGGCTTCTAAAAACCTAGACTTCTCCCCACCCAGCTGAGACGCTTCAGGCAGTCAGCTGGCTGGACAACTGGGGCAGAGGGCAGCTGTCAGCTCTGGCCTACTATCAAGTGTCCAGGGTTCCCTTCGAAGTGAGGCAGTCTGCCATCTCACCCACACAGGTGAGGCAGAACCCACTGGATCAGGCCTAGTGGGGTTCGGAAGTCAGTCCCTACTTAAGGACAGTTAACTGTGAGTTGACTCCAAGTTCAGGTCAATGAGAACATCCCTGGCACCTACAGCTCTGGGCCAGGCTGGGCATGGTCTCTGCATCCAGAGGAGAGAAGCCAGGAGCA
This sequence comes from Dicrostonyx torquatus, assembly GCA_028555095.1. Taxonomy (NCBI): domain Eukaryota; kingdom Metazoa; phylum Chordata; class Mammalia; order Rodentia; family Cricetidae; genus Dicrostonyx; species Dicrostonyx torquatus. The sequence goes on from JAQHUG010000137.1 coordinate 5,532,749, forward strand.
GATTGGCCAGGGCTGGAAGTGGGGCTCCAGGCCCAGAGTGAGTCTGTCCACTAAAGCAGGAAAGACCCTCCCAAATGTCAACAGTGGCTGGTGGGAGGAGCCTGACGGTCAGGTCCTGGGGTCTGAGGGGCCACCTCTGGACATGTGACCATGCCCCCTGGTAGGAAAGAGAAGTGATAAATTCAGGTTTACATTCTGTCTGTCTGTCTGTCTGCGCTGTGTTGTTGGCTGTCGTCTCTTAAGTTCTCCATGTCACACAGACACTGATGTGAAGGACTTGTGGACTAACTCAGTCCTCAGAGCCATCCTGAGAAGCAATATTGTAAATTCCATCTACAGGTAAGAGGGCTAACCCTGAGAGGTTGAGCCACTTGCCCAAGATGCCACAGCCAGATACCCTGGCTGGTTCTGGAAGGGAAGGCAAGGGTGAGGCTGGAGCCTGAGACAGGGCAGGGACTGAACACTTAGACATTCTGGAAGCAAAATGCAGAATGGCGTGGGCAGCTGGTGTGCAGCCAGCCAGCCCCAGGCCGCGCTTGTTCCCAGGCTGTGGTGGGTGGCCGGGTGGGTGACAATGGTCAAGCCAGCTATGGGACAATGACTGAGCCTCCCACGGGAGTGGGAGGCCCTGGGACCTCCCAGCTCTGAGGGGCCTGTTATCTGCACTGTCCCTGTACTATTGAGGGTCTGGGGAAGACCCTACTTGAGAGGCCCATAGTCAAGTGGCTATAAGGTCGGGGAGGATTGAAGCTTGAAGTGTTCTCAGAGCCCAAGACAGGATGCATATCCAGGAGGGAGCCAGACTGGGGTATGAGCACTGAGCGGTGAAGGGCATTGTGGGCTGGTTCAGTCTGGGATGGATGCCTGAAGGCCTATGGAAGGAGAATAAAGCCGCAGCACCCACTATGTCATCCCAGCCTCCAAGCCAGCCCAGGCAAGTCTTTGTGCCCCCTGAGTCTCAGTTTTCCCTTCCATAGAATAAGGGCAATGGTGATAACAATTACACAGCCCTTAAGCGAAGTGAAAGAAATCCCCAGGCTCCCTGTCTGGACCCTAACTCAAAGAGGAGTCCAGCAAATGTGCTGCTTAGGGAACCAGAGAAGAGAATGCACTGGGTCCCTGGCTTAAGTGGGAATAAAAGAGGGCATAAGTGAGGGGGATACTGTAGGAATGCCCGGAAACGCAGTCATGAGGGAGGTGGTCAGGCATCCTGCAGGCCTGCTCCCCAGGTCAGGAGCAGCCCCCTTCCCATAGGCCCAGGACTAGGGGAAGAGCTGAGTACAGGGTGGGGGTGGGGTGCTCTCTCATCCCCTCTTGGAGTCTCCACCAGTGTCAGCAGGCCTGTTTGTCCTCCGGGTGGGAGAAGGGGAAACTGAGGCCTGAGGAACCAGTGACTACCTCTGGTCCATCTACAGTGAACATTGCTCGGGGCCTGTCAGAGGCAGAAGGGGTTGGGGAGGGACTGGGGCCTGGCCGAGGCTGCAGAGAGGGGCTGGCTAGAGACCTAGTGGTTACCCACAAATAGGCTGAGACCTCAGCCATGCATCTGACCTTCAGAATTAATACTGAAGGGAGGGATGTGTGCCGCCCACACTGGGCTCCGCCAGTCACCCCTCCTGCAGGGACCAGTGCAGAGCATGCTGCCTACTGCCAGGGGATTGGCGTCTGTCCCACCCAGGCCCTTGCCAGGGGTCACCAGAGAACATGTGCTTTTCCAGAAGGTGGGCGACTCGCCTGTTTACCTGGATCAGAAGTCTGGTTGGAAGTTTCAGGGGCCAAGTCGAAGCAGGAGAGCCAGCGGGCTGAGAAGCAGCCAGCATCCGCCCCTGCCAGGTTATATAACAGCACCCTGATGCAGCTTTAATTCTGAACAGGCGCTGTGGCAGACCTGAGAGGGCCACCTCGCACGCGAGCTGGGCAGCTGGCGTACAGCTGGCTTTACTCAGCTGTCCCAGCATGCCGATGGGCCTCAGATACCAGGAGGAGAAGAAAGAGACATTGGTCACCTGCCCCTGGCATCCCAGGGAACCACAAAGGGTCATAGTGAGCCTTGCCTGGTGAGAGGCATGGAGCCCTGTTCATGGGAGGGGGGGAAAGCACACCCCTGGGGTTGGGGAGATGCCTTAGAGGGTGAGGACCTGGGTTCAATTCCCAGCACCCACATGGTCACTCACAACCGTCTGTAACTCCAGTTCCAGGCAGATCTGCTGCTTTCTGTCTTCCATCCGTATCAGTCACTCATATGGTGCCCAGACATTCATGCAAGCAAGATACTCATACAGAAGTCTTAAAAACAAAATTCCCTGGGCTAGAGAGATGGCTCAATGGTTAAGAGAACTGGCTGCGGGCTGGAGAGATGGCTCAGTGGTTAAGAGCACTGGCTGCTCTTCCAGAGGCCCTGAGTTCAATTCCCAGCAACCACATGGTGGCTCACAACCATCTGTAATGAGATCTGGTGCCCTCTTCTGGCGTGTGGGCATACATGGAGGCAGAATGTTGTATGTGTAATAAATAAATAAATAAATAAATCTTAAAAAAAAATTCCCTGAGTTATTCCCCTCAGGGCCAGCTTTGTCTCTCTGTCATAGTTCATGTATGGCCTTGTGAGTCAGGTGTCTTTCCCACCACCAACACAGTGGCAGAGGAGTGTTATGCGCGCGCGCATGTGCACGCGCACACACACACACACACACACACACACACACACACACACACACACACACAATCCCTGAGGAGGCCAAAAGAGGGTGTTAGATCCCCTGGAGCTGAGTTACAGCAATTGTGACACGTTCCCCGGAAATGAACTCCAGTACCCGGCAAGAGCAATATTTGCTCTTAAACCCTGGCCTCTGTACCCTCGCCCCTCTGCCCGTGTCCCTCTGCCCTTGCCCCTCTACCCTCGCCCCTGTACCCTTGCCCCCTACCCTCGTCCTCCTGCCCATGCCCCTCTGCCTGTGCCTCTCTACCCTCGCCCCTCTACCCGCGCTCCTCTGCCTTCGCCCCTCTGCCCACGCCCCTCTGCCCTCTAAACCCATTTTGGAGAATCTGAGACTCCAGCACCCATCGGCTACTGCAGCAGGGGGCAGGACTCAGAGCCAAGTCCAACCTAGAGAGACTTGCCTGGAGTGGCCCAGCTCTTGGGGTCAGGGGTCATCCAGAATGACTGAAAGGACCCCTGTAGTTTCATTCACAAAAGACAGTCCAGAGCCAAGGTTCATGACAGCTGTGCCACTTCCATGGCATTGGCCAGCTCTGGCCACCTGCACCTCTTCCTCTTTCTACCCCTTACTCAGCAAGACCTTGCAGTGGTCCCCGGCCCGGGCCCTCAGAAGGCACTTCCCGCCTGTAAGGAAACAGCTGTGGTTGGCAGAGGACTCAACCTCTCTCCAGTCCGATGCCACTGCCAGGCACTGGGGTCTCCAAGCTCCCTGTACTTTTGTCTGTCCTGCCTCTGACTCCTGGGCCAGCAGCTTCTCACTGGAACTGGGAAGGATCCAGAAATCTGGATGAGGGGCAAGCCTCTGGAGTCCAAGGTTTCCAGCCCTTGGAGGCCCAAGTGGAAACTACCCGTTGGTCTACATTCCGTGTGGGAACGGAGGTACCAAGAGCCCTGAATTTGAGTAAGCCTAGGGTTGAATCAATGGACTTCCATTTCAGGGTCACCTGACTTGCTCTGGCCTTCAGCTCTGTACCCCGAGGTGACCAAGTGGGCAAGTGAGGTTGGGTGATGAGAGCCACCCCTAGCTCAGAATAGTGTGGCCCAGCTGTGAGAAAATGGTCCTGGGGCTAGCCGGTGTGGCTCTTGGGCAGGTTACCCACCAGACATCACCATCTCCATCCCTGCCTTGGAAGTGAGGTGGGGATTAAAGGAGAAATAGGCGCCAGCATGGTACCAGGCCCCGTTGTTGCCCTTGCTTCCACTGTCTGTCGAGGTGTCGTCCGGCAGCGTCTGATCGTAGCTGTTTCAGGTTGGCTGAGGCTTTGGACAGAGCACTGCGGGCTGTTTCTTTTTTTAGGTGTGGGGAGTCAGTCCTGATCCACTGAGGGTGCCTCTTGCTCTCCTGTGTGGAGAGGTGAGGCAAGGAAGTGGGGTGGGGGTGAGCACAGACAGGGAGGTACAAGCCGAGAAAACCAGGAGAGCCACCGGGCCTGCGGGCAGTGAGGGTGCATGCCTAGAGAGTCGGAACCCATGGAGGCCACAGCCTGGAAGTCAGCCCCACGGTTGTGCACCGCAGTCTGGGTGACTGTGACCTCTCAGGTGGGTGGGTGTACACCAGCTGGGGCAGGGCCCTGTGTCTTGTCTGTAGTAAAGGGGTAGGAAAGAAGCTCCTCCCCATTTGGTGGGCCTGCTCCCGGGCTGGCTACTCTGAAATCAGAGGCAGGTGTGGCTCCTGCCCAGTCCAGCAGCCGGTTCTGCAGCTCTGGCCTTTACTGGAGTGGGTGCTGGTGGGTGCTGGACAGTCTCATTGCTGAACGCTCAGGCCCACGTTGTACTGAACGTGAGCTAGGACACCCCCAGCATCCCATAGCTTCATGTCGGGTCTATGTGGATGCCTGCGATCAAGGCTTGGGGGCCCGTGCTTGTCCACTACAATCCTGTGAGGCTGGAAGGCAGGGAGGCAGGCAGGCCTGTGCTGCCTCTGGGCACCTTAGCCACCAGCTGGGGGTGTGTAGCCTGCCTGGATGGCCATTTCTGCCATTCCCCGGCCCCCTACAGCCTGGGCAAAGCAGCTAGTCCCCTCTGCCTGTGCCTCTCTGTTGCAGGCATCGGACCTGGTAGGGCTGATTCTGCCGGGCGCCCAGGCTAGCTCCCACAGACCTGGCAGGTTGAGGAGGTAGAGGCAGGGTCAGACAGTGAATGGCTGGGAGCCAGTGCAGGGTGCCTTTACCACACTGAGTTCTGAATTTCTTTATTTCCTTCCTCTTACCCCTTTTGTAGTGCTTGGGATTTGACCCAAAGCCTCATGCAGCCTAGCACATTACCCTTGTGCTCTGGTTCCACATTCCCACTGCACCCTCGCCCCATGCTCCCACCGCACCCTGGCCCCACTGTGCTCTAGTCTCAACCTTTTTTTTTTTGTGTGTGTGTGTGCGCGCGCGCTTGTGTGTGTGTGTGTGTGTGTGAGAGAGAGAGAGAGAGAGAGAGAGAGAGAGAGATGTTGGGGGGGGTTCTCACATAGCCTTGAACCTGCCGTGTAACTGAGGATGACATTAAACTTCTGATCTTCCCAAGGCTGGGATTAAAGACATGAGCCACCACACCCAGTTTATACAATAACGGAAATCCAGCTTACAGTTTTGTACCCAACAGGCAATCACTCTCTGCCAATTGAACTGTATATCCAACCTCCTTTTGGTATTTTCGTTTTGAAACTGGGCCTAAGTTGCCCAGGCTGGCCTGAACTTGGGGTCCTCCGCCTCAATTTCCTGATTTTTTTTGGGGGGGGTTTGGTTTTTCGAGACAGGGTTTCTCTGTAGCTTTGGAGCTTGTCCTGGAACTAGCTCTTGTAGACCAGGCTGGCCTCGAACTCACAAAGATCCGCCTGCCTCTGTCTCCCGAGTGCTGGGATTAAAGGCGTGCGCCACCACCACCCGGTGCCTCAATTTCCTGAGAAGCAGAGGTTACAGGCCTGTGCTGCCAGTCCCGCCTCATGTCTGGATTTCTAACGGCCACCTTGCTGTCCTGTCACCTAGCCTCCGGTTGGCTTTCAAGATGGACAGTCCTGAGTTTAAATCCCAAGTTCTACTTGTTTTTCTAATGTATTTTATGTGTGTGGCTGCTTTCCACGACATGAGTGCCTGTTGCCCACAGAAAAGGGACTCAGAACCCCTGGGACTGGACTTAGATGGTTGTGAGTCTAACACAGATGTTAGTGAGTCCACAGATGCTGGGAACGTAACCCAGGTCCTCTGCAGCGGCAAGTTGTCTCCAAGACATCCCTCCGGCCCCCCGACTTCTGCTCACAGTTTAGCTTCTTCTTTGCAGGTGGTGTAGAGACGGTGCCCTCCTCTCTCGGGAGAGCCGCCATGGGGCTGCCTTAAACTCACAGTTGGACTTTTGTTTTGTTTTGTTTTACTTTGCTTTTTGAGAAGTATTAATGCTTTGCTTTTTTTTTTTGTTTTGTTTTTTGTTTTTCGAGACAGGGTTTGTGGCTTTGGAGCCTGTGCTGGAACTAGCTCTTGTAGACCAGGCTGGTCTCGAGCTCACAAAGATCCGCCTGCCTCTGCCTCCCGAGTGCTGGGATTAAAGGTGTGTGCCAGTTTTGCATATTTTTAAAGATTTCATGTGTATGTGTATTTTACAGGTATTGTAAAAAGTGTGGCATAGTTTCTTTTACTGGGTCGACGATCTTGAATGACACAGGCAAGAAAGGTGGCTTATTAGGCTGGAGAGGTGACTGAGGGTTAAGAGCACTGGCTGTTCTTCCAGAGGATCCAGATTAAATTCCCAGCAGCCACATGGTGGCTCATGCCACTGTAACTCCAGTTCCAGGGATTCATGCCTTCTTTTGACCTCCAAGAGTACAAGGACAAGCGGTACAGAGACATACATGCAGGCTAAACACCCAGACACAGAAAACAAAGCAAGAAAGATGGCTTAACACAACTTCATGAAGCCTAAGTCCTGTCTACTGATGGAGAAATACTTGGGGGAATTTTCAGCCTGGATTTTGGGATAAGGTTTTGGTGGTTTCAATAGACGTGGTGAGAGATCCCAGGGATGAATTTTTGGGGGTAACTCCAGGAGACCTGCTAGTGATCCATTTTGCCTTCGCCTCAAATGAGGGAAAGGGTTGGTTTGGCTTTTGCTGTTGTTTTAACATTATTTTTATGCCAGGCGTGGTGGCGCACACCTTTAATCCTAGCACTTGGGAGGCAGAGACAGGTGGATCTCTCTGTATGTTCGAGGCCAGCCTGGTCTACAAAGCAAGTTCCAGGACAGCCACAGTGGTAACATAGAGAAACCCTGTCTCAAAACAAAACAAAACAACAAAAAGGATTGATTTCCATTAATTTTAATTATGTGCATGTCTGCACAGTGTGTGCACGTGAGTGTAGGTGCCTACAGGGGCCAGAGGTGTGAGGTCCCCTGGAGCTGGAGTTTCAGACAGTTGTGAACTAACTGCCTGACATGGTGCTGGGAATTGAACTCGGGTCCTCTGGAAGAGCAGCAAGAGCTCTTAAATGCTGAGCTGTCTTCATCTCCAACTTCGAATTTTTGTTACTGCTATTTTTTTTTTTTGAGCCATTACCTTGCCATACAGCTTCAATTGGCCTGGGGCTCTCGATTCTACTGACCCAACCTCCCAGGGCCTGGGGCTCTGGATTCTCATGCCCCAGCCTTCTGACTTCTGGGATTTCAGACTTGATTCTCCATCTTTTGCTGTTGCTGAGACAAGGTCTGGCCTGGAACTTTCTCTTTTCCAATCTATGCTGTTGGTTCTTCCCCATGGTTCTTGTCACCCCCACCCCTGCCTGAGATGGAAGCCAGGCCACACACAGGCAGCTAGGCCCTACCCCTCCTCCCATGGTTCCTTTCTTAAACCCCGAACCCCTAGCCCTCACTCCCGCTCCATCCTTCTCAGGTCCTGACCTGGGGCCTATGCTGCAGGGAACAGTGATGCTGATGATGCTGGGGGTCCTTGGCCCAAGCTCAACCACCCAGGGCTCATGCCCTGCTGTGGGTCACAGGCTGAGGAAGGAGATGGTATTGGGAGCTTGGTGAAGGGTGAAGAGAAACTCAGAAAGAGTTCAGCCGACATAACTGGCCTAGGCGAGGGCATGTACCCTCTGACTCTCCACTGGCATAGCTGGCCTAGGCGAGGGCATGTGCCCTCTGACTCCCTGGAAACCCTTAGCTCAACAGAGGTAGGAGATACATCTGAACTTCCCTGGGAAAGCCTGGAGCATGCTCTTAGGGTACCCCCTGGCATTCTCACAGGTGCTTTCATCCCTCATTGAGAATCTGTGAACTAGCTGGGGCTGTTCCGGGTCATAGGTCATAATGGAGACCTGGAATTGTCCCTGGGGCAGCACATTTTTCTCCTCTGAAAACTTATCTTAGCAAAGAGACAGGAAACAATTGCACTTTTTTCCGGGCCTCTGCATCCCCAGACGGACGGCCCATCTCCTGGGTGGGGGCTCTGAGGGGGCTGGGAAGGCAAAATGTGTAAAATGTCTGTAGGAGGGGAAGAAAGGGGCTTTGTGTGAGGCAGGGGCCCTGGCCATTGGTCAGATGTAAGGCCCTCGGCCACTCCCAGAATGTTCCTTTTCCTCCCTGGGGAGGGCCATGATTGCCAGCCCAAAGCCTGCCCCACTGGTCTGTGCAGCCCCTCTGCATCCTGGCACCACTGTGTCCAGGCCTCAGGGACTGAGGTCCCTGGAGCCACCCAAGGCCAGGCAAGGGGAACCCCAGGGGTCAACAACATGTTTCTCTACTGGAGGAAGCGAGGTACCTATGAGCTGGAGACCCTGCCCCGTGACCTGACCCAGCTGGAGCTGGGGGCTGTGGAACGCTTCTCCTGGAGCTCGGCTCTGGACATCATTGAGGACTTGGAGGGTAGGTACAGCCATTTCCCTTTGAGGACTTGGAGGAACTGTGGGTGCCTGGTCTGCCTGGCCTGTGCATGTGTCACTGAAGATCACTTGCTTGTGGTGGTATGGGGTCCCTAGCCCCTGTGGAGAGCCACTGCAGGAGGGACAGGGCCCCAAATGTGATGATCAGATGGTAATGAACTTGTCGAAGTGCTCCATCCTTCCGGGTAGCCAGCTGGGCACGCCTGCCCCTCACTGACCTTGGAGTCTCAGCTGAAGACCAGTGGTAGCAGTGGCCACCTGCCTTAGGCCAAGGCTCTGGCTCTGCCCTATCCCTTCCTCCAAGATGAGGCACAGGGGCTGAGCTTTTCTTTTGCTTTTTTTTTTTTTAAATGTTATATTTGTGTGTGTGTGTGTAGGTCAGAGGATAAATTGTGGGAGTTGGCTTTCTCCTCCACCACATGGGCTCCAGGAATTGAACTCATGTCCTCAGCCTTAGCAGCAAGTCCCTTTACCCACTGAGCCATGTCGCCAGCCCGGGGCTGAGCTCTTTCAGAATATTTCTGATCTAATTTAGGGATGTGGGTTATTTCCCATGTTATCCTCCGCTTTATAAATATGCAAACAGAACCATGGTGAGATTGTGGTCCTCAAGAGGCCCAGCAAAGTATTGGGGTGCTCAGCTCTGAGGCCTTGGCCTAGTTGGGGACAATAGTATCCCTGGTGTTATCATGAGACGCTGAGAGCAATCCTTGGGGTGACTCGGTGGATCACCTCCCACAGTGGCAGTCAGATAGGGCCCAATCTGTGATTGTTGTAATTGCCGGTCTAAGTTCAGCAACGTCGATCCGCTCTGGACTGGTTCTGTGGGCCTGACCCGTGATCTGTTCTGGCGTGTTGCTGGAAAACAATCCTGGACCACAGTAGCCAAGCCCAAAAGCTGATGACTAGCTCACAGAATGGCTGGGTTCCAGCTTTGGTTCATTTACTTTTAACCTCGTGCTCTGGGAGGCCAAAGCAAAGAGAGTGGGAGTCTCACCAGGGACATGAATTCTGCAGCTTGCCTGGAGTCCTCTCACGAGACTGTCCTGTGGCCAGAGGGCTAGGTTAGGCCTTGGGTCTGCCATGAGAAGCTGGGGAAGCCGTTGGACCACATGGGGAGATGAGAAGAAGGAAGAATAGATACTTTGGAGGTCTGAAAAGTGTGTTGGACAGTTGTGTCCCCCCACCCCACCCCCCCGTCGCTGCTGGGAGGAGATGGGTTTCTTGCCCATGCTGGCCTCAGAGCTCTGGGCTCCATTAGAAGTGTGTCCAAGTGTCTTGAGCAGTGGCCACGCTGCCTTTAACATGGGTCTGCGAGGAGCATGGCAAAGTGGCAGAGAAGAAAGGACGCAGGGGCGGGGTGGCGGGGAGAAACGTGTGGCTGGAATCTGGTCTCAACCAGAGGTGATGGAGTCAGCTGTGGGAGGCCTATCTTCTTCACTAGCCCCGCTGATTGTCAGGTTCCTGCCTGCTCAAGGTTCTCCATGATACCCAGTCTCAGGGAGGCTGTGAGCCAAGGAGACTCAGCAGGAGTTGGCTGAGCTTCACGGGCACAACGGTGGCAATTGCAATGTGCCAAACCTCCTTCTCTCCGAGGTTCTCCTGTCCTTTGCCTAGGTTGTTCTCTTGCCTCTGGGGTTCCATAATGACCAACTGCCTGCAGTTTTGGGTTCCTCGGTCACACAGACCCCCTAGCTAACGTTCCCTGGGTGGGCTTTAAGACCCGGTCCTGAACCTTCATGCCTACCCTCTGGGGCAGGGCTATTCTTTTGGGGCCTTTATTCTGGTGAAGTTCCGTGAGGTCGTATGTGGCAGCACTCAGACATGCCCTCAGCCCAAGCCTGCAGCTGAGGCTCTCCCACCCACTTGCTCCCAGGTCCAGTTCTCTGCACGATGGGCAGAAGTCCTGGCGAGGCACTAACAGTACGTGAGCGTGAGCTGATCCCAGGAGGAGCTGAGGCAGCTGGGTGGGGGAACCAGGGCACACAGCTGTCTGTGTGGGCTCAGTCCTTTGCTGGACCCACGTGGGTGGGTATTGGGTCCTGGAACCAGCCCAGCCTGGTTGGGGGTGGGGCCCCCCATGGAGCATGGCTGTCCAGAATCAGAATCTCAAACCCTTTCTGCAGCCTCTCTTGCTGTCCTTTTCTCGGTTCCTCCTCGGAGCCTTAGGAGGAAGCCCATAGCCGGCAGATGGACAGACAGATGAGCAGGAACCCATGGCAGCCTCAGGCAGAGGAAGTGGCCAATTGGCCACAAGTTATGTGCCAAAATGGTGTGGACAGTTTTTCTAGCCACAGGAAGGAGTTCTAGATGTGTCTTCCCACTTTTGACTGAGCTTGAGGGGTGAGGCGGGGGCGGGGTGATGGTTAGACTCTGACACCGAGAATGATGGCAGCGGTGAATCTGAGCCGTAGGCAGGAGCTGCTTTAAGGCCCATGGCCTGTATTATTCCTCCATGGGATCGGCATTTAACTAATGCACATCCCAGATTCCCACAGCACAAGGCTTTTCAACCTGTGGGTCATGACCCCTTTGAGGGGATCACATATCAGATAACCTGCATATCAGGTATCTACATTATGATTCATAACAGTAGCAAAATTATAGTTATGAAGTAGCCACAAAATTAATTTTATCGTTGGGGGTCACCACAACATGAGGAACTGTATGAAGGGTCGCAGTGTTAGGAAGGTTGAGAATACTGCCATAGCACTTTGGGAAGGGGCTCAAACCTTTTCTTTCTTTCTTTTCTTTTTTTTTTTGTTTTTGTTTTTTTGTTTTTCAAGGCAGGGTTTCTCTGTGTAACGGTCCTAACTGTCCTCGAACTCATTCTCTAGACCAGACTAGCCTTGAACTCATAGAGATCCACCTGCCTCTGCCTCCTGAGCACTAGTATTAAAAGCATGCACCACCACTGCCTGGCACCATCTCTATTTTCTGATGGGGTTTCATGTATTAGTGATTGGCCTCTGACTTAGTGCTTCTGTTGCACCATGGGCAAAAGCAACTTGGAGAGGCTGGAGAGATGGCTCAGGGGTTAAGGGCTGCTTGCTCCTCCAGAGGACCTGGGTTCAATTCCCAGCAACCATGTGGTGGCTCACAGTCATCTATAAGGAGATCCGATGCCCTCTTCTGGCCTGCAGGCAGACACACAGACAGAATATTGTATACATAATAAATAAATAAATATTTAAAAAAAAAAAAAAGCATGCACCACCACTGCCTGGCACCATCTCTATTTTCTGATGGGGTTTCATGTATTAGTGATTGGCCTCTGACTTAGTGCTTCTGTTGCACCATGGGCAAAAACAACTTGGAGAGGCTGGAGAGATGGCTCAGGGGTTAAGGGCTGCTTGCTCCTCCAGAGGACCTGGGTTCAATTCCCAGCAACCATGTGGTGGCTCACAGTCATCTATAAGGAGATCTGGTGCCCTCTTCTGGCCAGCAAGCATACATACAGACAGAATATTGTATACATAATAAATAAATAAATCTTAAAAAAAAAAAGGAAAGAAAACGCCCTACAGATTTGCCCATAGATCAGTCTGATGGAGGCAGCTCCTCAACTGAGATGTTCCCAGCGACATCTAAACCTATGTCAGTTTGGAAAAAAAAATCAGCACGGCCCCAAACTCCTTATGTTGCTGATGTTGGCACTGCCGTCTCCCTCCGCCTGTGGGCTTCTGGGATAGGCAGCTCTGCCACACCTCTCATGCAGGGCTGGGAATTGAATCCAGGACTTCCTGCATGCTCGATGAGGATCCTATCTGCTGAGCTGCACCCCAGCCCTGTTCCATTTCTCCCTTAGGCTTTTTGGGATGCCCAGACTGGGGTCTGCTAGAGGGAGTGGCAGATATCTGGGCCAGTGGTCACTGGCTTAGGGCACAGCCCTCTGGCTTCTGGCCTATTCTGAGACAATTTTTGCCTTCTTCAGCCTTCTCAGGGTGTATGTGAGGGGGAGTACTGCATCCCATCAAGGATTGGCACAGTTGCTCAGGCATAGACAGGCTCCTGGGAGGGCAGGGCTAGCGTGGGAGGGGGCATCCAAGGTCACAGCTGTTTCCTGGGAGGGGCAGCCTTTTGGTCCGGCCTGGGGCTGAGAGGTCGTGGACCAGGAGGCTCATCTGTGTGCCAGCCCCTAGATGAGGGAGGGCTCTACTGGAGAATTTGAGGACAGGTGCATTTGTGTTAGCCCGAGGCCCACGGGGAAAGAAGGAAGGCGCTTGTTTCATGCTGGAAGGATCGTTTATTTTTGTTTAATACCTAATTGTGCCGGGCACAATGGTGGCTCTGTAGACTGATGGTTAGGGTCAGGCTTGGAGTCCTAGAGACATAGACTGGTTCCAGTCTCATCACTGGCTGCCTTTGTAACCTTAGGGGAGTTTGCTTGTCTAGAATGACTCGGTTTCTTTATATATAAACGGAGGCAGTGATCATACTTCCACTCTCAAGTGTTTGGAAACAGTTCCACCCAATAGAACTTTTTCTTTTCTTTTCTTTCTTTCTTTTTTTTTTTTTTTAGAGCTTTGGAGCCTGTTCTGGAACTAGCTCTTGTAGACCAGGCTTAATTTTTAAATTTCTTATTTTATGTATGTGGGTGTTTTACGTTCCTGTTTGTGTGCTGCTTGTGTGCTTGGTGCCTGCAGAGGTCAGAAGAGGGCACCAGAGTCCCTAGAAGAGGAGATAAGAGAGCCTGTTGGGAGCCACCGTGTAGGTACTGGGAATTAACTCAGGTCCTCTGGAATATCAGTCAGTGCTCTCAAGTGCTGAGCCTCCTTGCTCTCTCTCTCCCCTTCTTTAACTTCTTTTGTATA
>JAQHUG010000137.1:5546534-5565583 GCA_028555095.1 Dicrostonyx torquatus
TTTTAGCTTTTCGAGACGGGGTTTCTCTGCAGCTTTGGAACCTGTCCCTCTGTAGACCAGGCTGGCCTTGAACTCACAGAGATCTGCCTGGCTAAAATTTTTTTTTTTTCTAGAAAGACATTGTTTCAGCTAGGCATAGTGGGGTTTCATAGTTGGCTCTAGATAGAGACCCTGTCTCAAAAAACTAAAAGCCAAACCAAAATAAACAAAACATCATTGAAATATTTTACCTTCTCCGCACCCCCCCAGCCCCACACTAAGTCTTCACGATCTGGGTTAAGGGACTGGGAAGGTGTTGTGTCAGTGGCAGAGAACACTTGCTGCTCTGGCAGAGAATCTGAGTTCAGTTCCTCGGCACCCAAGCTGGCAGGCTCACACCCTCTTCTGGCCTCCGCAGGTATACCTGCACGTATGTGCATACACATACACAAACATATACATACATACAAAATAAATCATTTCTTAAGGGATCTGGTTTGGGCTGCACATACACAGAACACCCTAGTGTTGCGCTTGCCTGGGCTCCCTCGCTGCAGGGGCCAGTGGCTCCCATCTGGGGCTAGCAGTTGCCACAAAGGTTTGACTGTGAAATGAAGCCTTCGAGGGAGCAGGCAGAATTCCCTTCAGGTGCTCAACACGTGAGGGCTGCTCTGGGAGCTATCTGGAGACGGTGGGGAGAAAATAATAGGTTGCTTCAAAGGTACAGCCCAGGACAGGGGGCGGGTCGGGTCAAGCAGGGAGATCCACCTGGATCTAAAATGTGTTGCAACAGGGCAGAAAACAGCATTCCTGAGCCAAGAAGAATGGGCAAGACTTTGTTGGCCAGTGCAGAAAGGGCCTTAAAGAGAACCTGGAAAGTGTCCAAATAGCCCTGGAAAGGGCTGCTGGTGTGAGCCATAGGGTGTAGCAAGGTCTTTGGATGGCGGCGGTTTGAACCGATTTGAGACAGACACCACTTGAGAACTGGAACCTTCTGGAATATGGATCTAGAGCTGCCAGGCTCCTCTGGTTTGTCAAAGGGAGCCAGCAATCTGGATTTTTATGTAAAATCTACTGACTTTTCAAAGTTGGCAACCAACTGAGATTCTTTTGAAACCTTGTGCTCAGCCAAACAAAACACGTCTGCCGGCTCTGCCTTCTGCCTAGTTCTGGTAGAGAACGTGCTGCGGGGTGGGGGGTAGCGTGGAGCCAAAGCTGGGTGTCCTGTGACTAACACAGGGGGTGAGGAGCTAGTGGGCTTGTTTCCTGGCTGAGGGAACCTGACTTTCCTTAGGTTAGCAGGAGCCAGAGGAATGAAGGTCACCTGGGTCATTTCAGACTCAAGGAGATGATCTCTAGCATGGTGGGGCTGGGGGTCAAGGAAGAGCAAATTCAGAGTTCCGGGTCTGCCTGGGGCCGGGTTAAGGTACAGGAGCCCTGGGTAAGCTCAGGACAGGTAGCGGTGGCAGGCCCAAGCTACCTCCTTCTCCTCTCTGCCCCGGGTCTTTCCACTGACTAGTTCTCCTGAAAACCTCCTTCTCACTGCTTCCCAACAAGCTTGAGGTTTCCTGCCACTCAGACCGAGTCTCTAAGCCCTCAGGACCCAGTTCAAACTCTCATCAGAACAGATCTAATTGGCTGAGCTAGCTAGGCTAGGTGGCTGCCTCTGCCCAATCAGCGTGTTCAAGATATGACAACACAGAAGGCTGTGTCCCCCTCAAGTCACCCTCCAGGCCCACCCACCCTTTCCACCTGGGTTGCCAGGACAGCAGATTTCCTGGAAGGGAGGTAATGCCTGCCCTGGGGCAGGGTTGGGGGGACTTGTCTCTTTCTTTGCCTGCTTCCTCAGCCCAGGCACCACTCTGGGCCCTGAGCCATGCCAAAGTCCCTCTCCCACACGAGCCCAGGAGGCAAAGGCCATAGCACCCAGAAACATGAGTGGGGGACACGACATGACACTCCAGAGATACATCTCGAAGTATATCCTCAGGCTGTGGCCACCACAATCCACCTGGTGACTTGTCCTGGAACAGGTGCGGCAGGAATTAAAGGGCACGTGGTTTCTGGTGGCAGAGGAACAACTGAGTGTCCCAAGTAAGGAGCCAGATCAACAAAAGTGCGCATCTGTAATCCTAGGATGAGGAGGCAGGACCGTCAGAAATTCGAGGTCATCTGCAGCCTTTTCTTGAGTTCAAGGTTGGGTTATATGAAATCCTAGGGAGGGGGTTGGGGAGAATGAATAAGGACTCAGAATTCCGAGGTCTTTTGGGTCAAAGGATGCTAGAACCTGACTGATATTTTGAGAACCCAGAGACCTGGAACCTTCCAGGAGCAAACTCCTTGGGTGGGATGCATGGGAGATCCCCCACCCCCACCCCATGGCTGCTGTAGTTGTTGCAAACGTCGTCCGGACACCCATTCACTTGAGTTAGCTACCCCTGGAAGACAAGGCTGCTGGGGTCAGCTGGACTGGTGACCCAGGTAGCCTGGTCAGGGTCTTCTGAGGGTCAGTCCCACCTGTGCGCCAGGACAGGCGGCCTGGCCTGCTGGACAGCTGAAGAGGCAGAGACCCCGAGAAGGTCCGCACTGTGCCATGTGTGGCTGGACCAGACAATGTGAACCAAGTGCAGAGATGGTCTGTGTCTCTAGAGAAGCCTGAGGGACGCTGTAAAAGCTTTCCTCTCAGCCCAAAGGCCTCAGGATACCCAGCACCACAGCCCTTTGCCCCGGGCCTCTCCTTTTTTTTTTTTTTTTTTTTTTGTTTTTTTTTCGAGACAGGGTTTCTCTGTGGCTTTGGAGCCTGTCCTGGAACTAACTATTGTAGACCAGGCTGGTCTCAAAGATCCGCCTGCCTCTGCCTCCTGAGTGCTGGGATTAAAGGCGTGCGCCACCACCGCCTGGCCCCGGGCCTCTCCTTACCTTGAGGATTTTGGTTGTTCTACAAAAGTCCCCCTCCTAAACTGGGTGTGGTGGCCCACACCTTTAATCCCAGCATTTGAGTGGCAGAGACAGGCTGACCTTTGTGAGTTCAAGGTTGGAGCTACCAAGTGAGTTCCAGGACAGCCAGAACTACACAGAGAAATTTTGTCTCAAAACAAACAAAAACAGCAAGAAGGTGGTGGTGAACACCTTTAATTCCAGCCCTCAGGAGGCAGAAGCAGATAGGTCTTTGAGTTCAAGGCCAGCCTGGTCTACGGAGCAAGTTTTAGGACAGGTTCCAAAGCTACACAGAGAAACCCTGTCTTGAAACCTCCCTCACCCTACCCCAAAAAAACCCACACCGAACAAACAAAAAAAACAAAAAAAGAAAAGTCCCCCCTCCTACCAGATCATTATCCCCAAGGCTTGTCAGCATCATCAGTGGGTTCCCTCTACCCAGCCCACCCAGGGCTTGACCCATGTTTGCTCAGTGGACTCTGCGGGAAACTCAAGCCCCTTCCATCCATGTCGGGCACCCTGCTGTCCAGCTTTGCAGGCTTCTTCCCCTCTCCAAGCTTATTCTATACCTAGATCTTGACAGTACAGAGCCTGCCGGCACCAGAGGACAAGGATGACCTAGAGGCTGACACAGGAACACTGAGTACTTAGCGGAAGGCTCCTTTTAAAAATGGTTTTATTTTGTGTGTGTTTGTATGCATGTACATGTACTATGTGTATGTATGCCTGGTGCCCTAAGAGGCTCCCACCCCCCCAGGATGGTTGTGAGCCCTGCCATGTGGGTGCTGGGAACTGAACCTGGGTCTTCTGCAGGAGCAGCCAGTGCTCTTAATCACTCACCGAGCCATCTCTCCAGCCCCAAATACTAATTTTATTTAGTATGTGTGTGTGCAGCATGTGCTCACAGATATACCAAAACATGCATGCAGAGAGGCCAGAGGACAGTTGGATTTCTCCTTCCACTTTGGGTTGGGGGTCAAGATGTCAGACTTGGGCAGCAAAATCCTTTATCCTGGGACTTAAACAAGGGTTTAAAACGCTGTCCCTGTGGGGAGTGTGGGGGCGCACGCCTTTAATTCCAGCACTCCCGAGGTAGAGGCAGGTGGATCTCTGTAAATTCGAGGTTAGCCAGGACTACACAGTGAGTCCCTGTCTCAAAAACAAAAAAACCCAACAATAAAAGCTGTTCACCTATTGGTAATCCGATTTCCATAAACGATTAGGAGAAATAAAGAAATAAAGCGTACTAGCCAGTGTAGTGGTGCTTCCGAAAAAAGTCAAGCCCGTGGGGGCCTGCCGGGCTCGGGTGGGGGGCGGCCTCTGAGTACTGAGCTGCTGGGGGGAGGGGTGCTGGCAATTTTGCAAAACTTAAGTTCTGTGCGTTGGGAACACTAAAACCACAGCAGCTGCCGTTCAAGGAGGCCACCCGCCCCTGGCCCGCCCACCTCCACCGCGTCCTTAGACCCTGGTACCGCGGGTGGCAGCCATTCCGAATGAGTGGGGGCGCGGCATGGTGCTGAGAGGGGGTGCGTGTGTGTTGCCGACCCGCGTGTCTGGGTGCAGGAGGCGCCTTCTCCTTGGAGGCACTTCCGGCCTGAGCAGCAGCCCCCCGCTGCCACCGCCACCGCCGCCCTGCGGCCCACGATGCAGGAGGCCGCGAGGAATCGGGACGCACTAGGCGCGCGCGCGGCCACCCGTGGAGAGGCCTGCGGGGCGGGGAGCAGGGCCGGGCTTGGGACCCCACCTGGGACACACCCCGTCTCTGGGGGAGGCGCCGTCAGGGGCCGCCGGCTCCCCGCCCCCCGCCGGCCTCCCCGCGCTCCTCCCACCGCCCACCTGCCCCGCCCCGCCTCGCGCGCCAGGCGGCCCCGGCGCTTGGTTTCTCCGCTCCCGCGCTCGGTTCCCCGGCTCCCGCGCACGGCTCCTGGCGGCAGGCGCCATGGGTGAGTGCGACCCGGCGGACGTCTGCTCCCGCCCTGCAGGCCGGCTGGTCGCCAGGGTGGCTCGGAGGGTTTCGCGCGGGGTGGGGGCCGGGCCTGCCCCTGGGAGGGCCTTGCTGGAGTCGGGTGGACGCCGGCCTCTGCACCGGGGCAGGCTGCAGCTGCCCTGCCCTCGCTCCTGCCCCCTCGCTGCGGCGCCCCAGCCTCCGAGAAGAAAAGGCATCAGTTTGGAGGGGGCCAAACTCACGGTCAGAGATGGACAGCGGGGAACAGAAGTCGCCTCAGGCATCGGGAAGGGAATGTCTAGCTTCAAAGGGTCTGAATTTGGTGAACTGGGCTAGGAAGGGCATCCTGGACCCTTGGACTCCTCCTCCCTCCCCGTGGCCCTGCCTGGGATAGCTTAGATCTCCTGGGGCCCCAGGAGATCACTGAGTTACCCCCTCTCTCTGGTGGGACTGAGGGAGGGAGTAGCTGATTTCCAAGGACTCCCCCCCTGGAATCTGGACAATTTCCCCGGGGAACTGCACAGAAAAGGGCTCTGCAAACAGATTCCCCTGCAGATAAGTTGGCATTTAAAAGAGAAAAGGACACTGACTCCCTTTGAAGGCAGGATTGAGCAGTCTGCCCTACCAGTCCCCTGGTCTGGAGGCCACCAGGGCCCAGGGGAGTGTAGGTTCCCCCACCATCCATGAACTGATGCCCTCTGCTTCTCCACAGAAGACCAGAGCCCAGCAGAAGAGAAGGGACTGCGCTGCCAGAACCCAGCCTGCATGGACAAGGGCCGGGCTGCCAAGGTAGGGGACTGGATAGCTTGGGGCATTGAGGACAAGTTTTCACTTTCGAGGACATTCATGGTCTCCTTGCCAAGGTATAGCGGTGCCCTCTGGATTCAGGGTGGATAGTTTAGGAGGTGAGAAGGTGTTCCTGGCGAGGAACAGTGGAGGGGGGGTTTCTATCAAAACAAAAATAGCCTCATGGGGTCCTTGTCACTGCCTGAGAAGATAGGAGCCACAGCTCCGAGTCATGGATGAGGAAGCAGAGGCTTCGGGAAGGGAAGCGGTTCCCATGGTTTGGTTCGGCACCTGGCCGCTCTTCAGAGTTCTGGGATACTGTGGGGCTAGAGTACAGCTGTGGAGATGGCAAAGGGAAGGAGAGAGGGGCCACTGGCCTTGGATTTTGAGGAATTGGGATAAACTGAAAAGAAGGGAGCCATGGAGAGAGGTAGCAGCAAGAATATCTTTTTTTTTTTTTTTTTTTGGTTTTTCGAGACAGGGTTTCTCTGTGGCTTTGGAGCCTGTCCTGGAACTAGCTCTTGTAGACCAGGCTGGTCTCGAACTCACAGAGATCCGCCTGCCTCTGCCTCCCGAGTGCTGGGATTAAAGGCGTGCGCCACCACTGCCCGGCGCAGCAAGAATATCTTTAGGTGCACTGGGCTCTGTGCCACACGTTTTCTGTGGCAGCTCATCAGGGAAGGTATTGTCACCCTGCTTTCCAGATGAAGATACCAAGGTTCGGAGAGGTCGTGTGACTTGGACAAGGCCCCACAGTTCCTCAGAGGCAGCTTCTTCCTGGCACACATTTGTGTGACAATAGCTCTTGAGAGCTGTGTCAGCTTGCTCCTCTCTTCTGGCCTCAGTCCCTCCTATGTAATAGGTGAGGAAATTGAGGCTCAGACACGTGAAATGCTTGACCTATGTCCGGCAAGTGGTAGACTGGGGATCTGAACCCAGGAGTCAGGTGTGCAAAGCCAGTGCCCACGTTCCTAACTGCCATGCGGTTTGGCCCCACCAGCTGTGGGGGAGATTTAAAATGCCGCCCTACCGCCACCATTCATCCGGCACAGGAGGCCCGTGGTCAGAAGGAACATGAGGACTGTTCTGGGGGTGGAAAGAGAAGGGGGCGGCCTCCAGTTGCCGTGGCCACCAGGCAAGGGGGCGGCAGTGATGTCAGATACAATCTGTTGGCACGGGTGGTACCTGGCATTGAGCTCTGGTGTTGGCTGGCTGCCTCTCCCCCAGACTGGCAAGCAAGCTGGCCAGTGCTCCCTCAACACATCTGCTGGAGCCTGAAGCATCTCTCATGAAGGGGTGACAGAGGGACAAGACACACTGTCCCACCCCCTGTAGGGCCCCAAGTGGCACGAGAAGAGGGCTAGTCTCAGCAGCTGGCCCTCTGTAGCCTTCGGACCTACCCTGGCCTGCTGGACTCAGCTCAGCTCCTCTGTAGCTATGGGGTCATCTCTGGGAAGGAGAGGATACCCTGACGGAAGTGGAGTTATGGGCGGCAACAGGAAGAAAGCAGGAGTGGACCAGGGAAGGGGACAAGATAGGCAGGAATGTGGAGGCAGAGAGGAGAGGGACGGTGGGTTTGGTGAGAGAATGACGAAGATCGTTGCTGATGCCTTGACTCAGCTATGTGGTGATGTACCAGGTGCCGTGGAGAAGCTCAGAGAGGCAAAGGAACCTGCCTACGTCACAAAGTGTCCGTGGTGGCGCTTGCCCCAGGGAGACAAGGACGAGGTCTCAATCTCCAGCTGCACCAGGAGCTGCTAGCAGGAAAGGCCATCTGCAGACAAGGCTGCACCTGAGTCTGGCGGGGGCTCCCTTGGGTGCTGGGACTTCTGAGATCTGCCTCACCCCTGCCTTCTGTCTCTGGTACTCACTGGAGCCAGGGTAACCATGGTGGACTTTCTTGAGGAGGCAACTCTGACCCTGGGAATAGGTGGTGTGGAGATGGAGAACAGAGTGAGCGGGGGAGGGGCGTTGGGAGAGCATTCAGTCTTAGAGGACAGACCCTGAAGAGAGGGAAGGTTGGGCTGCATTAGGAGCACTCTGTGTCCTGTCCTGTGTGGCAGGGCTATATGCTGTGGAGACCCTGAAGAGACGTGGTACCGTTTCTTCCTGTCCAGGATTGAGTGCCAGGATTTCTTTGCAATTGTCTGACCCTGGGCAGGCCACTGCGCCTCTTTCCGTTGGCCTGAGGATGAAAAGAAGCCCCTTGTGTAGAGTGCCTAGCGCAGTGCCTGGCGTGCATGCCACGGCGTATGGGAATGCTGGATGCAGTCTTGGACTTCATCCGTTGTGTGTGGGGAATCAGCAAGCCTGTCTCCCAGGCTTTGGGTGTGCCCTCTGTCTCTCCCTGAGAGAGAGACTTCACAGGGCTCCATACCAGACTCTGCCTGACAAGTGCATATTACACACTGGGGGGCGGGGAGTGACCAAGGCAGGTGAGTGTCACAGGTGTCCTTAGCCCTCCCACAAAATAGCCGTAGGGCAGTGGCTGATGCCCTGTTCTTTGCTGGGCCTCCTTGTGGCAGGTATTCTGATAAGTCTGCTCCACAACTTGGGTTATAAGGGGACATGGCAGAGGGCTGATACTGGACCACTGAAGGATTTGGGAACATTGACCTTAAACCAAGGAGCCAATCCTAGAAGCCGTGTTTGCTCAGAATCCTGTGCCAGCCCTAGCGTGTGCCTTGTGCCAGCAGCCCACTCTGGGTGGTAGAGGCAACTCCATTTCCACGGAGTGACCAACACGCTGTGCCGATGACTTGCCAAGGAAGGGCCTGAGCCTCAGTCAGGACTTCCTGTTCTCAGGGTCCCCAGCAGCTGCCAGGAGAGAGGTGATGCACTCTGCTCTGCTCTTTAGGGCCTGGATAGGGAGGCCAGATTTGATTCCATATAGAGATGTTTTCAATGTCTGGAGCTGTTCCTCCATTGTCTAGTCATGAGTCCCCCATCCTTGAGTGTATTCAAGCAGATGAGGAGCCTAGGATTGATGGAGTGGGTATAGATGTGGTGACCCCAGAGATCTCTCAGTGTTGTGGAGTGGAATCTGGGGTCATGTCCAGATGAAGGCCTGTGTACTTGGGGCCGAAGGAGTGAGTACTGCACCCTGTGATGTCCCTGAGCCAGGGTAGGTAGAATGCTGTGAGCAGGTGACAGGATTGGCCTGTTTTCTGGGCAGTGCTTTGGGAGTAAGAGGCAGGATACCAGCTTCCCTTGGGAATGGCCAGGTTTAGGGGCTTTTGGAGGTGATGGTCCTTTTAGAGGCTGGTCAGCTATGAGCAGCTGGTGGTCCCGCCTACTGCTG
The DNA here is from genome assembly GCA_028555095.1 of Dicrostonyx torquatus. Lineage (NCBI taxonomy): Eukaryota > Metazoa > Chordata > Mammalia > Rodentia > Cricetidae > Dicrostonyx > Dicrostonyx torquatus. The sequence goes on from JAQHUG010000137.1 coordinate 5,555,483, forward strand.
AAGATGGGCAGGACCAGAGAAGCCATGAGTGTGGATTTCCTAGGCTGTGGCTAAATAATCTTGGGGTAGCAATTGAAAACTCGGGGCACCTGCCCAGCAAGTAAGATCAGAGGAGAGGCGTTGCCTGGTGGAGTCCAGTTCCACAGAGCCAATGTTGGTAGTTGGAAGCCCAGCTGTACCCTTCTGGGCTAAGGGAAGAAAGGTTGGGTTGTTTGTCCCACTGTGGCTCTCTACCCCACAGTCCTGAGAAAGTTACAGGCTGCTGAGAGAGGAGAGCTACAAACCACCCAAGGGTGACAGGCATGGGTCAACTGCGAAGGGCCCCAGCCAGGCATGATAGTACATGCCTATAATTATAGTATCCAAGAGGTTGAGGCAGGAGGATTATTGTGAGTTTGAGGCTGGCCTAGGATGGATACATAGCAAGACCTTTTATTTAAAAAAAAAGGGCTGAAGAGATGGCTCAGTGGTTAAGAGCACTGGCTGCTCTTCCAGAGGACCTGGGTTCAGTTCCCAGCACCCACTTGGCAGCTCACAACTGTCTGGAATTCCAGTTCCAGAAGATCTGGCACCCTCACACAAACACATGCAGGCAAAACGTCAGCGCACATAAAAATAAATAGATATTTAATAAATAAAAAAAGCACAGAGGAGAGGGAGACTGGAGAGATGGCTCAGGGGTGACAGCACTGGCTGCTCTTGGAGAGGACTGGGTTCGAGTCCCAGCTCTTACGTGGTGGATCACAACATGGGGGCTCACACCCTATTCTCTCTTTTCCGACACCAGGCACACACCACACCTGGTGCACATATGTACACGCTGACAAAACATTCACACACATAAAAATAAAAACAACAACAGCACACCAGGCGTGGTGGCACACGCCTTTAATCCTAGCGTTCAGAATACTAAGGAGAACTCATGAGTTCAAAGCTAGCCTAGTCTACATAGAGTTCTAGGCCAGCCAGAGTTATACAATGAAACCCTCTCAAAAAGGGGGGAAGGTGGCTGGAGAGATGGCTCATTGGTTAAGAGTGCTGGCTTCTCTTGCAGAGGGCCTGGATCCAGTTCCCAGCACCCCAGTGGCAGCTCACAACTGTTCTAAGGGATCTGACACCCTCTTCCAACCTGTGGGCACCAAGCACACCTGTGGTGCACATACAAAATACTCATACACATAAAATAAAAATCAATGCATAGTTTTTTTGTAAGGAACCCAGAGAGAGGCAGGCATAACCTCTGGGGCACCCTATTCAGATGGCTAGAAGCCAGTCTGGTTTGAGGCAATTTCCTCATAGAATCAGTCTGCGGGTGCTTCGGCCTGTTTGGCCTGTCCCCTGCTTGCTCCCGTTAGGACAGCTTCCTGTCACAGCCCCTCCTCTCCCTTGGGCCTGTCCTGAAGCCCAGGTGAAGGACCTGAGACTCTGTGCTATAGATGGGTGGAGTGCCAGCCTGTCACATGCCATGAAGCCCACTCTTCACTCCCTGTAGCCAGGATCCTAGCTTATCCCCCAGAGCCACCGCCTGGCCTCCTGCCACCCTCTGGTTCGTGAGCAGGACTTTCCTGTGACACCTTGTGTCTCAGCCTGATGGGTGGTAGGTGGTGACACCCCTCTACCCGAGTCAGGGCCCATGTCTGCTGTTCAACTTGCTTTGTGCACGTCTGAGTTTGACGTGTGTAGCTCAAGTCTGGGCTATAAGGAGGAGACAGTGTCCCACAGTGAGTCACAGCTGCCAAGTGGTCCAGGTTAGGGGGCCTCACAAGACCTGCAGTTCCTTGCTGAGGATTCCCGTTGACACTACTATTATTTAATGATGGAGTGTGCTCTAACACTGCTCCTGTGCCATGAGGAGTCTATGGTCATGGGGTGGGGATGTAGGGAATGACCCCTAGGGGCTAGGCCTGTGGTGTATTTAGGAGGCTGTTCCTACCCTGCCCCGAGGGGGAATCCCGGTTGGTCTCAAATGGAAAGGTCCCTGGGAGTCAGCTGGGGTCGCAAGAGGCTGTGCCTCAGGCTGCCTGGGAAGGGTTGGACCTGATGAACCAATGAGACCAATCTGGCCAGTCTTGGTGGGAGACAGGGAGATAGAAGCCAACTGGTCCCTAGGCCCTACAAATGCTTCAGTGGCCTTCCTTGTGTGACCCTCCTCAGTGACCTTGCTCTTGGGTATTTACAGTTCCTGGGCCCCACATCAAGGTCCAGTGCCCACTAGGACACAACAGCTGTCCTGAGATGGCACATTCTAGTGGTGGCCGGCCAGCGCTGCCTTCACACGGGTGAGAAGATTGCTGCCACTGGGCAAGAGCAGGGATAGGTGGGGCACAAAACCTCTTCGGATTCCTTCCCCATGACCCTCCCCGAGCTCCACTGGTGAAGCAAGTCCCTGGAATCCGGGTGCTGCCCTAGGGGGTAAGACTCACAGACCACAGCCCAGCCGGGACCTTTGCTAAGGAAGGGGCCGGTGCTGAGGGACCTGTAGGCAGGTTTTTGCTCCTGTGCCATCTGTCTTAGGTCAGGCTCTGCCTCCAAGCAGGACTGGAGACCCATAAGACAAAAGGGTGAGGCTCAGCCTTCGGGAAAGGAGGAGGCCCGTGAACCGCCTGCAGTAAGAGCTGCCTGGCAGAGCCACCCCACCCGGATTGGCCTGCCCACGCATGCAGGCTCCACCCTTGGATATCTGAGGTGGCGGGTAGAGCCCTGGGCCATCTCTCAGGGGAACCCAGCCCTGCTAGAGAAGCCTAGGGCAAGTGTGTCTTTCAGACAAGAACCTTGGCTGCTGTTTTGGGGCCATCTGCTGTGTGCTGAGCACCAAGCTGGCTTCGCATCCTGCCCCAGATCCGTAGTTCCTACTGGACCCAGAATTCTTACTCCAGGCTGGTCCTGTGTGGACCATCGATGGCCACAGAATCCTCTCACTTTCTGGGGTTGGGGAAAGTGTCCTAGAGGCTTGGGGTGCCTCAGAGGCTCCAATATTTATCATCTTCTGCATCTGGTTTCTGGGTATCAGCCCTGACTCACACCCTGGAGCCAGGCTGGGCTGGAAAGGGGCCTCCTTCCCCAGGGAGTCAAGGGCCAGGTCTGCCCCTTAGCTCTTTGCTGTCTGTTAGGTGGGACGCCTTTTCCCTTTCATGGCAGGGACTTGGGCTCTTTCTCTCACCCCCACTCTGTCACTAACTTGACCCTACATTCTGGCCATGGGGCAGCAGTTCCTGGTCCCCTAAGCAGCAACCCCCACCCACCCACTTGCTTTCTTCTCGAGAAGGTAATGTTCAAGACCTTGTCCAAACCACCACTTAGCCCGCACTCATGCCCCAGCCCCACCCTGGGCCTGGGCTGGAGCAGCAGTTCCAAGCACAGGCGTGCGTTTGCCGACTTGTGTACTTGCCACCTTGGGAAACCTGCAGCGTCTCCGGCCTTAACTTCTTTTTCTTTTTTTTTTTAAAATTAATTAATTTATTATATATACAATGTTCTGTCTGCATGTATGCCTGCCCGCCAGAAGAGGGCACCATGTCTCATAGATGGTTGTGAGCTATCATGTGGTTGCTGGGAACTGAACTCAGGACCTCTGGAAGAGCAGCCAGTGCTCTTAATCTCTAAGCCATCTCTCCAGCCCTGGCTTTAACTTCTTCCTGTTAAGTTGGGGACAGTCACTGTCTCCACAGCCTATCTAAGTGGGATTTGTTGCTCAAACTCCTGGGACAGGAAGTTGGGAGGACTCAGTGGAAGGTAGTAGTTGCTGACCATGGGACAGAGGCCAAGACCACCAGAATTTGAATGGAAGCTCGTCTGTCTTTCTGAGGCCAGCAGGCCCAAGGTCACCTACAGGTTCAAGGAAGAGGGAAAATCCTTTTCGTTGAGCAGTGGGGAAGGCTCCGTTGACCCTTGGCCCCGGGCGGGATAACCTCCCTGAGAACTTCTCTAGCCCAAGTTCTTCAGTAGCTGAAGACCCTTCCTTTGCTTTGCTTCGTCCGTTGCTCTAGCTTGTAGTTGTGTGCTGAAGGCTGAGGCCACTGAGTGAGCCAGAGAGCAAGGCCGCTGGCCTAGCAGGAAAGAATACCGGAGAACAGGAAGCAGAATATTGTCACGTCATAAGAAAGCTAAGAATGCTGGGTGGTGGTGGCGCACGCCTTTAATTCCAGCACTGGGGAGGGGGAGGCAGAGGCAGGCAGATCTCTGTGAGTTCGAGGCCAACCTGGTCTACAAGAGCTAGTTCCAGTGCAGGCTCCAAAGCCACAGAGAAACCCTGTCTTGAAAAACCAAAAAGAAAAAAAAAAAAGAAAAGAAAAGAAAAAGAAAGCTAAGCAGGGATTCATTCGACCTTAGGGACTAAGGAGGAGGCTGGGGAGTTATTTTGAGAGTCCTTTGGGGAGGTAGGGTTGGGGCCCCGTGCCAACCATTTGAAGGTTGAGAGCACATACAGTTCTGGACAGGGGTGAGGGCTCTGAGATTGGGGAGCCACAGGGCTGTCAGCCAGAAAGTCAGAGGACAGATGACTCCATGAGACCACCTAGGAGATGAGGACAATCAGTTTCTGGTGAGACTTTTTGTTTTGGTTTTGAAGGGAGTTACTTGTAGATGGTGAGTGATCTGGCTTTGGGGATAAAGGTAGCCCTTGAAGTCGAAGCTTAATTACTGCCCTAAGAACCATCTCAGAAGTCCCTGCTTCCTGCCTTCTTCCACGATGCCAGATGCAGGGGTTACCTAGGGGGTAGATGTGCAGTATATGCTCCTTAGAGGGTACTGAGGACTGCCCACAGAAGCTATGCCACGACCTGAGTCAGAGGTCTGTGTTTAAACCAGGCATGGTGGCTCACTCCTATAATCCCAACGCTTAAGAGGCCGAGATAGGGGGGCTGGAGAGGTGGCTTTGTGGTTAAGAGCACTGGCTGATCTTCCAGAGGACCCGGGTTCAATTCCCAGCATCCATATGGCAGCTCACAACTGTCTGTATCTCCAGTTCCAGGACATCTGACACCTTCATACCTGTGTACATAAAAACGTAAAAGAAAATAAAAGAGGTTGAGGTAGGATTGCCTCAAATTCAAGGCCAACCTTGGCTGGCTACAAGAGTGAGACCCTATCTCCGATGTAGCTTCATCTGTAGACGCTTGCCTAGCACTCGGTTCCCAGAACCGGGTAAACCAGGTGTGGGTCTCTAGAATGGCGGAACTTATAGAATGAATCTCTTTCTATATATAGACTCACAGGCTGTGCTCCAGCTGATCCAATCATGGAAAGTCCAAGAGACCAGAAGCTGCTCAGTCCACAAGACGGACTTTCTCGATGGTCTATGGTAGACACTGGAATCCTGAAGGAGTCTTAGTGCCAGGAAAGGAACAGACTTGCTAGCAAGAAGACTTCCTTCTTCCATGCCCTTATTTGGGCTTCTAGCAGAAGGCATGGCCCAGATTAAAGATGTGTCTTCCTGCCTCAAAGGTCTGGAGTGGAAGTGGATTCATCCACTTCAAACCAAGCAAAGAATCATCTCACGTGTGTGTCCTCCATTTCTGGGTTGTAGTTCATTCCAGATGTAGTCAAGTTGACAAGTGACAGCCAATAATAGCGCTCATGGCCAGGCGGTGGTGGCGCGGGCTTTTAATCCCAGCACTCGAAATCCCTGTCTCTAAAAACAAAATTGAAACAACAACAAAAAAAAAAATTAGCACTCACTGTGGTAATCACAGCTTCCTGGAGTTTCTGGAGACCCTGTCTCAAGGTCATTCTCAGCTACTTAGTGAGTTCTTGCATGAACCAGTCTGGGTTTAGCCATGATTCAGTCTGCTTTATCACCTAGGTAACCGAGTGAGATAATAGTGGTGTCATCTGCCCCCCCAGCCCAGAGGTGTTGGAGCACGCCTTTAATCCCAGCACCCAGGCAGAGGCAGGCGGATCTCTGAGTTTGAGGCTAGTGTGATCTACAAAGTGCGTTCCAGGACATCCAGGATTGTTACACACAGATCAACCCTGTCTTGAAAAACCAACCAACCAACTAAAAAACAGTATGCCCCCGCTTCCGAGTGTAGAAACCCTTGATAACCAGAGTGGAGACAGTTCCACCCCCATGGGGGGGGGCAGGCGGCTTGTCATGTTGTGTTGAGCGCCCTCTGGCGTCAGTGCCCCGTCCTAGCAATACCAGTGACTCTGGCAAAAGCCTGCCTGGCTGAGGGGTTTCCCTGGCCCAACTCCCGGGGGACAGCTGGAGAGTGCCCAGCTTCTCCACTCTTTCCTACCAGCCCTCCCCGCATCTCCAGCTTCTCTCCCAGGTCATGTGTTGTCTTGGAGTCCCTACCTCTGCCCCTGGAGCAGAGATCCCCAGGCTCTTGCTTGGGGTATGTGTATGTGTGGGTGTGTGTGGTGGGGGTCCCCTAGGACCTTGCATGGGGCTGGCATGGGACTCAACACAGGATGTAACAGATGCTGGAGTTCCAGCAAAGAGTTGTCCTAGGGCGGGATCCTTAGGGAGTTGGTCCTTAAACCGGCTGCACCCCTCTGGTGCTGTGTCTCGAGCCCCTGGGGTGGGCTCAGTCCCAGAGGCAGGGTCTCTAAGCTGTACTCAAAGCTGAGTGGCTCTGCCTGGGAGTGGCTGGGGTTCCGCGGGGTGTCACCGATCCAGCCACCCCCTCCCGGGCGCGACTGCACAATGGCAGGAAGCGGGGCTCCGCGCTTTGTCCTGAGCGCTGTGCAGACCGCTGCTTCCTCCAGCCACCATGGGGACAGGACCTGGCGTCTCCGGGCGCCGAGCAGCAACCAGGCCTGGCTCTGAGCTGCCCTCCCTAGATTCTCAGTCCCCATGGGTTGGGGGTCACACCCGCATCACCAAGAGCCAGGTAGGGAGACGTGGGTGGGCCAAAGCCCTAGCGGGTACGCTTAACTGGGTCCTCTCTGTCCCCCACTTCAGAGGGCCAGGGTGGCTGAACCGGTCTGAACTGTATACAGTTGGGAGTGGGGGCTTGAAAGGGGGTCCCCACCTTAGGATTAAGAAGCTGGTGGGCTGAGACGCCCCCAACCCCTGGCCTTTTGTGTTTTCTGCCTCCGGACACACCTGTGGGGCCCAAGCCGCCCCTCCCCCTTTCCTTCCTCTGTCCCACACCCTCTGCCACTCAGGCCCTGCTTCTCCTGCCCTTAGTCTCAGCCCTTGTGTGAGCAGAGGGCCTATTTTCCATGCTCTGTGCCCTGGCCTAGGAGTGGGGTGGAGGGGGATGGCTCTGCTCATGTCCTCTGTATGTGTGTGGCTCTGTCTCCAGAAGAACTTCCCTACCGACATGCTGACTTTCTCCTGTGGAGCAGGGTGCTGCTTCATATGGAGGTGGGTTTGGCGGACAGTAAGGAATTTGGGAGAGTCTAGGAAGATCAGAGAGTCTGGTGCCGCGAAGGAGCCTGCTTTAGTGCTGGGGAGACTGTTACTTGGCAAGAGGGATAATGAGGAAGTGGGAAGGCCACCCAACAGGGCTTTGCTGGGCGCAACCTCAACCTCTGATCTGAGCTCGTGATTTTCTCTGGCTTGCTTTGTATGGGGACTCAGGTTCAGTTCCTGCAACTGACCCTGTGGGTCCCTTGAGCCTACAGTGTAGCAGTGTAGGCCAGGAGCCGTGGAGGTAGCAACCGCTCCAATGTTCGATGCATCAGCCAGAAGGCACTGAACCAATCCGCACTTGCTCCCGCACAGTCTCACCGTGTATCTCTGGTTGTCCTGGAACCACTATGTATCGCAGACTGGTTTTGAACTCATAGATCTCCCGGACTCTGTGTCCAGAATGTTGGGCATAAAGACCTGAGCCACCTCGCCCTGCCCAAATCTGCTGTCTTGATATTGACTTAATTTAAAAACAGAATTGTGGCCCCGAATCGGGAACCCTTCTCTGGAACACACAACTTAGAGCAGTCCTTACTGTCTGTCACAGGGAGCCAGAGCCAGGCTTAGCTGGTGTATAGCCACTCCTACCTTTGACTAGCTGAAGTTAGCCTAGTCAGCAGGGGAGGCTAAAGCCAGAAACCCAGGCCAGGCTGGTGGACTGAAAAAGATTGAAGGGGAGCAGGTGTCTCCCCCAGATCACTGTCAGGAGGAGGCCCTTGAAGCCGGGAGGCTTCTAACTGAGCAAAACCAGCCATTCTCTGCCTTCTCTGGGATTTGTGGCTGTAGGCAGGTACGTGTTTTCCTGCCTTCATTAGCAGTGGATTAACACAGGAACTGGCCACCCGCTGTCCGGAATCTGGGTCATCACAATGTCCATTGCTGCCAATACACAGGACCCAGTTCCTGTCATCCACCTGCCGATGGCCCTTTCTGGAGTAGCAGCGAGACCCAAGAGCCTAAACTCAGACTCACATTGGTTTCTTCCTGGGAGCCACCCTCCCGGGAGCAAGGCTAACTCGTGTTCACCTCCCCCCATTTATCGCTCCATTGTCTGGTACCTGGCAGTGGCAGGAATGAGTCTAATCTGTGGTCTGGCGTTCCACACGCTGGCTTCAAGCCCTGGCTCTACTGGGTGGGTAACCTTTGGCAGTTCGCCCTTCTGAGCTTTACCCTCTTTGTATAAAGGAGGATGAGAGGAAATGACACAGAGACTTGAACACAGCCCCTGAAAAGGAGCTCTGGCTTTCCCCTACCTCCCTGCCACTCCCCACTTCCGTCCCTCCCTCCGCTGTCTTCCTCCTGTCTGTCTGTCCTTTGGACATCTCTGTTCAGGTACTCTCAACCAAACACTCCAGCATCTAACCAATAAACCATACAAGTACTGAGCTGGCAAGTTGGCCCAGTGGGGGAAAGGCACTTGCCACAAAAGCTGACTGCCTGGGTGTGTCTAGGCCTGGAGATAGGTTTTTGAGTCAGGTAGACTAAAATACCAGTCCTTGTGGGGCTCACCGTGTGTGGTAGCACTGGGGTGGAATATTCTGGAGAGGAAGGGAGCAGGGTTGCCAGGCTGGAGACAAGGTCAAGGGAGGAACATTAGCATCGCAGGCCAGGCACCAGCGGCAGCAAGGCTCGGTTGGGTACTTTCTGTTCTTACTCAGAACAAGGAAGAGTCACTGGGGGTTCTGAGTGGATGTGGTGTGAGTCCTGGAACAGGGCTCCCTCTGACCACCCATGGACAGCGAACCAGCTAGGGGCTGGGGAGTTAGCGGGCTAGTGATACCATCTTTCTGAGATGCCATTAGGGCAGCAGCATGAAGGCTTCAGGTTCTGGCTCAGCTGTTAGAAGCACTGGCCACTCTTCCAAAGGACGCAGGTTTGAATCCTAGCCCCTCATGTAGCTGCTTACAAGCTCGCCTGTAACTCCATTTCCAAGGGATCTGATGCCCTCTTCTGGCCTCTGTGGACACTGCATGCTCATGGTGCACATGTTATACATGCAAGCAGGCAAAGCACTCATGTGTATGACATAAAATGAATCTATAAAAACAAAAAGGAAAACAAAACAGGGTCATTCTCACCTACATAGTAAGTTGCAGGCCAGTAGGGGTACACAAGAACCTCCTAGCCTTTCCTTTCCTGCCCAGGACAAAGAAAAGGGAAATCCCTGCACTGCAGCCAGAGTGATTGATTCAGGCACAAACCATCAGTGTTTGTGGAAGCCCTTGAGGTGACCGGAGATGATGGCAGATCCAGTGTGAGCCGCTGACTCTTTGCTAAGTGCCAGGAGCGGGTAGAGGGCAAGGTGACGGTTAGGAGCGCTGGCTGCTCTTCAGAGAAACCCAGTTCAGTCCCCAGCACCCACGCTGGGTGGCTTGAAACCACCAACCCGAAACTCTTCTACACTCCCACCCTCCCCGCCCCCCCTCACACTCACTTTCCTGGCCTCCATGTGTGCATGCATGTGCGCGTGTACACGCACACACAAACTATGAGGAGGAAAGGGGCTTTAGGGAGATTCCCCAAGTGATCTCTATATCCAGTGTACTAATGAAAAGAATCAGTGGGGGCTGGAGAGATGGCTCAGAGGTTAAGAGACTGGCTGCTCTTCCAAAGGTCCTGAGTTCAATTCCCAGCAACCACATGGTGGCTCACAACCATCCAAAATGAGGTCTGGTGCCCTCTTCCAGCCTATAGGCATACAGAATGCTGTATACATAATAAATAAAATCTTTAAAAAAAAA
>JAQHUG010000137.1:5584830-5611119 GCA_028555095.1 Dicrostonyx torquatus
AAAAAAAATGCTGTTTTAATTTTAAAGCTCATAATAAGAAAGAGAGGTGGTTGATGAAAACTGAGCTCCAGGGGCCATTGGGCTCATTGGGGAAAGGCACTTGCTACCAAGTCTGTTGATCTGAGTATGAGAAAACCAACCTTGTGTGCACCACAGATACACACATATACACAAAAGCAAGAAGCAGCTCCCGGCTAAAGTTGTGGCAGGGGCTGGAGAGCTGGCTCCGTGGTTACAAGCACTTGCTGCTCTTGCCGAGGACCTGGGTTCATTTCCCATCATGCACATGGTATCTCACAACTATGTTTGGCTCAGTTCCGTGGGATCCCACAGGCACCAAACATGCACATAGAACACATACATGTAAGCAAGTGCTCTCACACATACAAATGAAGGTTTAAAAAAACCAGGCGTGGGACTTGGAGAGATGGCTCAGAGACTGTTCTTGCAGAGGACCCGGGGTTCAGTTCCCAGTACCCACATGGCAGCTTACAACTGTCTGTAACTCCAGTTCCAGGGGATCTGACACCTTCATGCATAAAATAAAGTTAAATAAATTACATATATAAAGCCAGGTGTGGTGGCACATGCCTTTAATCCCAGCACTTGGAAGGCAGAGGCAGGTGGATCTTTGTGAATTCAAGGCCAGCCTGGTCTACAGAGTGAGTCCCAGGACAGCCAGGAGTACATACAGAAGCCCTGTCTTGAAAATCAACAACAAAAAATGAACAACAGCCAAGGTTTCCAGTGACCTCAGGACCCTATTCGTGACCCTACAGCTTTTGCTTCCCTGCCACAGATGGATGTCTACTGCTTCCTGTTCACTGATCTGCTCCTGGTGACCAAGGCCGTGAAGAAAGCGGAGAGAACCAAGGTCATCAGGCCACCACTGCTGGTGGATAAGATTGTGTGCCGGGAGCTTCGGGACCCTGGTGAGGAATTAGGGCCCCCTGTTCCTGGTCAAGGGGCTGCCACAGACAAGGACTCGGATACTAACCTGGCCCTTCCATGACTAGGCTCCTTCCTCCTCATCTACCTGAATGAATTCCACAGTGCTGTGGGGGCCTACACATTCCAGGCCAGCAGCCAGGCCTTATGCCGAAGCTGGGTGGACACTATTTACAATGCCCAGGTGAGAACAGAGCGACAGAGGATGCAGGGAACTGGGGTCTGCTGCTCACAGCTCATCCTGCGTCTATGCCCAATCACCCTGCAGAACCAGCTGCAGCAGCTGCGCGCCCAGCTGCGTGCCCAGGAGGAGCATCCAGGCAGCCAGCCCCTGCAGAGCCTGGAAGAGGAGGAGGATGAGAGCAGCGCTTCAGCTGCCAGCTCCCCCACCATCCTGCGAAAGAGCAGCAACAGCCTCAACTCTCAGCACTGGTACGTTTTCCCAAGACTACCCGGTAAACTCGAGCCTCGTGCTTATGATCCCAGCATTTGAGAGCTGAGGCAGGAGGATTACCTCAAGTTTATGGCAGCCTGGGCAACAAAGTAAGACCTTGTCACAAGAAAGAAAGAAAGAAAAAAGAGAAAAAGAAGAAGAAAAGAAAGAGACAGGTCGATATACAATCTACCCACCAAGCTAGGTACATGACTCTAATCCCAGCATATGAAAGGTGGAGGCAGGAGGATTGCCAGAAGTTTGAAGCCAACCTGGTCTTTGTCACGAGCTCTAGGGCTATACAGCCAGACTAGGTCACACACACACACACACACACACACACACACACACAAAATAAAGAGCATTCAGTAGGGTCCATCAGGATAAGTGATCCCCAGGACATAGGGATTGCCCTCTGAATAGTGTCATGCTATGAACCCAGTGGGACTGTTAGGGGATAGCTCTGTCTCCTACCAGAGTCCAGGCATGGAGGACCCATTGCGTGTTGCTGCCTGCAGCCCATGCACAGGTGTCTCGGGTCAGGAACGGGTGCTGACAGGACCGGAAGCCCTGACCTCTGAGCCCCTGGCTCTCTAGGCTACTTTAGGCTTTTTAGGGATCTTCTGGCTGGCTGACTCTCCTTCTGCCCTTACAGTGCCTCAGATGGTTCCACGGAGACCCTGGCCATGGTTGTGGTAGAGCCTGGGGAGACACTGTCTTCTCCGGAGTTTGACTGTGGTCCCTTCAGCTCCCAGTCGGACGGGACTTCTCTTAGTACCACTGCTTCATCCGTTACTCCCACGAGCGAGCTGCTGCCCCTGGGCCCGGTGGACGGCCGCTCTTGTTCCATGGACTCTGCCTATGGCACTCTGTCCCCCACTTCTCTTCAAGACTTTGTGGCTCCACCCCCTGTGGTAGAGCCAGTGCCTGTGCCCCAGTCCCCTAAGTTACCACAGACCCCCTCACCCTGCCTTCGCCGCCGTACTCCTGTCCAGCTGATCCCTCGTCTGCCCCACCTGCTCAAGTCCAAATCTGAGGCTAGTCTCTTACAGCTCCTCTCGGGACCTGCCACCCGTGTAGTGCGCCCAGCTCCCAGCCGCAGCCTGTCAGAACTGTGCCTGGTCACCACAGCCCCTGGGGTTAGGACTCGGAGCTCCCTTCAGGAAGGTGGACCTGGCTGGAATTGCCCAGGGGCATGTGGCCCTGGCCATGGCTCTGAGTTGTCAGAACCTGAGAACAGAGCCAGCCACTTGACCAGGGGACTGACAGATGGTGCCAGGAGAGACATGCCTTCAGGCGTTGCTCCCAGGGTGCAGCCTGAGCCTCCCCCAGGAATCTCTGCTCAGCACAGGAAGCTGACCCTGGCCCAGCTCTATCGGATCAGGACCACCCTGCTGCTTAACTCCACGCTCACTGCCTCGTGAGTGGCCCAGCTGGGGGAGGAACGGATGACTCAGTGTGATAGCGTGGGTAGTACTGAGTCTTGGGTGTGGGTAGTGATGTAGCCATGACTGCAGACATCAGCGTTTGGGGACAGAGTGTGAAAAAGACCTGCCCCAGTGCCAGATAGGGCTATCTGTAGCAGGCACTAGGGAAGGGGTCAAAGGACCATGGTGGAGAGGAGGGGTAACTAAAGCCATCTCCTGAATGGCATCAACCAAGGATGGACTTTCTCCCCACCCCTTACAGGGAGGTGTGAGCAGAAGGAGACCCCAAGGGTGCCACTGACTAAGGGACAGCAGAGAACATGCCACCTGGGGGATATGGCACCTACTTCACCACTGCCTCGTGTGCGCGTGTGCCAGAGTGCCAGGCAGGATGGCTGCCCATCACCCCAGGCCAATTTGCACTTTGCCAGACTGGATGGAATGGAGAAGGGCTCTGTCGAGTTCCACACCTTGCCCAGGCAGCCCCTTTTCCTCTGCTCTTGACATGGCTGGCCCTAACCCTCTGGGCTGGGCTCTCAGGCAGCCCTCCCCCACCACCCTCATTTGGTTGAACTCATGCTGGCCTCTGAGGCTCGGGCTGGGTGGGCTCTGTCAAGCTGAGTATTTATTGAGTTTGGCTCTTTTATAAAGACTCATATATACTCCCTGGGAGAGAGTCCTGTGGTTCTGGAACCTGATCTGTTCCCTGCTCACGTGCATTGAGCTGGCTGGGGTGTGTGGGTCTCACCAGCTGTAGTAGGGCCCCTGTGGAAGATACTGTGGGCCAGTACCCCAAGACCAACTTGACCCTGCCCTTGCTGAATGAACCCTTCTAGACTCTAGATTCTAGAGGATATTGCTTAACTCAGGGCTCCATCCACCCCAGATTCCACACCTAGCTGTTCTGGGAGATGTAGGTCTCTCTCCTACCTAGGTTTCCCCAACCCCATGCCAAGTACTCGAGGCCCAGAGAAAAGACACTTGCCTTGGACCCACCTCTAAGAAATGGTTCTCAGGACTGGAGCTAGCCCGAGGGTGGGGTCAGGATGCAACCTTGTCCCATAGGGGCTTAGTCAAAGCCTGTGTCAGCTTCCAGTACCTGTGTACCAGACAGGAAGGTCTCCTGGTAGAGAGTCACACCCCCTTAGCTGCGGAAGAACTGCAGACCCCACCCTGGACATCCCCTGAGGCGGGCTTTTCTGGATGGCACAGGCGGGCAGGCCTGGGCTAGGAACTCGGGCTGGGCTAGTGGGGAAGCCCCGGGCTGCGGGACCAGAGTAGCACTCAAAGGGCCCAGGCGGTACAGACCGCCATGGAGCCACTGCCACGGGGATACATGAAGGAGGTGAGTGGGATCGAGGGAGGCCTGGAAACAGCCTTGACCTGCAGCCCAGGAGCTAAGTGTCTATGAAGCTTGGTGGTGGGGTGCCCTCCACTCCGACCTCCCTGAGGGCTGGGTTGCCTCCACCCACCGACCTAGTTAGGTTCGGGCGCGCCCTTCCGCTGAGAGGAAGCACATGCTCCCACTCTGGAGGGGGGAAAGAGGGGTCTGGGGGCCTCCATATCGCGGAAGGCATGAATGGGGGCAGGGTGGCCCAGTCTCGATGATTGTAGGAGAAGTGGGTGAAGGGCTGACAAGGGACCGTTGTCTGCTGTGCATAAGCTGGGTCTGTAGACGGAGAAGGAAACTGGCCCCGCTCCCCCTCCCATGGGCGCCCCATTCTGCCCAGAAGCCTGAGAAAGCAGAGGCTACGGCTCTGGAATGGAGGAGGAGCCTGGGAGCCAGCCAGGAGTCAGCAGCGCATGTTCCCCAGGCTCTCTTGCTGCTACTGATGCTGCTGCCTGTGGGCCAGGGCCAGGGCAGCCCTCTTGGCCGGTGTGACTGTGCCAGTGACTCACAGAAGAGGTATGGCCGGTTTTGTTGCAGGGGCTGCCCAAAAGGTAGGTGGCTGGAGGGGTAAAGAAGGTGAAGCCGGGAAAAGGAGGGTGGGGGGAGGACGAGACAGGCTGGGGATGGGGTCCAGGGAGGCTGGGGTGGCAACCACAGGTGGGAGGCAGGTAGAGAGCCAGAGAGATGGGGACCAGTGGGGAACAGGTAAGACGGTTTGGCTCTGACACTTGCCTGGTTTCCGCAGGACACTACATGAAGGCCCCCTGCACGGAGCCCTGTGGCAACTCTACCTGCCTTCCCTGTCCTCAGGGCACCTTCCTAACCAGGGGAAACCACTTTAAGACTGACTGTACCCGCTGCCAAGCCTGTGATGAAGGGGGTGAGGGGCCTGCCCAGGGCTTGGGGCTTTTGGCAGACAGGCCATTCAGAAAGCTGGCTTGGACCCAGCCTGTGGGTGTGAGGCCCCTGAGTTCAGTCCACTTCGTGGTCACCATGTATTCTGCTTCTAAATGCTCCTCTTTCCCCTGTGGCCTTCCTGTTTCCACATGCCTTGGCCTCTGGTCCACTATGAGCTGCCTACTTCTCTACCTGTGGGGCTAGCTAGTACCTCTTTCTCTGGGAGGTTGTCCCCTGCTTCTTTGTGGAGGTCAGTAGCCTCAACACATCCGTGTTCCCATATTCCTGCACCCTGACAGCTTTTCAGGTGACCCTGGAGAACTGTTCAGCCGTGTCGGATACCCGCTGTGGCTGCCAATCAGGCCGGCTTGTCTGCTCCACCGAGCCATGCAGGGAAAGTTCGCCCTTGTCTTGCCTCTCATGTTCAGATTGCACTGCTCCCCCAACCCCCGGTGAGTAAGTACCCCGTCCTGGGCTGTATTCTTGAGACTTTTTTTTTTTTGTTTTTCGACGCAGGGTTTCTCTGTGGCTTTGGAGCCTGCGCTGGAACTAGCTCTTGTAGACCAGGCTGGTCTCGAACTCACAAAGATCCACCTGCCTTTGCCTCCCGAGTGCTGGGATTAAAGGCGTGTGCCACCACCGCCCAGCTCTTTTTGGTTTTTCAAGACAGGGTTTGGGCTGGAGAGATGGCTCAGAGGTTAAGAGCATTGCCTGCTCTTCCAAAGGTCCTGAGTTCAATTCCCAGCAACCACATGGTGGCTCACAACCATCTGTAATGGCTGTAGACATACACACAGACAAAATGTATACATAATAAATAAATAAATATTAAAAAAAAGACAGGGTTTCTCTGTGTAGCGCTGCGCTGGAACTAGCTCTTGTAGACCAGACTGGCCTTGAACTCACAGAGATTCACCTGCCTCTGCCTCCTGAGTGCTGGGATTAAAGGCGTGTGCCACCATCCCTCCATCTCCCCTAAACCCTTTTCTTTCATCCTTCTCCTCTCCTGCCCTGAAACAAACCATCTCTTGGTCTTCAATGCTTAATTAACATGACAATGACTAGGAGGCTGTACTGGGCCAGAAGGGAGGGAGGCTGGGAGCAGGGTGGGACTTTGGGGACAGAAGGTACTGGTTTACAGATGGGTAGAGTTGTAGGTGGGGGCAGCTTGGCTCGGCCATGGAAATGGCATTTCAGACAACAGGACGGTAAAGGGTTGTGCAGATACGTAACGGGGCATGCCTTCACTTCTGTCACAGTGTCCCTTAGACTTTCCACCCTCCTATTGGTTACAAGCTCCG
The DNA here is from genome assembly GCA_028555095.1 of Dicrostonyx torquatus. Classification (NCBI taxonomy): domain Eukaryota; kingdom Metazoa; phylum Chordata; class Mammalia; order Rodentia; family Cricetidae; genus Dicrostonyx; species Dicrostonyx torquatus. Next base: position 5,591,227 of record JAQHUG010000137.1, read on the forward strand.
CTGCTTGCACTGAGACTGGATTTGCTGCTCGTCCTTGGCAAGCTGAGAGATCTCAAGTTTTCCCTCCGAACATGGGGGTGCTGTGACGCCTTCCCAGAGCTGTGTAGTAAGGGGAAGGCACCTTACTCGCTCATCCATTTGGTTATCTGCTACCTACCTCACAGACACTAATTCTAGGTGTGAGGACCACTCAGGAACTAACGATACAAACCTCCCATTCTTGTGGATCTAGCTAGACGCTCAATGATGGCTGATGTTAGTGACCCAAGGGACATTTCAGTGATGCTCAGGGAATGGACGACAGGATGGACGCCCCCACCTCCTAAAAGGTGGTGAAGGTGCCAGGCAGTCCTGGGTGGCCTTCAGTCCTGCCCCACTCCCTTTGCAGGGGTTTTGGCAGAATCTGTCCCTCCGCCTACGCAACAGCCTGTGCCTGGAAGTGGAGTAGGTGGTAACTCTAGTGGGAAGGCTCCGGTGGAGGGGCCAGTGTGGGGAGGGGGTGGCTGCAGGCTGGGGTGGAGGGGCCAGTGTGGGGAGGGGGTGGCTGCAGGCTGGGGTGGAGAGGCCAGTGGGTTGGCTGCTAGCTGGCACTCACCATTTACTGTTCTCTCAGTAGTTTGGGTCCAAGTGCTTCTGGGGACCTCATTCCTGCTTGGGGCCACCCTGATCTGTTCATATTGCCGATGCCAGCCTTGCAAGCCTGTGGTTCCTGGTAAGTACATACATGTACTGCACACATGCAGAGACATGGGGTAAAGTTAGGTAGGTACTCTAGAGCCCCTTGAACTCTATGCAGAAGGGGAAACTGAGGGAAGGAGAATGAAGTGCAGAGGGACTCAGATAAGCACTGGACTGGCACCTAAGTCCAGCCTTGGCTGCTGCTGACATGCGTCTCTGTCTGTCTATCTCTCTGTCTCTCTGATCACCAGACACGACTGAGATGGAGACCCTGACCTCACCACAGGTAATTATTTCAGGACTAGGAAGCTTCTGGAACTAGGAGAGTTACAGTCCTCAGTGCTCTGCATGGTTGCTAGCACAGGTTAGACCTAACAGACAAGTGCTGTCATTTGTCAAAGAGCCTAGTTATCAGTGACAAAATCAGCCACAGCACCCACTCTCAAGTGACCGCCCCCTCCAGTCAGACAAGTGCCCCAGGCCTAACATTGAGAGGGATGAACAGCTAACTCCAACGGATTGGGGGACAGACTTCAGGCAAACACAGTAGTTCTCTGCTGGGCCACAGGAGTGAGTGTGCGTGCGTGCGTGTGTGCGTGTGTGTGTGTGTGCATGCGTGCCTGAGCGTGCACATATACCTAGAGCCTGGGGTGGGGGCAATTCTGCATCCTGAGCCAGGGAATGGCCACCCCTGGGCAGAAACTAGCAAAGGGGCCTGTTAGACACACATGACTGACTTGGTGCCTCCCCCGATCCCAGACTACCCATCTCTCAGCCTCAGACCGTACCCACACCCTCCCGGCACCCCAAGGCAGTACTGGAAAAGTCTGCACCACTGTCCAGTTGGTGGGCAACAGCTGGACCCCTGGTTTATCCCAGACTCAGGAGATGGCCTGCAACCAGGTTCCACAGCCCTGGAATCAGTCGCCCAACAGAACTCTTGGTAAGTGATTAAAGCGGCTAAGGCCTGACTCCACCGTCCCAAGTCCAAGGTGAGACATTGTTTCACAGCCGACTTCCTGTTCTCACTGGGTAGTAGCTGGCCTGCTCAAAGAAGTCCATTAGGCCTCCTGGTGGAAAGCAACTTCACTTCCCTGACCCCACCTCAGGCCTTCCTCAGGCACCTCCGCTCTCGCCAGCGGCCCCCGCAGGCTCGCCAGCTGCTATGCTCCAGCCTGGCCCGCAGCTCTATGATGTGATGGACGCAGTCCCAGCTCGACGGTGGAAGGAGTTCGTGCGCACACTGGGGCTGCGGGAGGCAGAAATTGAGGCCGTGGAGGTGGAGATCTGCCGCTTCCGAGACCAACAGTATGAGATGCTCAAGCGCTGGCGCCAACAGCAACCTGCAGGCCTAGGTGCCATCTATGCGGCGCTGGAGCGCATGGGGTTGGAAGGCTGTGCAGAGGACCTGCGCAGCCGCCTGCAGCACGGCCCGTGATGTGGCCCACCAGCCACGTTGTCATTCTAGTGACCCTCGCAGGAGCCTTAAGTATCGTTACTTATGCATGTAGACATATTATGTCATTTACTACCCCCTAGCACGGTCCTGCGTAGCAGCACCGGCTGGTCTCACCCCTATGGAGCTCCAGCTAAGGGAAGCGAAGCGTCATGGAGAAATATCAAGAAGGGCCAAATGATTAGTTGCACAACTGCTTATCAACCTGAGTTTGGAGTTGGTATTAAATATCTTAAATAGTTTCTTGGTGTTTCAGTGGGGCTGGGGCTGTTGAGTGGCACTCTAGTTCCCTTTGTTTCCCTGGGCTTTGAGTTGACTAGGGGTCCTGATGCCTCTGAACTGGGGCGCGCAGTGGAAACCAGTGGCCTTCTTGGCTCCTACATCAATCCCGCAGTGGCCCCAGAAGGAGAAAGTCACTAAACCGGCGAGTGAGAGTGAATGAGAGCCACAGTTGGCGGATAGAGGTTTAATGGGGAAGGAAGGGGGTGGGGTACGGGGTCAGGAATAGTTGCGGCTCCAGGTGCAGGGTTCCTGACCCTCCACTTACACCACCGGGGCAGTGAAAAGGTCAGGGGAGCGCGAAGGTCCTGGCTGGGGACTGGGAGGGCTTAATTTGGGTAGGGGGTTAAGATGGGGCCCCTTGGGAGCGGTGGCTCCGCCCCGACAGGCAAGTTTCATCGGTTCTGGTAAACAAATGACTGAGAGGAAACCCTCACCGGGGATGAGAAAAGTAGCCTGGCCTTGGCTAGTGCAGATCTGGGTCGCGGAGGGAGGAAAACCCCTTCCCCGAGCTCGGGGTCTGCCTCCACCCAGGATGCGCTGGCAATGTGGGTTCCGGGATGTGGGGGAGGGGGCTGCAGCCGGTGTGCGCCCTGAAGGAAAAGTCACCACCCACGGGACTGGGGAGAGCTCAGCACAAGGTAGACGAACATGCAAATATATGTAAGTGAGCATGCAAATAAGCAGCATCTTTTTTCTTTTCTTTTTTTCTTTTTGCGTCAACAGCTTGGGCACTTTTTCCAGGCGACAGCGGCAGTGCGCAAGCACTCCAGCAGCAGGGCCGAGGATGTGGGGCCAGGGAGGGGGAACAGGGAGGGTTCCGGCACCGAAGGGAAGGGCGGCTAGGCTCCCAGCCCCTTTCGCACCAACCTGACAGGATGGGGCGGGGGCTGGGGGAGCCGCTCCCCATCTCTCAGAACTTGTGAGGCTACATGCAAGAGGAGACTCTTATTACTTAGGGATCTCCCCCTTCTTCAAGATGACCTGTCGCTGCCAGGGTGCGAGCTTGGCCTCATCGTAGCCTAGTGTCCGCAGCTTCTCAGACTGTTCTTTCGCCTTCTGTATTTCCTCCTGCTTTTGTCGCTCCTCCTCTTTTCTGTTTATGGGTGGCAAAACTCAGTGATGCCTGGGGCCAGATACTGGGGCAGGCCAGACACCGAGGGAGCAAATGAGGGCAGGGCCTTCTCCGCTTATGACCCTGGGGTTTTTATGAGGTCATATTGGTCATGAGGAGATGGGTAGGTAGAGGCTGAGGTTGGGTTATTTTGTGGAGGAGTGTTACCGGGAAGGGGTGCTGGGTCACACAGAGCTCACACAGGTGGCCCTGTGTGAGGATTGAATGTTTCAGAGTTCAGGGGATCAATGACAAGAGGCCTGTCATTGGAGACAGGACTTGAGTTGTTGGGGAACTGTCAATCTAAATTACCAGGGAATAGGGTTGAGATGTTTGGGATCTCATTACAGGGGAACAGGCCAGCCAGCTAGCTAGGGACAGGTTCTCGGAACACAAGCCTATGGACTGGGGTATAGCTCCCCAGGATAGACCTTGCCTAGAACAGTCAGCTTTGATCCCTAACTCTAAAGAAGCATAAGGGTAGATGTGCTCTTTTGACAGGCTCACCACTAGTCATATTTAGTTACGGAGCAATTGAAATACTCAAATTGGTATCTTCAAAACTAAGGTTTTTTTTTTTTATAGAAAAACATCTTAAGAGTTGTGTGTGATATATTTGGGAGGATCCCAAACTTGCTATGTTGACAAGGTTACCCTGAACTTCTGATTCCCCTGCATGCTGAAATTCCAGGCCTGTGCTATCACTCCAGGGTTGGCTTTTGTTGTTGTTGTTATTTTGTTTTCAATTTTATTTAATTGGATGTGAAGGAGTATTCTGCCAGCATTCATGTCTGTGCACCACATGTGTGCCTGGTGCCCAAGGAGGCTAAGAGAGGCCATTGGATCCTCTAGAGCTGGAGTTACAGATGGTTTTGAGCTGCCTTGTGGGTGCTGGGAGTTGAACCTGGGTCCTCTGGAAGAGCAGCAAGTGTTTTAACTACTGAACCGTCTCTCCAGTCCCATGCCTCCAGATTAATGCAGTACTGAAGACTGAACCCGGGGCTTTCAGCGCTCTGGACAAGCACTCTGCCACCTGAACTATGTGTCTAGGTATCCTCGATAACCCTCCCACAGACTGCTGAAATAAAACTTTTCATACATTAAATTAAAGCACTAAAATTAAGTTTACCTATGTCTTTAAAAATGTTCTCAATATGGCTACCACAAATTTTTTTTTCTTCCCCCGAGACAGGGTTTCTCTGTAGCTTTGTAACCTGTCCTGGAACTAGCTCTTGTAGACCAGGCTGGCCTCGAACTCACAGAGATCCGCCTGCCTCTGCCTCCCAAGTGCTGGGGATTAAAGGCGCGTGTCACCACCGCCTGGCAAAATTTAAAATTACATATGTGGTACACATTATACTTCTAGCTGGCAATACTAGGATAGATTCTTAGTTGAGGGGAAACGTGAATGATGAGGTTTATTGATCCTTTGGGGCTGGAGAGGTGGCTTATCAATTAAGATCATGGACTACTCTGGCAGAGGACCCAATTCCCAGCACTCATACTAGGTGGCTCACAACCACTTCTAACTGGAACTCCAAGGGATCTGACACCTCTGGCCTCCACAGACATCTGCATTCAAGTGTGCCTACCCACACACAGACACACAGACATAACATACTTAAAACAGAAAAGCCAGCACAGTAGGGTAGAAAGCCCAGCTTTTGTTTGCCTTTTGTTTTGAGACAAGGTCACCTTGTAGGTCAAGGATAACCTTGAACTCCTAATCTTGCCTATACCTACCAAGTGGGGATTCTAGGTATATGCTAACACACACAGTGCTAACACAGTTGGTGAAAAGCTAGGTTAGTGATAGGAGATGGGGGTGGGAGGGATCGAGGTAATGTGATCCCAGCATGAGAGCTAGACTTTGAGGGGCAGGTACTAAATAATTAAGGGTCTTATGTCACTAGTGGGTGCTGAAAGGTTATGATACAAGGACTGAAGTAATGGGCTGGATGAGGGAGCATAAGGGACAAGCCTCAGTGAGTGGTTGTAGAAAGAAGTGACAGGTTTGGGCCAGTACCGCACTTACCGCTTCTGCTCCCTGGAATGAGAAAGAGACAGGATTAGATGGCATCTCAACCCCAGATGTGGTCAAGACAGCGCCCAGCAGCCTCCTCCAGACACTCACCGTTCCTCTTCCAGCTTCTTCCGGAGGATGTCTCGCCTCCAGGCAGGCAGGCTGGCCAGCCGGGCCTCCTCCTCTTCCTCCTAAAACAACCACACAGCTTCAGGGACCAGCTTGACCTGAGATTTGCAGGGCAGGCGACATGGAGAATGCAGGGGCAGCAGAATATATATGTGTTTCTAAGAAAGACATTTGTGGTGGCCTCCTATGGTGCAATCAGATAATTGTGCTTGGTGATAGATAGCCTGCTTAAAAGGGGCCTTCTGCTCCCCAATGACCCAACCAGTTTCCTAGAGGTGGAGCCAGATAGATCAGGGAAGATGCAGAAAAGTAACTGGGTCCTGATTTCCTCCAGGTGGCTAGATGGCTCCAAGTCTGTCTTTCAGAATTTCTAGGAAGATAGAGACTTGTCAGCTCAGGAAGAGCCAGGCTGCTCCTCCCTATGGAGGACTTTCTGGCTCATGCTTGCTCCTTCCTTAGTGGGACAAACTATTCCACTATGTGGGGCTATAATGACATGGGGAGAGGGGGGCCGACACAGCCTATGACAGAGTGTTTTATTCCTTGATGTCACAGAATATCAAGGGTCTGTACACATCACACACCACACAGAACACTGCACAGGTGGCCAAGGAGGTAGTAGCTGTGAACTCCAGTGAAAACCCAGAGACAGAACTGCACTGCCCTCAGGGGACCCAGAGTTCCTTACTTGTGCTGCCTGGCTTCATTGAGAACAACGCCTGACTTGCCCTGTGACCCTGTGACTAACCCATCTCATAAATGCCTTCACTTCTCTCCTAGGGACCTCAAAGGTCCCACAGAAGCAGGCTTTTAAAAATCTGGTTCTTTTCTCTCTGATTCTGGCCTCTAGATGCCAGACAGGCATCCAGGAACAAAACTAAGCTCTGCATTTGCTCTCAGATGTCAAAGAGTTCTGCCTCCTTCTCCTTCCAAAAGGAGAAGCTCCGGTCAATATAGCGGCAGATGTCCTCGTTGCTGAATTCGCCCATCTCAGACACCAGCTCCAGGGGCTCTTCAGTTGGGGGTTCCAAACTAGGCAGGTCAGAGGTTGGGGGAGGTGCAGCGGGAGGCGGCTGCGGTGCTGGGGCTGGGGCCTCTGGCTGCCCCTGTGGCAGGTCCTGTGTTTGAGCAGGAGCGGATTCTTCAGAGGGCTCCTTCTCTCTCTCCTCCTCTCTCTTCTCCTTGTCTTCCTCCTTTCTCTTCTCTTCCTCCAGTTTTCCCTCCTCTCCCCCCTCCTCTTCTTTTCCCTCCTCTCCCTGCTCCTCTTCCTCTTGGTCTTGTTCCTTCTCTCTCCCTTCTCCCTTCTCTTGGGCCTCTTCTGGAGCCGGCTCAGCCTCGGGGCTGTCTCCGAAGAACTGGCGCCTGAGATCCTCAAAACCATCGTCCCAGCCACGCGTTCCAGCCTCCACCTCCTCCAACACTGCTCGGTGGAACTGGCGGATAAGTTCCCACGGGTGGCTGCCCAGACGGTCGAACATCTCGTAGCACAACAAGTGGCGGAATTTCCGTTCCTCGCGGCTCAGGCCCATCTCCAGCAGCTGAAAGTAGCCTAACATGAAGAGATCCAGGGTGAGACTGTCGTAGCTCCGCATAGCTCCGCCGTCGAGTGGTGGCAGGAAGTGCTCGGGCCAGTACACACCACGTGTCAGCTTCGAGCCGGGTGCCTGGCGCGCTGGTACCTGCCTTAGCAGGCTTCTCCAGTGGCCTAGCAGTTTGCCCACCACCTGTCGCTGCTTGAGCAGCCGCAGCAGTCGCTCTTCTGGGTCACGGTCCAAGTCGTCACCAGCTGGTTGCTGCTGGGCAGTGTCGTCTGCCTCTGGGAGAGGACCGGCGCCAGAGGCCACCACTCGGGGCAGCAGTCTGCGCAGGCGCGCTTGAGCATGACGCCCAGGTCCTTGGAAGGTCCACTTGCGCCAGTGCTCCAGGAAGAGGTAGACGATGCGCTCCTTGCGCATGTCGATGTAGTCCTGGACGCCAGGCAGCTCGGTGGAGAGTGGCGGCCTGCTAGCCAGCTGCTCGGGCTCCGGGAAAGCTTCCTCCCGGTGCCACGGCTCGGGTGGGTCCAGGGTGTCCAGGGTCTCTTCTGCAGCCCACAGGCCATTGGCGACGGCGGCTCTCGGCTCACTGGAACCGATCGCCACGTAGTCCTCCTCGAGGATGGGTTCCCGGTCCGGGGTAGAGGCGGGCTGAGGGAGTTTGCGGCGCAGGCTCGGGGTGGGCGCCGCGCCCTGAGTGCGCAGTTCATACGCGGCGCGGAGGTGCTGTACCGAGACGCCACATTCAAGGATCTCCCTTGCCACAGCCTCCCGGCACCAGCTGAGCGAATGAGAGCGGCCCAAACAAAGAGGTCCAGGCCTCGAAGGTGCGTCTGGCAGCGGTGCCAGCGGTTGGCCAGTGTCTGCAGTCAGCAGTTCTGCCAGGTGTGCGGGCCGGCCGCCCAGTGCGGCCAGGAGCGTGGCCATACTCTTGAGCAGCGTGGAGATCTTGCTGCACCAGGCCGGCAGGTTGGGTGCGTGGCCGTGCATGCGGCGTGGGTCTACGGTGAAGCGCGGCGCCGACAGAGCGGCTGTGATCGGTAGCAGCTGCTCCAACTCCAGCTCTAGCTGCTCTAGGCGCGCCTCGAGCTTGTTTGCCTTGTGCAGCACCTGCAGGTTCTCAATTTGCTGTTCGATGCGGAGGATGTCGGCCTCGGTCATTAGCTCGCCAAAGGGTCCTAGGATGGCGTTGTGCTCGCGGGAGTACCTCCAGCCTTCCGGGGGATAGCAGCAGGAGCTAGCAGCGGTCAGCTAAGGCGGGGAAGACAAGAGAGGGGAGGGGGCGCGTCTCCCTCTGGCCCAGCTCCCGCAGCAGAGCAGGCGACCTTTTGCAAGTCCTGGGTGGTGTAATGGCTCCGCTGGGCTGCCTTTGCAGGGACCGGCCGCCTGGCTGGCGGGGGAGAGTGCCTTGCAGTAAGGCTTCGGCTCCCAGCTCAGAGCAGTGTTCGCTTTGGTTGCTGGTAGAGGACATTGGCTGGGGCTGCGGTGCTGCCTGAGGCAGGAAAGGCAGGCTGGCAAACTCTGGCTTGGTCGCTCATTACACCACCCGAAGAACATGCGAAAGGCATTGAAGCCGAGAAGCACAGCGGCCCTCCCCTGCCCGATCCACAGATCTTTCCAAGCCAGATCCCAACGTTCCTCTTGTCACCAGATTACAGACCCTTTCTTAGGCTTCCTGTGGTCCAAGTCCATCTTGTCCCAGCGGTCATTGTTTCATATGCCTAGATGACAGGCCACTCTGCTCCCCCTCCCACTCCACTCCATTTTTTTTTTCTCTGTATTCCACTCTTTTTGGTTTTTCGAGATAGGGTTTCACTGTAGCTTTGGACCCTGTCCTGGAACTAGCTCTTGTAGACCAGGCTGGCCTCAAACTCACAGAGATCCATCTGCCTCTGCCTCGCGAGTGCTGGGATTAAAGGTGTGTGCCACCACCGCTGGGCTCTGTATTCCAGTCTTAAATTACAGTCTCCTCACCATAAAATGTATGGGACCCAGCTCCACTTCTAGGGCCAGACCCATCTAGATCCAGTACTGTCCACCTCCCACACAAGTATGATAGCCCACTTCCTCCAATTATGCCCCCAGGCTTCCCATGCTAGGGAGTAGGGCTAGTCTTTTTCAGGCAGTGAAGTCAGCTGAAACTTTGTATCCTGACTCCCACCAGCCACCACTCACACCAAACACCCAAGACACATCCTCTTTCAGACCTGCCCACTCTGCTTGTCTTCCTCCTCGTGTCACTCTTCCTACTCAACTCCTGTGTGCCTCCAGCTCCCATCTCACATTGGGCTAATCACCCCTCAGCCCACGGCTGGCTACCAGCTGGGTGGCACCTCAGTCTCCTGTGCTCCTGATCACTCAGTGTATTATAAAGCTTAGTTGTTTGTTACTCCAAACTGTCCCTCTCACATCGTCATCTCTTAGGGACACTTATCTGCTTGATGACACACACATAACTTCCACAGCCACCTTGATAGCAGGCTTTGGTATCTTCACTGTGAGCCCTCAGAAGATACCAAGATACTGTGTGCGGTACGTAGGTGGGGCTCAGGGTTGGATGAGTAAATGGTGACCGGCAGCTAGTGATGACCAAATTATCTTACAGATATGGGGATTGACGCTGGGCAAGTCTCAGCAGCAGCGGCTGGAGGGTGGCAGAGCCAGGACAGAGTTCAGGTCACACTCAGTGTGGTCCACCCAGGTCGTTAGAAATGCAGAATCTCAACCCTTGTCCTCAAAGCAGAATAAACTCTTTAAGAAGGTCCCAAGTGACTTGAAAGCACACTAGAGTTTGGTAAGCATTGTCAGCTCACTTCAAGGGACAGCTAACCGTGGTGAGACAGAGACCCACTATGTGTAGGATATCCTATATTCCTGCTTCTCTCCAAGGGCTTTGCTGGAGGCTAAGGGTCAGAACAGGCTGTAGGCTTAGTGCAGACCCCAGGGCTTTCTAAGAAGCCATACCCCACCCACCTTCCTCCTCTGCTCCTCCTCCTCCTGCATCTTCTGCTGCAGCTTTCGAACCATCACCTGGCGCTTCCACTCCGGGATGGGCCGGCCCTGCTCATCCAGTGTAGGGATGAGGGCCTCCACATCCAGCTGTACTCCTGGTGCTGGGGTGGCAGGTGGTGCCGGCACTATGCTGCCATTGAGCAACGGCTGAGGCCCAGAGGCAGGTGGGGTGGGGCTCCGGGCTCGTGAAGGCGAAGGTGACACCGAGGGCTGTGGCGATGGCTGAGGTGAGGGTGACTCAGGCTGCCGGGAGAAGCAGTAGGGCTGAGCACCCAGCAGGCACTGGGAGCCCGGGCGGGGCACCCGTCCAGTGCCTACCTGGGAGGCTGGTTGCCCACTGCCTGAGAACACAGTGGTCAGCCCCTTGCTCTGTGGCGTTGGCTTCAGGCTCTTGCCTGCCTTTATCTCAGCCAGCAGCTCTGAGTTATCACCCGTTGGGGACATCATGTTGAAAGATTTGGTACCTGCCCAAAGAGAAGAGGTGATTGGTTGGGGGTAGGTAGCATTCCCATTTCCATCCTGCCCCCACCCCACCCCAACCCCCTTTCCAAGCCAAGATGGGTAGGGCCCACCTTTGGGCCCAGAGGCAGCTCTCCAGCTCCTGAGATACCAAAGATAGCTTTCAGGACACCCAAAGGTGGGCCATCAGCTCCTAGTCCATGGTGACCCCACCAGGTCTTACTCACTGGGCATACGGCCTCCACCTGGAGGCTCCTGGGAATTCATGGTGGCTCTTGGGCCAGCCCTGGGGACTTGAGCGGACCTCTGCCCACCATCGACTGCCCAGCTGCAGTGCACTACCCTGCTAGCCACCTTTGTTCCAGGTTTCCTGGCACAGCCCCCACTAGGGCGGAGTTTCCCTATGGCCCTCTCCCTTCATCAGCAAAGCCCAGTGACCCTTGGACTGAGCAGACTGGAGCCTCCACGGCTATAAGACTCAGGACCCTGGAGTGCCACCCAGGTGGACCCTCCCTGGCCCCACACCCACAGACAGACAGCAGACACAATGACTGCAAGCGGAGCATACATTTATGGCAAAGCACTGCTGACCCTGGGGGACTGTGGAAGGAGGAGCTTGCTGAGGACACGGGAGAGGGCATGCAGGAAGAAGGGCCAGGCCAAAGGCATGCAAATACCTGGACTGAGTTTGCATTTCCAGCAGGGCTGGCGGAGGTGAATGAGTACTTGGGGAGAGCGGTCTTTGGTGCCCCAGATGGGGGCAGAAACAAAGTGATACTAAAGGTCCTTGGATGCTGGGGCTGATAATCCAGAGCACATCCCAAAGAGAAGGAAGGCATGCCGCCGGCTCATTTACTTAAGCAAAACTGCAAGCCAGGCACCAGATGCTGGGATGCCATAGGTGTTCAGGGTAACAGGTCCTCTCACCTACTGGCCCCTAGCAAGCCCTTTCTTCAGACCTGGGCCCTTTTGCCTTATTTCTGGGCAAGCCACCTCCCCCACCCCACACCTCAGCCTCAGCCTAAGCCGTGAGCCCGCGCAGCTACTCACTCTTCCTGTGTCTCAGGACTCTCACTTCTAGGAACCAAGAGGAGAGAATTGACAGCGAAGTTAGAGGAAGGGGGGCTGGGGTGAAACTGGGACAGCAAGAAGGCCAGGGAGGGCAGGAAGGGGAGAAGAGGGGAGGAGCTCTCCTGCCCTTGTGACCCTGGCTCAGGCCACTCTGGGGCCCCACAAGGGTGGTCCATTCAGTCCTCTAAGGGAGAAAGACCATCTTGACATTGGGGCTGGTTGGGACAGCCAGAGACTAGTATTTCCCTTTTGTCCCTAGTACAGACTGCAGAGGAAGAAGAGTTGGCTGGCGAGCTGGGGGATGGACTGAGAGGCCCCGTCAGGTGTGCACACACTCTCACGGGCTCCAGAGGAGCTGCTCTCCTAGTCCAGTCAGAAATGAAGCTTGGGCTGGAACCACCGAGTATGGTTTTCTGCGCCCAGCCCTGCCTCACTAGGATGAGAGAACCAGAACCTTCCAGGATCCCTGGCAGAAGGAATGGTGTCCGGCAATCCTGGTCCCTAGCTGTACTTCTAAACAACAGCGTCCAGCCAGTGGTCGAGAGTACACCTAGCTTGAGGGGGCCCTGAGGTGTCCTCCACGAACACCATCACCACGCACATACAAACCCCAAGGAAAGGGTTGTGATGGATTGTTGGGTCATTGTTTTTGTTCCCCTCCCCTCGCCAGACACAGCTGATCAGTGAGTCCTGTCATAGCTGAGAAAAGTTCAAGGCTGTGCTTAGCTTGCGGGAACAAGAGTCAAAGGTTGGATAATGCAGGAAGAAAAGAGCTCAAGGAACACCAGCCACCAGAGCCAGGAGGCTCTCCCTAGCCAAAAAGGAGAAGGCCCAGAGAGGGCAGGGGCCTCGCCAAAAGCCACACTCAGCCCAGCCCTGCGTGGGACCGAAGCAACTCAAAAGTTTCTTTCCTTTGTCATCAAAGGGTAGGGTCTGGAAACAAGAATCGGGAAGGAGGAAGAAGGACCAGGCAAGTCGCAGCTGGGGAGGGGACGGTCTCTAGGTTTCCCTCCCCTTTACAGCTGGCGCCGCCCCCACCCCTCATCCCGCCCCTACTCACTGCCAGCAGACGACGAGGAACGACGCTGCCCGCAGCTTGCGACCGCGCCCTCGATGGGCAGAGGTGGGGCAGGTGGCGGCGAACTCAGGACCTCGGGCAGCGGCGGCGGTGGCGGTGGCGGCGGCAGCTCCTTAGACGTCTTGGGGTCCGCTGAGCAGCCGTTGTGCACGTGGTTCCCGGGGAGCAGCGCCGCCTGCGGGGGTGCAGAGGGGCCAGAAAGTGAGGAGTGTGCAACAGGGTCCGGGCCCGGATGGCCCATGGATGCGGGCTGGAGAGCACGCACCTCCTCACTGTGGGCCATGCCCGGGCGTGAGGCCAGCGGCTCCCCCGGGCAGCGGCCCAGCTGGCGGTAGTAGTCCCCCGTGCTGGGCTGTTTGCTGAACGAGCGCTGCTTGCGGCCTGAGTCCTGCCTGCGCAGTTCTATGTTGTGCCTGCGCAGCCCAGAGTCCTGCCTTTGCAATCCTGAGAGGCCGTCGCCCGAGCTCGGCTGCGGGAAGACAGTGGAGGAGGATGCACTTAGCCCGGATGCCCCTCGCACCTCCCTTCCCACCCTTTGCCTAGGGGGCTCGCGGCCAGCTGCGCCACTCGACGGCCGCTGGCTGCGTCCCTGTCCCCCCTCTTCGCCCCCAGTTCTCCGAGCAGGATGGGGCAAGGGGCGTGGGGACCTTGGTAAAAGGGCAAAGGCTCGGCCGGCTCACAGGGAGGGGGTCTGGGTTAGGGCCAAGGGCACAGGGGCCCCCACTAAGTCCAGAAGGGGCGGACCGAAGGGCGGGGAGGCCCAGCCTGGACGCCAGGGGGAGCCTGAGCTAGGACAGCTTCCACTTAGCCCGCCCCAGGTCTTGGCTGCACTCTACTAGCTGCTCCACAAACCGCACGGCGGGGGTCTCGGCCTGGAGGGGGTCCCGGGCCTGGAGGGGGTCCTGTCTAGAGCTGGTGCCCTGGAACGCTTCTCCTTACTCAGGGGGCCCACAGCCTAGGGCTGCTCCTACCTGCGACTGTTCCGGTGGCCCCCGCTGTGCACCTGGCGGCGGGGGCGGCAGGGACCCGACACCTGCGTTACCTGATCCTTCCTCTCAGGTTACAGCCCGGCCGCACGCGGCCCGCCTATGAGCTCAGTCGGCCTGACATCACCCAGGGTCCGCCAATCCCAGGCTGAACCCCCCAGCAGGCGGGGATGTCACGGAGCCCCGCTGCTCCACACCGGGCCTGGGGCGGCTCCTCCCTCTGCACCTCTCTCCCCACTAGAGGTCCTGAGTACCTTACCTTCATCCTCCCCGCCCTCAGTCATTTGCCAGGACCGTAAGAGGGGCTGACCTCGGGCAGCGAAACCGCTCTTTTTTGCCCCCAACCCAGGTCGCGCCCTGGACCTTCCCCTCCCGCATCTGGGACCCATCGCTATCCATGTAAACGACACCACACCCGCGCCCAGGCCTCAAGTTTCAAGGGTGGCCAGGTGGGCTCGGGTGACAAAGCCACTTCTCACTCGGTTGCTCCCCACTAAGGCCTGCACTGGGCGAGAGAGAAAAGGTGGCGTGGCCAAAGACCAAATGACTAGATGAGGCCTGTCCCCTGACCCAGTCCCCAGTTTGTATGTCTCTGCAGTGGCCTCAGACCCTCCGCACCCCACTAGACAAGGTGCACGTGACAGGAAACACGACACGCGGGATTTGCCGGCCCCCTCGGCAGGCACCCACTACAGCCACTGAGGCACACACCCCTCAACCCAGTTTTATCCAACAGTTTAGGCACCCGCGCCTGAGGGGACAAGGGATGCAACCAGCACACAAAGGGCCCTTTGTGGAGCCTATTAGCGCCTTCAGTTCAGCAGGAACACACTGCAGAGGGGCTCGGGAATGGCATAATGCTGGCACTCAGGCCCAGGGGTGGGGAGTGGGCATGGTTTGGGGCAAGGTTCATATGCTGTACCAGGCTGCGAAAGTGGGTTGGCCCCAACTCTTCAACCTCTGTCCAGCCTTTTATCTCCAGATGATAAAAGAACCTTCTGGGAAGAGCTTGGTACACCAAAGGCAGGTAAAGGCCTCGGTGGAGTCCCTATAAAGGTTGTGTCCTTCCCACAGCCACCTCCACCCCCATGGCCTTGTGCCCTGGCTCACCTGTGCAAACCGATCACTCAGCTCCACCCTGGGGTGGCATGCCTTGGGCTGGGGAGAGAATTGCAAGGTTCTGGGCTCTGGCAAGGCTTTGTGGGTTTGCCACCTTACACCTGGCCACCTGTGGTCTTTGATTGTCCCCTCACCTCTCCCCCTGGCCTGACTTCAGGCCTCCCAGCCATTCATCTGCCCCTTTTCTGCTCCCCAGCTTTAGCCGGAAGTCCAAATGCCTTGGATGTTCTAACCCCTCACATGCTCCTCCTCCATCCACCCAGAGGTTATAGAGTGGGAGGGGAGTTAGCATTGGAGTGAGCCTTTTTTAACCCAGCTTCGGCCTCTACTCCTCTAGCCAGCCAGTAGGAAGCAGAACTTTCTTGCGTTTGCTCAACTTCCTTACCCACCTCTGGCCCTCACCTTCAAGTTAAACTCCCAGACTAACCCACCTGGAAGACACCTCAAGTGTTCTTTTTTTTATTTTTCTTTCTTTTTTTTTTTTATATTTTTGTTTTTCTGAGACAGGAGTTCTCTTGTAGTCCTGTCCGCGGCTGTTCTGGCTGTCCTAAAATTCAGAGACCTGCCTGCCTCTACCTCTCCAATGCTGGCATTAGAGACGAATGCCACCACCACCTGGCTCGAGTGTCATTCTCTCTGTGAGCCCCACGTTAAGGGTATCTATGACATGCTTTCTCTGCTAACTCCGCGACAGCCCTGCCGCTCTGTGCAAGATGTGGCCTAGCTCCTTACTAGGCCTGACTAGGCCTAAGTTCCCTCAGCCTCAATCCTTCGACAGGAATAGGGCGGCTTTGCTTTGTGGCCCCCATCCGTCCACCATGCTCAGTCTGTGGTCTCACGGACCTGGCTAAGATTTTTTTTGTTTGTTTGTTTGTTTTTGTTTTTCAAGACAGGGTTTCTCTGTAGCTTTGAAGTCTATCCTGGAACTAGCTCTTGTAGACCAGGCTGGTCTCAAACTCACAAAGATCCGCCTACCTCTGCCTCCCAAGTGCTGGGATTAAAGGCGTGCGCCACCACCGCCCGGCTAAGATTTTCAATACTTGAACTTGCCCTGAGCCCAGAAATTCTCATTTGTGACCACAA
The DNA here is from genome assembly GCA_028555095.1 of Dicrostonyx torquatus. Taxonomy (NCBI): domain Eukaryota; kingdom Metazoa; phylum Chordata; class Mammalia; order Rodentia; family Cricetidae; genus Dicrostonyx; species Dicrostonyx torquatus. Next base: position 5,607,249 of record JAQHUG010000137.1, read on the forward strand.
ACCAACCAGGCCAGTTCTCTATGGGCCCAGCCTCATCCTACTGCCAGCCAGCAGGGCCAACTCTCTACCTACCTCCTTCTTCTGTGAGTCCACTTCCACATGGCGAAGCTTGTTCTTGGTCTGCATGTAGATGTTATCTGCAGGGGGATTGGGAGCTGGATAGCCCGGTGGAGGTGGGGGCAGCTGGGTGCCTGGGGGTGGTGGCGGCGGAGGGAAGCTTGGTGGCGGCGGCGGCGGCGGCGGTGTAGGCTTCCCTATCTTGCCCCGAGGCTCGCTCAGCTCTGGGTTCAACATATCCATGTAGCTCTGTAAGTCTGCGGCTCTTGCACTGGGAAGCCCTGGGGGGGCGGGCAGAAGGGCAAGCAGGATGTGTAAGTTTGCAAAAATGTATCCCAGATCCAAGGTATGCCAACACTGCAAATGGCTTCTTATCCAGTGGCAAGGCTAATGGGGGTCACTTGCTGCGGCCTCCCCAGTAGGCAGGAAGGTGATGCGCTCGGGTTTCAAGGGGTCACTTTAGGGTGTTTTGGGGTCCAGGGTCCTGTGGAGTGGGACCACCTGGCAGGGGCCAGGCAAGGCAGGAAGGAGTCTGGATGGCTACACTCAAGCCAGCTTTGCAGATCACCACCTGGTGGTGGGAAGCGGACACTGCAGGTAGCTGGACTGTTCAGGGTGTGGTCAGTGTGTATACAGATGGCTGGCTCTGAGGGCTTTTGTTATGTGTGTATTTAACCTGGTCCCTCTGTATATTTGTGTATCTGTATTGGCCTGGGGGACCTTTGTGCGGGTGTCCATATCTGTAGTAGGCAAATGGAGGGTTTCTGTTCGTGTAATACAAGTGTGTGTTTGTATGTATAGCATCAGCATAAGTTTGTATGTGCTTATCTGTTTGTGTGTGTTTGTGCGTGCTTATCTGTTTACTAGGCACACGTGCCCATATGTGCAGCTTTGAGTTGGTAACCTAGACCATGTGTGGGGCACATGCGGGCTTTGTGGCAGGGAGGATGTATCAGAATGGACATGCTCGATTGTCCCTCTCCCCACGTCAAGACAGTTGGTGACACGGAGAGAACAGCCATGTGCTTTGTCTTGTCTCCTCCGATTCCTCTTCTTACCGGCCCGCTCACCTCGAGTAGAGCGCTGACCCTTGATGCTGGAGTGGCTGGACGAGCAGGAGTCGTAGTTGGAGAGGGTGCTGGTGGGCGAGCCGAGGTCCAAGTTCACTGGCTGCACCGACATGGTGGTGTTGGGTGAGGACATGCCTGAGTCAGGCTGCTTTGCCTCCAGGTCGGTGGATGGGTCCCAGGACAGGACTCGGTGTTCCACGCTCTGAAGAGAAAGGAGGACGGCTGTGGGGATACACTCCACACTCTCTACAACAGGGGTCCCACCATAAGTCCTCAGTGAATGACCTGCCAGGCCACTTCCTTCTTTTTCTACCATGAGAGGGTCTGCAGCTTCTTCAAACAAGCGTCAAGAGCAGACTCTCTCCCCCCCCCCCCCGGCACTTCCGGCCTCAAAAAAATTCCCACCTGGCTCTCCCCCTGCTCAGGTAGGCAGAGACCTGGAAAGAAGGGCCCAGGAGGCAGAGTGCAGCCCTGCGCCAGGCTTTGCAGAAGTGGGCAGAAGGCCACTCACTTATGCATCTGTGGGCAGAGGGCCCCAAGGGCTGCTCCTGCAGGAAGAAGCATATAGGGAGACCCCCCACTTCCTGCCTGCAACCCCATCTTTATTTACTTGACAATACCGGCTCCCTACACTAGGCCCCCCCACCTTCTGATGGGGTGGGGAGGTTGGGCTCTAGCTGGCATTGCCCCAGCTGAGGCTGGCAACCCTCCCATTCTCCCTCCCACTGGCTGGGCCTCTCAGTGCAGGTCTGTCCGTCTTTGCTGGGAGCAGTTAGGGTGAGGGGCTAACTTACGTTGCCCATGCTGTCCCTGCTACCGGCAAGCCTGCTCCTCTGTTGCCTCCTGCCCTCCTGGCCCCTCCCTGCCTGAGAAGTGTCACAGGCCCCCTGGGAGAGGGAAGCAGGCTGGCACCAGGTAACGGCTCAGCGGCCACCCTCATTGGCCCTGTAATTAGTGTTTGCCTTTTCTGGGCCAGCTACCTCGGTGACTTGGATCTGTCATTGCTGCTGCTCGGCCTGCCTGGGTGAGGGGACCAAATCCTACTGCCTACCTCATTCACTTCAAGAGGTCCAGGCCCTGTTGCCTACCCTATGAGGGAAAGGAGAGATCCAGAAGGCGACTTGGGGTAGACAACCTAACGGTACTCTTCTCCTGACTAACACTAGTGGGCAGCATAGGGCCCCTGCCCTGAGCTCTGCAGACCACCGAAGGCAAGAGCTAGGACCCAGGATGGCAGGCTTGGCAGCCTAGAAGCGCTGCCTTTACTCCCTGCCCCCATTCCCTAGCTATGGATTATGAGCATATTATATGCCAATATTTTCTGCACCCGAGTTTCTTCACCTGTAAAGTGGGAATAATGGTATTTGCTTCATGGGGGGCAAAGGTGTTGGAAGTTGGGGACAGGCATGTGCCCAGTATGTGCCTTAAGTGTAAATTACCAACAAGATAGAGATGAGCTGGGGTCACAGCTGTCCAGTGCAGGACAGAGAGCCTGCCGGAGTCCGACGTCAACACCGGTGCTTACGGGCAGCTGCAGCCGCAGCCTAGCAGGCTCTCAAGTGTTACCAAGTGCTGCACACTCGCAGCCCCATAACAGACAGTCTGCCGGAAGGAACTCCCTCCTGGTCCACACAGAGACTCACAGTGTCCACCCCTGCTTGTGTGCCCCACTTTCTGGAGGTTCATTCCCCAACCTTCAGCCATGATTGACACCTAAGCCATGCTGAGCTGTTCCTAAGCCATGCTGAACCCAATCAGGGTTACCCCACATGCTAGCAGATAGAGCAGGGCCATCTGCCTTCTTCCAGGCTTCATCTGGAAGCCTACCTCATGTCTGGGCTAGGTCGTGGAGATAGCATCCCTCTGCAGGGGGCGGAGGCTGAGAGACCTACCATCTTCCTCCTCTATTGCCCCAAGGTAGGCAGTGTACCAGCAGGGACAGGGCCCTGGACTTAGAGACGCACACAGCTGAGCGTGGATTCCCACTGTGTCATCTCATGGCTTTGTAAGCATACAATAAAATAATTTACAAGAGTCACATAGGTTTTCGGTTATGAATTAACTACAAGGTGAGCGATTGTGTACTAGCCAAGAGGGCGGTTCCTGCCAGCTGCTCTGGTGCATGGCTGTAATCCTAGCTACTGAGGAGGCCACAGCAGAAGGGTCACAAAAAAGGCAGGTGGAAAGAGACCTGAGGTGTGGCTTGATGGTACACCATTTGCCTAGCCTTCCAAACCCTCAGCGCCGAAGGAGAGAAGAGATAGCTCATAGCCAACGCCAGGGCTCCATCATGGGTGTGTGACCTTTGGCTTACCAGAGACTCAGTTTACCCATCTGTAAAATGGGAGCACTACTACAGCCTACAAGAGGGGGTCTGTAAGATTTAAGCCCGCTATTACACGTGGGTGGGTAAAAAATGAAGTTGGCTGGGCCCAGTGGTCAGTGTCTCTTGGCCTCTGCCTATCCTCATGCCCGATGACAATGGTTTTGAATTTCAGCTGGTGCCAAGCAGTGGGCAAGGACACTTCCCCCTTGTACCACCCCAGGCCAGAAGCTTCATACCCCTGACCCTCAGCTTCCTTCTTGGTAAAAGGGGTAAAGTCATACCAGGGTTTGCACGGTACGTAGGTAACGAGAGCAGTGGGTGTGGCCATTGAAATCGGACAGGTCGGCAGCTGTGTACCCATCATGGTCCTGGACTTCCAGCCCCGCGCCGTTCACCACGAGGATCTGGCAGCACTGCA
>JAQHUG010000137.1:5618917-5630872 GCA_028555095.1 Dicrostonyx torquatus
TCCGGTGCCCTCTTCTGGCCTGCAGGCAGACACACAGACAGAATATTGTAAACATGATAGATAAATAAATAAATAAATAAATATTAAAAAAAAAAAAGAAGGCCCACCCCAGAGTGTGGGGAGTAATCCCATTGGCTGGGACCTTGAACTATTTGAAACAGGGAAGGAAGCAGGAAGCCAGCTGATGACCACTCCACTTAACTCTCTGCTTCCTGATTGTGGACACAATGTCGCCTTGGGTTCCCACTGAAACTCCTGCCTGATAACGAGCTATGTCTCCTCTTAAACTGAGTCAAACCAGTCCGTCTGTAAGCGGCTTTTATCCAGTATTTTGTCACGGCAACAAAAACAGTGCACACACCCGTGACATTTCTAGCACATGCCATCTCTCCCATCCTCCGCCTGACTCAACTCGCTCTGCTGTGCCCCAGCCATGCCCACGCCCTCACAGGGACCCCGCCATGACTTCCTACCCAGCATCGATCACCCTTGTATTCTCTTGTTCTTTTGTTTAGCTCATTCTGTGAACACACATGCTCCATGCTTCCCCCCTGGGACAGACAGCCTGCACACCCATACACCCGTGAGAAGTGTTCCCCTAAACTGGGGGCGGGGGTTGCTCTCAACCTATTTCCTTCTTTGTCTGCTGTGAGTGTCTCCCAAGCTGGGACAACTGTATCCCCGGTGCTGGTGAGCTGGACAGACAGAGTTCAGACCTATTTGTGGGGTGAATAAGTGTGTAAGTCAAAAGAGGCAGCCAGGGGCCGGAGAGATGGCTCAGTGGTTAAGAGCATTGCCTGCTCTTCCAAAGGTCTTGAGTTCAATTCCCGGCAACCACATGGTGGCTCACAACCATCTGTAATGAGATCTGGTGCCCTCTTCTGGCCTGCAGACATACACACACACACACACACACACACAATACTATATACATAATAATAAAAAAAAAAAGAGGCAGCCAGGCCAGGAGCTCTGTGCCCACCATGGCCTCGGCCTCTCAGGTAGACTGGAGCACTTGCCAAATGGGCACAGGGAGATGCAGAAAGGGAGTTTCAGCTAAGGTCATCAGGCACAGACCCAGGATTCCAGACTCCTCATCAATCAGCAAACAAAGGCCCATGGCGTGCAGACACTGGGCATATGGAGCGAGGAAGATAAGCTTGTAGCTTCATTAGTCATGGGGTCAAACAGTAACAAAACACACAGAGACATGTAGAAGGCTATGTTCACAGCTGATAAGGGCCCAGGAGCCTGAGAGGAAGACCCCAGAGCCCTCCCCACTCTCCAGTCTCAAAGCTCAGTCAGGGTTGAGCCCAGGGCCCTCTTCCAGCAGTAAAGGCCCGAGAACAGCCCAAAGCACACATGGCAAAGGCATTCGGGACAGGGACTCTTGGATTTAAGATCCCTGTTAAGAGTCAACCGAAGGGCTGGAGAGATGGCTCAGAGGTTAAGAGCATTGCCTGCTCTTCCAAAGGTCCTGAGTTCAATTCCCAGCAACCACATGGTGGCTCACAACCATCTGTAATGGGGTCTGGTGCCCTCTTCTGGGCTGCAGGCATACACACAGAGAGATTGTTGTATACATAATAAATAAATAAATATTAAAAAAAAAAGAGTCAACTGAAACAGGGCGATGGTGGCGCATGCCTGTAATCCCAGCACTTGGGAGGCAGAGGCAGGCAGATCTCTGTGAGTTTGAGGCCAGCCTGGTCTACAAAGCGAGTTCCAGGACAGTCAGAGCTGTTACACAGAGAAACCTTGACTTAAAAAAAACAAGCAAACAAAAAGTTTGGAAGTGAAGAAGTCTGCCAGCTCATTTATCCTTTTCTGTTGCCCCGTCTGGGGATGCAGACACCACAGTCACCACCATGGTCACCGTGAGTTACTCGTGTTTCTGTCCCGGACAGTTAGCCCATCAGTCTCCAGGACTCCCAGGTTGGGGGTTCCTTTTTTGCAGGGTTCTTAGAGGAAAGCCCCCCTCCTCCTGCCCAGAGTGGGAGGGAGGTGTTCTGTGGCAAGTTTTGTTTCTGGAGAGATTCAGTCCAATGAATTGGGGTAGACTAGAGAAAAAGAACGTGTACTGCGTGTTCCCGCGACCTCAAGCCCTTTGAAATGCCCCCAGGGCATAGCCCTGCACTGGCAGGGCCCTTCCCAAAGCTGCCCAGCCCTCCAGCTCCTCTGCAGCTTGTCAGCCCCATGGCCCATGGTTACCCACAGCCTCCCTGGGCAGGATCGAGTTTCCCACGGATGGCACTCTTCCTCCCTCACCAACGCCCCAGAGAGAGCTGAGTGCCTGTGAATAATTCACAAGTTTCGTAGCAGGCCTGGGAGGCTCCAGCAAGTGTGGAGCCTCAGCCTCAGGGCTGGGCTGTGGGGGTCCTCTGATTGGACCCTGTGACCCCGGAGAATCCCATTTCCAAGGCCAGAGGTTACATGGGTGCACCAGCCCCTGACCCAATTTCTAGTCTCCCCTCTTGCCTGAGCTTAGCCTGGCATCCGTTCAAAGGTAATTCTTATCAACCTGGTCACAAACCATGACAGGGATTGGAGCCCAGGCCCTCCGTCTAACTCCCTGAGATTCTTGGTGAATCCTGGGCGGTCTGGCAGCCCCTCAACTAGGTCATTTGTCACAGAGTCAGCACCAGGGTCCGATCTTACTCAGTACCTGGGAGGGTCAGGGGCTCCAAGGGCTCCAAGGGTTGGAGCTCACACGCGTGTTGCATGGGCAGAGCTGGAATCTTGGAATCTCAGCCCATGGGGGACGCTAGGCTTGTCATGAGTGGGGTTTTTCACTAAGGCACATAAAGGGCTAGTGATTCTCACTGGAACCCACAGAGCAGGCTCGGAGCCCTGTCTGCTCATGGTGCTCGCACTAGCCTGGTTCTCTCGGCGTGCTGTGTCTGAAGGAGAGGCTGGAGAGAGCAGGAGACCGTCCATACTCCATAACCTGTCATCTTAGGAACTCGGTGTCCTGTGTTAGAGTGAGGGCACCTGAGAGTACATCAGAACCATAGCCTTGGCTGAGGACCTGCCACAGGTATGGCCAGGCCCTAATCTGAAGGGGCTAACAGGAATCTGGGCCAATGCTCCCTAGGGCTGCTGATGGTGGCAGGTCAGACCCCACACTCAAAGGTCCCTGGGGCCACTGACTTGGATCTGACCTCCAACTCTGCTTGTCTGAATGTGAAGCCTTCACACCTCAGTGGCCACCAAATGGCTAAACAGAGAAGCCACACCAGCAAAGTTCCTTCCTGCGGGCTCACCCACCCAATGCCAGACAGGCCCAGCCTGCCTACCCAGAGCCAAGGAGACAACTGGTGCCTGGCCTTCTTGGTCTGAGAGCTGTCCTATGTCCACACCAGTGTCTGTCTTATGCTCTGTGGCCAGTGTGCTCCCTGGTGAGCAGTGGCCATGAGGCAACCTCAGAAATGAATAGGTGTTGTGTCTAACCCTGTCACCTTGCAGAGGTCCTCCTCCTGAGGCTGGGCACACATACTTAGAAACTGAGGAGCACTCTCAGCCTCAGGTCCTGGTGGTGGCTGCTCACATCCTACACCTTTAGGGAGAATCCATGTCTTTTCCCTGAGGCCCTTGTCCTCAGCCCAGGACACGTAAGACCTGACTGTCTTCCTCCCCCAGGCTCTCCTGTGTCACTTTGCTCTGCTATGAGTCTCTTTCCCCAACATGTCCCCATCCTGTCCCAGGATCTCCCAGTGACACGAATGGGTTGAGAGGCCGCAAAACTGGAAGATTCTCTAGAGGAAGCCTGCTCATGGCTCCGGGGCTGGGAGGAATCACAGGACTACAGGATGGCTCTCCTCTTACCTGCTTGATCTGATCCTTCCTCTCCTGGTCATGCTCAGGCTAGGAGGTGACCCCCGACTCATCATGAGCACAGACTGAAGGCCACCTGCGGCACAGCCAGGTAAGCACCCAGAAGAGGGCGAGTGACCTGGGCTTGCATGCCCAGTGTATCAAATCCAACTCTTTGTGTGTGTGTGTGTGTGTTTGTTTTTGTTTTTTTGATACAGGGTTTCTCTGTAGCTTTGGAGCCTGTCCTGGAACTAGCTCTTGTAAACCAGGCTGGCCTCAAATTCACAAAGATCTGCCTGCTTCTGCCTCCCGAGTGCTGGGATTAAAGGTGTGCGCCATCACCGTCCAGCTTCAAATCCAACTCTAAGACGCAGGGGAGCTAAGGTAGGGAGCACCTGCTTGCAGAGCCTGAAACAGAGGCCCCGATGGGCCATGTAAAAGGCAGAAGTTTCACTTTGGCAAGACCTGTCTTAGGCTTGGGCCTCTGAACCCCGGATGACCACTGAAGCAGTGGCTGATGGCAGCCTCCAGGTATCCCCCAGAGCCTTGCCTCTGAGACCTCCTTAAGAGAGAAGCCCTGAAGTCCTGTGTGGTAGGTAGTCAGACCTGTAATCCCAGTCCTTGGGAAGTGGTCAGCAGAAAGACTGAGAACCCTTAGGCTGGGCATGGGCAGAGGCCCATAGGCAGATCTCTGTGAGTTTGAAGCCTACATAGTAAGTTCCAGGCCAACCAAAGACCCATCTCAAGAAATATGGATAAATAAACAAACAAATAAATAAAAGAAAGAAAAATAAATAAAAAGTACAGATCAGGAATCCAGGGCCCAAATCCTTTACTTAGCAAGTTCGAAGCCAGCCTTAGCTATATAAGAGCCTGTTTCAAAAAACAAAGAGGGCGACCCTGGCTTTGGAAACAGCTCCGTGGCGGACTCTGTGATGTGCAAGGTCCCAGTTTCAATTCCCAGCACAAAACCAGAACAAGGATGCAAAGAGAGGCTCTTACTCAGAGTAATGTTCGACCAGAAGCTTCGTGGAGGGAAGGTCTCCTTTGGCGGCGGCATAGTGGAGAGGCAGGGCACCTGTGTCTGTGGTGATGGCTGAGTTCGCACCACCGTGATGCAGAAGCCAGTTCACCATGTCCGGGTGGCCAAATCGGGCAGCCAGATGCAGGACTGTGGCACCAGAATTATCTTTTTCCTGCGGCAAGAGAGCTAGTTAAAACGCTGTAGTCTGAACCTGTTCTTGCCAGGCGCTCAGTCTATGGCCAGCCTCCTCTGGGAGGTGGGGCACATGTCCATGTGCCGACCCTCCCTTGAGGGCACGGCTGTGCCTAGCTGAGCATGCTTTGGAGGGGAAATAGGTCCCAGGAATTTGAATCTACTTCTGTCCTTAGGCAACTCCTGGCTGGCTTTGACCCTTGGGCCATGGGGGACTCTTGGAGGCCTTCGGGGCATGGTGGAGAGCTGCCAGTACACAAGAGGCTCCCAGGGCATGGCACCCTTTGTCACAGCAGCAGTTATGCACAGCCCTGACACCTAGGAAACATGTGAGCCCATGACTACATTGCTGGGCTGAGCGAGGCAGGCAGGGAGGGGGTAGCTGGCTCTCTACCAGGCTGGCATTAGGATTCCCCTTGCCTCCAGCCCTCATTCCTCCTCTTCCTCATTCCCAGGTGTCCTTTCGGAGGGACAGAGCCTTCCATCATGGTATACCTCCAACAACCCAACCCCCACGCAAGAAGCTGCCCTCCTGCAGACTCCCCTACATACAGCTTCAGGAACAAGCTGTGTCCTCGCCCTGTGGAGGAGGAGGTTGCTGGGCACTGGTGGGCAGGGCTCGGGGCAGCCAGCCAATGGTGTAGGTGTGTACTAGTGGCAGGCTCTTTAAGAGGCTAGGTAAAACCCCTGCAGATACCCTCTGGGCCCAGAGCTGCTCCGTGTGTGTGTGTGTGTGTGTCTGTCTGTCTGTCTGTCTGTCTATCGTCTATCTATCTATCTATCTATCTATCTATCTATCTATCTATCTATCTACTGTGTCTCTCTGAGGGGCGGGACTGAGGAGCTGGTCATGGGCAGGGAGAGAACCACTGAGACCTCAGATGTCCCCCCTGAGGTTGCTGTGCTTGAGAGCAGCTGCTTTTGTCAAAGCTGACAATCTGTCAGCATCCAGCACACAGACACCAGAGGAAGTGTGTGAGCAGTGACCGGGAAGTGAGGCTTCTTCTCTCCTGCAGGGAGAGGGTACCAAAGTAACACCACCTTTGGCCAAGGCACAGAGACCCTGAGGCAGGTGTATCTCAGGAGGGAGACCTCAGAGCCTCCTGAAAGAAGAAAGGGACACAGCAACTGGCTTGTTATCTGTCAGGCTGTAGAGGTGGGGAGGATCATGGGACAGAAAGTGAATGGCTCATGCCCATGAGAGACCAAGAAAGATGCCCGAGTTCCCTACTGCATACTGTAGGCGTGTTTAGTCTGTTCTCCTGAGTTCAGGCATGGGCCGGCTGGGGGTGGCCGAAGCAGGACTACAATGATGGAGGTCGGGTAACTCGGCTCTGGAGAAGGCCTTCCCTCTCCACTGGTCTTGGGGATATGGGCCTGAGGCTGTAGGGCATCTCTGTAGCTCAGGGTTTCTGGATAATGATGGCAGTATGAGGCCAATAGCATGCATTCAAGGTGCCACCAGCTGGGTAGGCCTTGGGAGCCTTGTGTGCTGAGGCCCACATCCTAAGTTGTTTATCTCTGGGCTGGACATGACCAGAGATCGAGGTCACCCCCCCACGCTTCTGCCCCCAGCTTCCTGGGTGCACAGGACAGGAGACTGATTAGCTGGCCCAAGGCTGCTTGTTCCTTCCACCTCCTCTGTAGCGATAAGAGAGTCTTCCGGCCGGTGCTGGATGTGGAATCAGGGAGGGGAGGCAGGCACCTCCCGAAAGAGGGAGGCATGGACTATGTGGAACTTCTAATAACAAGGCCAGGAGATAAGGTAAGGAAAGAATCTCCCAGAAAGATGGAAAGGTGGGGCTTGCCCTCCGACAGGAGGGAGGGCCGGAGCTGGGAGCTCTACTGCGGTTTACTAAGTCCCTGCAGACCAGATAGGCGCTGGCTTGCACTCCTTTGGTGTGCAGTTAACCCAGTGGTCTGTGGGGGTTTTGTTGTTTGGTTGGTTTTTTTTGAGACAGGGTCTCAAGTCTGAGACCCAGGGTGACTTCAGACTCACAGCAATCCTCCTGCCTCAGTTTCCCAAGTGCTGTGATTACAGATGTGAACCATCCATTGGTCTCTATCAACTGGAGATCAGATGTGCTCCCTCCTCAGCTGGATATCATACTGACCCCTCCCCTCAGCCTAGGAGAGCCTCTAGGCCAAGCCTGGTGGCCTCCCGGCCCCACCCCTCTCCATCACTCTGATTTCCTTAGCTTTCCTCCAGGAGTGTGGACACCTCAGGGTGCTTCTTGGTCTCTGTGATGAGGACTCTCTGATCCACTCTTCAGCCAGATGTCCCCCTGGCAGGTCCTCAGAGTGACCAGGTGGTTATCCCAGGCACAAAGATTCAGGCTGGGCTGAGAAGCGCCTTGGAGTTGGAAGGCCCAGCGTTGCTGATGTCTTTGGATCCACCTATGTCCTAGAACTCCCCACCTCACGTCCCTGACAGTGGTATCTGAATCTTGGCCTAAGGTGAGTTATGGGACCTTGTGCACTCTCCCTCCAGACCTGAGCCTGGAGGACACAGGCTTCTAATTTGTCAGCCAAGGCCCATCATTGGCCCCCACCTTCCTCCAAGTCTAGACCACTCCTTCTACGGTCTGTGCTTTCCCTGCTCTAGGAGATACCAGTTCTACTGAATCTGGTTCCCTTCGGGTTTCCCTGATATCAAGCAGTCAGAAATCTACCCATGTCCTCAGTCTCCGGAGCTCACCTTGTCTAAAGCCGTCTGGAAAGAGAAGCCTACAGGGCTCAGCCTAGCCAAGACCACTTATATTCCGCCCATCCTTGGAGTCCTCTTTGGGCCCAAACCCTATCTTGGAGTGGACTCACCTGCACTCTGCAGCCACCCTGTGTGAGCAGCCACTGCAGGCAGGAGAGGTAGCCTGTGGCGGCGGCGTCGTGGGCGGGTGTGGCGCCGTTGCGCGCGCGGGCCACGGCAGGGAGGGCAGCCTCCTCCACCAGGTAGCGCAGACAGTGAAGTTTGCCAGATCGGGCTGCATGATGCACTGGCAGAGCATCTAGCGGGTCGCGCAGAGTAGGAACCAGCAGGCCGGCAGCGTGCAAGGACTTCAACACGTCCAGGTCGCCCCGGCGTGCCGCCTGCAGCGCCTGCTCCAAGGCCATGGTGTCGCCCTCGGCGCCGTGACCCGGCGCTCAGTGGGTTCCCCCGGGCGTCATGCGGGTGGCCTTAGGCTCCCCGCGGCGCAGCAGTCGGAGGAGTATGAACCCCAGAGGCCGAGCGGCTGCCCGTCGGCCCCGGCTCTGCGATCCCTGGGACTCAACTTCGCCTCTGCAGCGCTCTGGGGCGGGGACCCCGAGAGTGCCCCGCTTAAGCCTTGGATCCGCCCCCGCCACGCCTCCTCTCTGCCCCGCCTCCCCAGCTCTAAGCCGTCCCCCATCCCCGGCGGGTGACAAGGGTTGGTGCACAACAGGTTCCTCTTCTGATTTGCTCCACATAAAAAATTGAGTAGGGTTCTACTGCCACCCAGACACAGACCGGTTCATTCAGCTGCCCAGTGGCCACTGCGTGCTGTTTCGGGTGCTGGGGACACAAGCCAGCAGCTGATGGCAGTTACAAGGAGCTACAAGTGTCACTAGAACCTGGCAAGTTGGAGATAGGAAATGGTTTGTCGTGGGCATTAAGAAGGTGCCTGGTGCTGGATCTGGTAATAAGGGACGTTCAAAGCCAGGGAATTGGACGCCACTGTCGAGAAACTTAAAAATGTCCAATCACGTGCAGAATGCCGAGTGCCCAGTGCTCTCTGGATGCCAAGGTGTCTCTAGATCCGAGAAAAAGAAGAGAGACAGAAGAAGGCACAAAGAGAAAGAAAGGAGGGAGCCAGCAAAATGAGTGGGTAAAGTTTCTGCCAAACCTGCCAACCTAAGTTCCGTCCCAGGGACTTAGAGGTTAGAAGGATAGAACCAACCCCCATGAGCTGTCTTCTGACCCCCCCCCCACACTGTAGAACATGGCCCCCCAAATAAATACATACAATGATTGAGAAACCAAACCAAACCACCATCACCACCACCAACAAACCCAACCCAAACCCATAGGATCTGTTTCTTTCTTTCTTTCTTTTTTAAAAAGTGGTATTCTGGGTCTTTTTTAAAATATTCATTTACTTATTATGTATACAATATTGTCTGTGTGTATGTCTGCAGGCCAGAAGAGGGCACCAGACCTCATTACAGATGGTTGTGAACCACCATGTGGTTGCTGGGAATTGAACTCGGGACCTTTAGAAGAGCAGGCAACGCTCTTAACCACTGAGCCATCTCTCCAGCCCTAGGCTCTGTTTCTTAAACGAAAAGAAGGAAGGACAAGCGTGTCGAGGTGTTTGGGAGCTGTTTGGAACAGGATGCTGGAGATTCATTCTGATTAACCCAGGCTGCAGTGGGGGATGGGAGAGTGGCTCATGAACTTGAAGGTGCAGGGCTGTCAAACCAAGAGACCAGAAATGAAGGATGTGAAGGCTGGGGGGCTGGTAGGCAGACGCTCCAGTGCCTTCGTCCAAAGATTCGGTATCACCACGTGATCAAGGACACTGGGACGTGTTTGAGGGTCCAAGCAGGTAAATACAAACCACCCTATGGGCCACGGCTGGACACAGATTATGGGAACTGGAGGAGGCAAGGTCTGCTGGACTAGAGCAAAGGCTCCCAGGAAGGGATGTGCGAGCCGTGGGAGCGCAGCAAGCACATCGGGCAACCCTGAAACAGTTTGCGCTCTTCCTCTTCTTCCCCCACGCACAGTGGAGGACTGTCAGAACCCAGGCGCATTCCTGGCCGATGTTTCAATCGAGTGCCTAACTCCTAACAGCCAGGGAGGTGCTGGAAATGGAGACCGAGACGGAAGTTGTTTGCAGAACACCGAATCTTTATTCGCCTGGTCCTGGGCAGTCTCAGCTACCATTTCTGTTTTCACCACATGGTGGCGCCATGCTTGGTGGCCGGAGCTCCCAGGTGAACTCAAACTTCTCCGTGTGCTCAAGGGAGCTTCCTAGCACTTCTGCCCAGCTGGTGAGGCCTCATTCCTGCTGTTACTGGGATCTGTGACCTTTTCCCAGAGATTTCTGGATTCCTTACTGTGTCATAACTTGCCTACTTGGTAGAAAGGCAGGAGCCCCCGACGGCCGGCAAGTGGCAGGAGGTCTCTTGGGTTCCACTCCCCTATGCCTCCTTCACGACAAAACTGTTGCAATCCTTCCACCCTGTAAGATTGCTGCCTTGACCCTGGACACCTCACATGGCTTTTTCATGCATTGCTCCTGCACTCAAAAGCCTCTGAGTCATTTCCAACTCAGTCAGTGACTCTGGCCAAGCCAGGTGTTACTACACATCCTTGCTGACCAAGTAACTCCTCAGATTCCTTGAGGACAGAGCTGACCCTCAGCCTGAGAGCCAGGCCTTTCATCTGTGTGTCTGTGTGCTTGTCCTACCTAGGCTCTTCCACTCCACTGGATCCTCCCCAACAGTTTTAAAGAGGCCCATCAGTGGTGAAACAAATACAGAAGCCCTTGCCACTAGCAAGGCATGATGCCAAGCTCTTCATTCAAATGGGTAATCCTTATAGGAGGGCTTTTATTTTGTCTTATTTTGTTTCGGAGGCTGGCTTTGAACTTGTTATTCATCCCAGGCTCATCTTGAACTCCTAGGATTACAGGCATGAGATACCACCACAAGTGGCTCTCATTTTTTTTTAAAAAAAACTTATTTATTTATTTATTTATTATGTATACAATATTCTGTCTGTGTGTATGTCTGCAGGCCAGAAGAGGGCACTAGACTTCATTACAGATAAGCCACCATGTGGTTGCTGGGCATTGAACTCAGGACCTCTGGAAGAGTAGACAGAGCTCTTAACCACTGAGCCATCTCCCCATTCCTTGCTTTTTAAAGCCCAAGATGACACAGATGGGAAGTGGAAAATCTGACTGTCCGGCTGTGCTTTCTCTCTCTGCGTCTCAGGCTGGATCCCCTTTCCCTACAGCTCCCCTCTGGCTTCCCCCCCCCTCTTCTCATCCCTCTGTTGGGCCCACCATAGCTCCCACTCCTGAAATGGGTGAAAACCAATCCTCCAGCTTCTCTCCCAGCCAAGGACCAGCACATTTCTTGATATCCCAGGAAGCATCAGGGATAGAGTGTGTCCCCATAGTGCTGTAGGTTGTCCTAGTGAGCTTGAGACTCATTCTCTGAACACCCAAGTTCTGCTTCTAAGAGACCCCATCTTACAAATCGCTAGCAAACCCACAAAGTCTTTTGGTTGAAGGGAGAGGTGCATCACCTGGTTAAACGGCTTTATAGTGGGGGTAGGAGTGGCAGGGTGTAGTATGAGGCGCGGGCCGTGTTTCCGGCGCCCGGCTAGCTTAACCCTTGAAATAATTACACAGAAACTATATGCATTTAAACACTTCCTGGCCCATTAGCTCTAGCCTCCTATCTGCTAACTCTCACATCTTGACTCAACCCATTTCTAATAATCTGTGTAGTACCACGAAGTCGTGGCTTACCGGGAAAGATTCCTAACCAGAGTCAGATTCAGACAAGAGTAACATGGCGTCTGCTACACTGCCTTCTTCCCAGTATTCAGTCCTGTGTACTCTGCCTACCTGATTTCTGTCCTATCAAAAGGCCAAGGCAGTTTTCTTTATTCAGCCAATGAAAGCAATACAAATGCAGAAGGACCTCCTACACTAGCGGGGGAGAGACACTTAATGTCGAGGTAATTGACATAGCAAAAGGAATTTGCTTCTCTGTTCTCAGGTCTTCAAATAGTGGTCCTTAAAGGGATGTTTTAACACTTCACCCTACGGCCTCATATCGGTCTCTCTCCAGGGATTTGGTCAATGTAGGGTAGGGTAGGCTTGGGGACAATGAGTTGAATGGACTTGCAGGAGAAGAAACTCCACACTGTTCTATCATCTATATCATCTATC
>JAQHUG010000138.1:9197-22036 GCA_028555095.1 Dicrostonyx torquatus
TAGAGTTAGATTGATCTTATTTAGACAAAAGGGGGAGATGAAGGGGAATGGTCCTGGCCTATTCGGCTTATAGCCACACCCCGCCATTAGTTAATTATTCTGCCCCCAATTAGCTGTTAATCAATTACTCGGGGTTGGACCACCAGGTCCCAAGAGGTATAAAAAGATAGACCCATGTGGGAAGCACTCTCTCTGTGGATCGCGGGCCTACCGGCATCTTCGGAGAAGCACCTTCCAGAGTCTGGTATTGTAAACCTGTGTGTGTTCCTTTTTCTATTAAAATTGTGTGTATTAAATATAGCTGGTTGGGTTATACTTGGTTGAAACACCAACACATATGAACATACACACATATACACTTAATAATGAACATAAGCACATATATATGCACAAACACAGACACTTATATATACACCATATACACACAAATGCACACCGTTTGTAGATAATAGAGAAAGTTAGTGTTTGTTGAAAAGCTGTTCAGTGTTATGGTCTCTACTTCATGCACATACCTGATATTTGATAGTCTTTCTATCACACTTGTTTTGTTACAAAACAGAGAGCAACCTGGACGTGTTTCCTGATAGCTGATGTTATGAAAACTTAGCACAGCCTCTTCAGCCAATGAGTTCAGGTCACTGGTGTCCACTTCAGAATGGTCACTGGGATTTCCTTCTAACATTGGGATTGCAACAGGGTCATTATTGAAAGACATCTCCAGTGGTTCTTCCTTCCTATAGAAGGAACAGCAATGTTAAGTTGATGGTCCACACAAACAACATTATTACACAGAGCAACACACTTAAGGACAGTTTAGACTGTGTAGTCAAAGGCAGATTCCTTCCTGATGAACAGTTCATATGGCTGTGATTACTTAGCACCCAATGAGAACTCTACATAACTTAGTACAGAGACTCCCCGTAGATACCAAATTCCTAAGAAACAAATGAGCCCTAACACGTAGAGCATAAATATTATTCATAATTCATAAGGGAAGAAGGCAACATATGACGGCACAGATTTCTCTTACTTCAAAAGCATATTATGATTAATATAAGTTCAGATGTAGAATACATGACCACCATCACCTCATGTCCTGTGTGTTTGTGTGTGTGCATATGTGTGTGTGTTGTGTATGAGTATATGTTGTAGTATGGGGTATGACACAATAACAATTTGGACTTCCATGGGTATCAGGAGAAATTTCCGACTATTTCTAGCTTCAGACTGTCATTGTAAATCTTCACACAGTCAACAAAATGAACTGCTGACAATGACATCATCATTAATGTAATGAATATACTTAAATTCTAGATAGACTCAGATTTTAAAATGACAGGGACAGGGACACCAAATCAGTAGCTAAGCAGTGTAATATCTCTAAGGAAAAACAATACAAATGAAATTTAAATGTCGCTTTTTACAAGTTACTAATATCTGTTTTAAAGTAAGACTTTTAGTGAACTGAGCGTGTGAACAGTTTAAACTACCATTGTCAACACAGCAAGATTTCCTAATAGCTGACATCTTGGGTGACAAGTTCCTACCTGTGAGAGACCAGCTGCTCAGGCAAGCCTCCTCCAGGAGCATCCTTAAAGCAGACAGGGTGGGAGCAGTTGTGTGAAGAGCTCTGATGACAACCAAAGCAGCCAGGGTTGAGGGAAAGCAGCAGGGAAGCCAGCCACTCCCCTCCTGCCTTACCCCCCCCCCGCCATAAGCATATCAAAATCACCCAAATCTGTGTCTAAAACCAGGAAAGACTGGAAAACAAAATCTGCTAAATACATCTGCCATAAGCTCTGTTATTCCTGAGGAAAAGTACTAGCAGCCTGTCACTAGGCAAACTTGGAGCCTCAGAACAATGCCATCCTCAAAACGCTCTGCCCTGTGATCCAGAAGGCTTAGGCTTTGGGACTTTAGACAAACCAGAATATGGGGCTAAGGCTCTGTCACATCAGTGTGCTCTACTCAGACACTGGTGGAAAAATGAAGGCTAAACTCCTCCTGTTCAAAAAACGTTATCCAAAATTTCAGTTACAGATTTCTAGTCATTTTAGTCAACATGGTTAAAAAGTGAGAACATAGAAGGACATTCACAACTAATCCATGACCATTACTAATATGAAAACTGATTGCTACATTCAAAGATAGAAGGAATGGAATTGCAGATTTCTTTTAACAAGACACAAAATCTATTTTTACAACACACATAATTAAGATTTCAGAAATGTATTTAGCAACCACTTAAACACTGATTGATTAAGAAGGAGACCTGAAAGTTCTGGGGATGGAAAGATGGCTCGATGATTGAAATTACTTGTTTCAGGATGACCCCAGCTAAGACCCTAAGCAATAGAGGAGAGAGTGCCTGAACTGGCCTTGCCTGTAGTTAGATTGATGACTATCTTAAATGTCACCATAGACCCTTCATCCAACAACTGACAAAAACAGAGGCAGAGACCCACAGTGGAGCACTGGGCTGAGCTCCCAAAGTCCAAAGGAGAAGTGAAAATATGAGCAAAGAGGTCAAGACCATGATGGGGACACCCACTGTAATGGTCTACCTCAGCTAATGGGAGCTCACCAAATCCTGGACAGGGAAGGAACCAGCAGAGGACCAAACTGGACCCTCTGAATATGGGTGACAGTTGTATGGCTGGAGCACACTGAGAGGCCACTGGCAGTGGTACCAGGATTTATCCCTACTGTTTGTACTGGATTTTTGGATCCCATTCTCTGAATGGATACCTTGCTCAGCCTAAATATATTAGGGAAGGCCTTGGTCCTTCCTCAAAGCAATGTGCCTTACCCTCTCTGAGGAGCAGATGGGGGATGGGATGGGGGCAAATGTGAAGGGAATGTGAGGAAGGGAGAAAATGGAATCTGGGATTGGAATGTATAATGAAAAAAGATAGTTTGTTTTCTTTTTTAAAAAATGAGATAAAAAAGGAGAACCAAATTTACATATGACTGATAATGATTTTGAAATGAACTCCATTCTGAATGAGAATTATCATATGAAAATAAGAGCTCTAAATTGGAAAGAAAGAGATCAACATGGGAGCATAAGGCATCTACAGGACTTGACAAAAGGGTCTAAAATTCCTATACAAGAACACCTGTGATGGGAGAAAATGCAGATGACAACAGCACGTAGAGAAACATGGGACTGGGTCTAAGACTACAGATCAGCGCATGTTCAACATGTGTGAGGCCAGGGCAGCAACTCCAAGGTGAAGCAGGCTGCCCTGGTGACAACAGGCTGGCAGGAGGAACCTATCGTTCTTCTGAACCTTAAATCCAGCATGGGTATTTGTACATGGACATTTCCTGACCTAAGGGCATGTTCCCAAATAACTGACTCAGAGGTGAATGGTGTGGGAAGTCCTTCTGTCTTTGTGTTGCTTTTATTGGTTAATGAATAAAGAACTGTCTTGGGTCTACACAGAACAGAACTAGGTGTGGAAAGTTAGACTGAATGCTGGGAGGAAAAAGGGCAGAGTGAGAGAGAAGCCATGGAGTCACCAAAGACAGATGTGCTAAAACTTTGCTGGTAGGCCACAACCTTGTGGTGATGTACAGATTAATAGAAATGGGTTAAATTAAGATGTAAGAGTTAGCCAATAAGAAGTTAGAGCTAATGGGCCAAGCAGTGATTCAATTAATACAGTATCTGTGTGGTTATTTCAGTTCTGAGTGACCAGGACAAACAAATGGCTTCCTCACAACAGCTGAATATGAATTATAAATGTTCTATTGATTGCTCAGGCTTGTTACTAGCCACCTCTTTCACTTAAACTAACCCGTATTTCTATTTATGCTTTGCCATGTGGCTCATGACTTGTTACCTCTTTATTTACACATCCTGCTGGTTTAGCAGCTGACTGGCTCCTCTTCTGACTCTTCCCTCCTTCTTCCCATCATTCTCAGTTTGATTTTCTGGTATAAGTTCCTGCCTAACTAGTGGCCTATCAGGTTTTTATTAACCAATGAGAGTAACACATATTCAGAGACTAGAAATGGATTGTTCCACTGATATTTGACCTGACACTGCTCCTGCATGGCAGAGTAGTACTGCGGATAAACTCACTGAATAAATCACTGTCATGGAGATGTCATGTAAAAACATGCATGGATACACTTATATCATCCACAAGTCAGATTATTGAAGAACAAGGCATTCATAAACTGCATCAACTTTCTTGCCTTTCATTTCCTATGCAGTTTTGTTTCTTCTGAGGTTGTGGCTTTTGGCAAGTGTAAACTGGTTCCTTATGATCCTAAAGATCAATATTGTATCTCAGATAAAGACTGCATTGAACACAATGAAACAAACAGTCACCCATAAAGACATACAGTGGTGCAAGGGTTGAAGCAGAGCTGTGGAAGGGAAAACAGAGCTGATACACATGCAGCAGAGAAAGCTTCTCTGGAACAGGGTGGCCAAAAATACTCAGTTGGTTCAAGGCACAGTGTGGGTTCAAGATAGACAGATGGTTCATGGGGCAGATTGCTCCAAAGCACAGAGCTGACTCCAGACATAAGGGGTCTGAACAAATGAGAGCTCAAGTGGGACACTTCAATTAGTCTGATCATGTGAGCAGACATCCTGGGACAGAGTTGAGTGTTTGTAGCCTTGTGTCTGGTGATGCACACATTGGGTGGCCTGATGATGACTCAGTGGGTATGAATCAAGTGAGAGCATTGCAGCAGTCATGACTCTGGTGTTTTGGACAAGCACACAAGCTTTGTTTCTCAGACAAGGTCTTCAAACATCCGTGGGTTTAGGTGTTCCCGGACTGTTAGGTTTATAGGTAGTGTAAAGAGAAGTTTCTGTCCCACCGAGTCCTGCAGTCATTCAGTCTCAAAGAAACATATATAGGCTTATATTAATTATACAGTATTTGGCCTATTAGCTCAGGTTTATTATTAACTAGTTCTTGCAACCTAAATTAACCCATAAATCTTATCTATGTTTAAACACATAGCTTGGTACCTTTTCTCAGTGAGGCATTCCCATCTTGCTCCCTCTTTCTTTGGCTGGTGACTACTCTCTTTTTTTCCTCTTCCAAGAATTCTATTCTGGTTGCCCTGCCTATGCTTCCTCCCCAGCTACTGAACAATAAGAGCAACAAAACTTTACAGTGTACAAGAGCAGTGTCACACAACCAGGTAGGAATAATTTTGTTTGTATTTTTTGTATTAATGAGTTATTTATCAATCTATGATTTATGCCTGTGCTGGATACTTGCACACATAAGGTACTGAGTCATTTTTCCTCAGCATTTGCTTTCAAAATGAAGCAAACCACTGCTGTATAAATGGAGTCACTCAGGGCAAGGCACATTCTGAAAACCCCTGTCCTATGTAATACAAAGGAACACAGATGGGCACAGCCCATGCTCTACATACTCTGTCTCTCACAGTGCTAGAACCCAGAGCTTTTATTCTCTGAGTATGAGCTGTAGTGGGATCCAAAATCATCTAGCACATGTCATGGTGCCCTGGGATGTACTGGTGGCTAGGCAGCCATGAGGGACAGTAGTACACACACTCAGTCTAGGACTGAGACACACTCCTAGCTCAGGCTGTGAAGGAATGAGGAAAGGCAGCCCTGTCACCTGTAACCAGAATGACATGGCTCCTCTGGATGATTGCTGAGCCTGAGAGTTCTGAGCAGGTGCCTGGCAGATACTTTGGTTTCTGAAACTGACTCATAGTACAATTTGTGTGCTGCAGACAGGGGCTGAGAACTTTGAACCTGAGTAAAAGGATTACTGAATTTCCACAGCTTCTTCCCTATTGCATGGTGCTTTGGTGCTGGATAGAATCTGAAAATGCTTAGGCAAAGAGCTCAGCTCCCAGAACTTCTCTCCATTGCTCTGTTTGCCATTCCCACCTCTACAAATCATCCGGGAGACACTGCTTCATTTAGATAAATTCACAAACAGAAGTGCCTACCTGGACCACAGCCCACAAAGACCCTTGGGGCTAGCTGTGGAGAAGGCTACAAAGACGGGAGGTCTTTAGTGTGAATGTTTTTTTGTTTCTACATTGATTTTAAGGTCTTGCTCTTTTTTCTTATTCTCCTTTTCTTTTTCCTAACCTTACTTCCTATACATTTTAGTTGTTGTTGTTTGAGACAGGGTTTCTCTCTGTAGCCCTGGATGTTTTTGAACTCACTCTGTACACCAGGCTGGCCTCAAATTCAGAGATCCACCTGGCTCTGCCTCCCAAATGCTGGAACTAAAGGTGCATGCCACCACCTCCTCGCCATTATTTCATTATTTCCATTATGATTATTGTGGGAAGCTGGCTCTCGTGTTGTTACTGTGGTTTATTCTGCACTCTGACCAGTGCCCTCTGTAGAAAGAAGCTTACTGTACAAATCCTCACATCATTCTGTAAACCATATTCTCTCCCACAGGGGAACAAACCACAACAACAAAACACAAGAATGTAGAAAACATTCTCAAAACATCATAACTTGTCAGCAACTGAATCCAAAAGTATTTAATTGGATAGAGTGCTGAAGAAATTATTCAGGAGGTTTACTTACAAAGGATTGCAACTTAAAAAAAACATAGACAGCTGAAGGAAATAAGCAAACCAATATAGGATATGTGCAATAAGCAGAGAATTTTTAAAAATGTAAATGTTGAAAAAAATTGCAGATAAACTTTTAAAACTTTAAGGAAAACCACCACCAACAGATTAAATTAACTAAAAGATGAAATTATCAGGACTTCAAATACAAGGATTAATTAGTTATTGCATTCCTCTTTGAGAGGAATAAAGAAAAATTTATGATGATCCCAGGATATGACAGGCAGGCCATACAGGAATATTATATTTGAATAGAATGCTAAAATACAGACTAAAAGCATATAAAACTTATTCATTCAAGCAATATCCTAAAATTCCTTTTATCTATTGAGAGATAAGGACATCCAGGTACAAAGGTAATTTAGACTACCACATAGAAAGAACCAGAAAATAATCTTGTCATAACACACTGTTCCTAAAATTCAGAAAGTACAGAACAAAAAGAGAATGCTGGAAATGATTAAAGAGATGAGCCAAGTTACTAACATGGACCTGATTGGAAAATCAATCAGAAAAACAGCACGTTCCTTGACAGAGGCTAACAGCAAGAGCACGGAACCATGTATTTTGAGTCCTCAAAGAAAAGAATGGACAACCAATGTTACTACAAGCAAATTTGTCCTTTATAAAGTCCTTCAAGATGACCATAACTAAAGCAATGCATGACCATTTTCGCAGCAGTGAAGACACCCACGGGAAAATGAAAACACAAAAGAAGAAGACAAAAAGCTAGGATCACTACAGGAGCAAATAACTCCTGTCCTTCTAAATAATCAACAGCAGTAACTCAGCTGGTTAGCTTTTGTCAGCTTGGCACACGCTGGAGTCATCTGGGGAGAAGAATCTGCAGTTGAGGAATTGCCTGCAACAGATTGGCAAGTCTGTGGGCCTTTTTCTTGATTAATGATTGATTTGGGAGGGCCTAGTCCACTTTGGGGTCCTGGGATACTTAAAAAAGCAGGCCAGCAAGCCATTAGGAGCAACTAGTGAGCCATATTTCTCCATGGTCTCTGATTCAGTTCTTGCCTAAGTTCCTTCCTTGGCTTCTTTGAGTATTGGGTTGTGATGTGGAAGTGTAAACTAAATAAACCTTTTCTTCCTCAAGTAGCTTTTGATCATGATGTTTTATCACAGCAATCGAAAGCAAACTGCCAGTGAGCCAGCAGACATCTAAGGTGAGAGAGAGAGAGAAAAGAACACATAGCAATTGAAACCAAATCAGAAAATCAGAAGGTGAAGAGAAGCCCACCAGGGTTTCATTCAGTACAAAGTTTTTTCTTTTGTTGTTTTTGGGTTTTTTGTTTTGTTTTGTTTTGTTTTGTTTTTTGAGACAGGGTTTCTCTGTATCTTTGGAGACTGTCCTGAACTCAACTCTGTAGACCAGGCTGGCCTCAAACTCACAGATATCCACCTGCCTCTGCCTCCCAAGTGCTAAGATTAAAGGCATGCACCACCACCGCCCGGCCAGTACAAACATTTTAACATTAACCTACAAATAAATGGTCTCAATTCTGGAGTAAAAGATGCAAACTGGCAGACTGAATTGAAAAGCCAAAAACAATGACCAGTTTTTTATTGCAGCAGGAAACTCAGCTAGCTGGAAACACATATGAAGACTGACAGAGAAAGGATGGAAACAGTATTTTAAGCAAACAGAGAGGAAAGCGACACTCCTACCTGACAAAGCAGATATCCAGCCAATATTAGGAAGAATAAAGATAACTAGATAATAATAATTGCAAAACTCCATCACAAACTTTTAACAAATCCAAAAGGTAATTTCTTATATTCTATCATATCATAATGGAATTGTAGTAAAAGTCAACAGTGATAGAAATCACAGAAACACATGATAAAAGAACACTGTGGTTTTTGCAAACATGGTACAACATATGCAAAGTAGTAAAAGAAATTCAACACATAACTTGATCAAGGATAAGTATGATATCATAATCTCAATAGATGGAGGAAGTCTTCGTAAAACTAAACTCATTCTTGATCACAACCCAGAACAAACCAGAAAGAGAAAACTCATTCCTGCACACAATAAAGGACACTGCGATAATCCTAGCAAGCAAATGTACTGAATATGGAATAACTCAAAGTAGTTCCTCTAAATACACGATAGAGCCAGGAGCAACCATCTCTCAAGTATTGTTTAGTGTAGAACTTGGATCCTCAGAGAAATAAGAGACAAGAAAAAGAGAGATACAATCAGGAAAGGAAGAAGTCAAATTGCCTTATTTGTGGATGAAATGCTTATATATGTAAAATCCCACCGACTGGCAGAGCACTTGCCGAGCATGGAAAGGCTCTGGATTTGATGCACTGAACCACACCAAGAAAACCACCCAGGGTCCATCAAGAGGTCTTTGCAGGTAAATTTACTGTCTGCATCTGCATTGACCATCTGAGTTCAATCCAAGAATGCCATAGAAAGGGGACTACTGTAGCATGCCTTTGTAATCCCAACACAGAGATTACCTAGAAGCTGAAGGGCCAGCTACCCAGGAGTACACAGAACAAAATACAGGAGAGATCTCCTCAACAAGTTGGAAGACAAGAACTGATTTTCAAAATTATCCTGTGATCTCCACACACATTGAACAGTGCCCTAGCCCCACCCTGTAGCCTCTGTGCACACACACACACACACACACACACACACACACACACACACACACACACTGAAAATACCTAGAGAACTTGTGGGAAAGTATCTCTGGATTAAATAAGCAGAGTAGACTATGGAAATGTGCTTGCACACCTCTGAATATTCCCATAGCCACACAACTATGCACTGTAAATTGGTGAGGTGTGTGATGCTAATTATAAGAAAGCCATTCCTGCTTGCCCATACTCACTGCTGTCAGATGCAGGAGAAGAAGAGCCTCTCAGGCTGCTGCTCAGCTTGTCCTCAGCCTCTTCCTGCATTAGGAACTTCAGGAAAGAAAGTTGAACCTGTGTGGGGCCAGAAGAGAGGAGTGGAGCTCGCGCCACCTAGTGTTCAATCTGGATTCTCGCGTACTAAATTGTCCTGGAGCCTCAGGTCAGGCAAGAAAAAGATATCTGGTCAGTCTGCACTAAGCCCTAGCTCAGGCACACATCTGCTGAATTTTGGGGAGCCTGTCCTCAAGAAGAGAAAAAAGGAAAGCGAAGTAAAGACGTCTATCTGTCTCTTTCTGTTTTCTTTCTTTTTTAATAGACTGGCATTGTAGGTAATAAGCAGGAGGGCAATATGCTTAACACAGAAAGGGACACACATGGGGGTCAGGACAGCCAAGGGTATGGCTTGTTAAATACCCAGGTTGTCAATATAAATTGATTTATAGCTTCACTTTATATCTGAAGAACCAATTGAGAAATAATTCACTGTTCGCGATTGTAATACCTATGACCTAGAGGCTGAGGCAGGGGGATGTGGTGTTCGGACACCTGGGCTAAATATTGAACTCTGTCATAAAAGAACAAGAAGGGGCAGAGCAGGGGACTAAGTGCAGACTGTTAACCTGCAGTCAGATGGTGCGGTGTGCAGCGTAGAACACTTCACGGACCAGAAAGTTAATGTTGAAAAGTATTAATTTCATACTCTAATAGTCTCTCTAACCTTCTAGCATGAGTGGGGAGGGTCACTCTAGCCCTCCCCCTTCAGCTGAGGAACTGCAGACAGGTGATGACTGCCAGGAGAGAGAAAGTCGGTTTTCTTCAGGAGTGCGTCCTTGGTATGTCAACTATCCAGGGGATTATTGTACTCCCATGTGTTCATGGGGAGGACTGACTGGACTCAGTGGGTTATTGAAGAAAGGGAGAAAAGAGGTAAAGAGGGAGGGAGGGGAAGAAAGGATGGGGAAAGAAGTTGTTTGGAGGGAGCTTTGGGGGAAATTCTGTTGTAAATTACCAGTGGAGGGTGAATGAGGCTCAGTATGATTAAAATACATCATATGTATAAAGTTCTCAAAATTCTCAAAAAATAATAATTGTACAATTATTTGTACAATTTAATTTGATGATGTTAACTTTTATCAGAGTATGAGATACATACAAAGAAAGTTCATGCTGGGCACTTGCCTGTCTCTGTAAGCATAAGGACCTGAGTTCAGATCCCAGCACCAGGTAAAGAGCCTGCGTGTGGGAGGGGGAGGCAGGAGATCCCTGGGGCTTGTGGACCAGACATTCTAGGTCATCAGAAAGCCCTGGTTCATTCCTCAGGCTCAGTGTGAGAGTGAGGATAACACTAGTGTTGATCTCCACAGGTGTACACACCCATGCACAGCCACACATGTACATACATGCAAAATTATAGAAAATCTGACCAGAGAGCTTGATGTATATTTACAATGTGACATATTTGCATTTGTGAAACTCATTTTTTTCTGAACATTTAGAGAATTGCAGAAGGAGGAATAAGGGCACACACCAATATCTCAGGATTCAGTCTGAGGCCCAAGGTTGCTGGACGGCCTGGACTACAAAGTGAAACTGTCTCTGCCCTCTACCTTGAAAAAAAGAGCAGAAAGTAAAGAGAAGAGAGAGGAAAATGGGAAAGAACAGATGTAGGAGAGAGAAGGGAAAGGGGAGAGAGCAGCAATGAGACACAAAGGAAAGACAGACCACAGGGCTTCCCTCAAGCTCCACCATGGCCGTCCTCTACAGAGGTCACCACATTCTTACTCCTGTCATTTGTTGTCTACTTCTATTTAGTTTTTACCTCTATAGTGTAGTAGAGCTGGTGACCTAACCCAGGGCTTCAGGCCTGGCCCATGTATGACACTGAGCTACATCCCCAAGTCTGAGGATTTGATAACCATGTCATCAGCTCTCTAGTTCATTCTCTTCACCCCCAATCCTATCCTGGTCTTTCTCTAAACCGAGGGAATCTGTAACAACTGCCTTACACTCTGTGGCACCTGGAGTTTACTGGACCAACAACTCACAAGGAGGTATCCCAAATCTGTGTCAGAATTTTATTGAAGAATCCAGACTCTGGGAGCAGTGTTATCCACTCACACAGAGAACTGATCTTCGAACCCATTTTTTACATTATTTTGGTGAATTTGTTTACAAAATTGCAGATTTCCACATGGCTTTTTCACACTTATCCAGTTTCATATGAATTTCTCTCCACCTCTCACCTCCTTCCTCCTCCCTTATCCCGGAGTCTCCCTTCTTAGTCCAGAGTTCCCTCTCTATTTGCATATGACACACATTTTAGTACCCTAGCATTTTAGTTTCCCTAGCAATGGCCCTTTCCACATTTCCTGGCCTCTACAGGAATCCAAGTTAAGCACAGAAATATAAAAATTTGAAGGTAAGACCAAAATATGAATGAAATTTGTTTTCTTAGGTCTGATTTACCTCACTCAACTTAATATCTTCCAGTTCCATCCATTTTCCAACAAATTCATTTTCTTTACAACTGAATAAAATTCTATCATATAAATGTTCTAAAGTGACAAAAGCAATGGCATCTTGTCCTGGCTCCATTTCGGTCAGCTCAGACACTTCTCTGCCCTCTATACCATACTCAACAGTGATGTCTTCCCTGAAAACACAGTTTAAATTCTCATGACCTCAGTGGTCCAGATATATTAACTAAAATAATTATTGATATATGATCTTAAACTAAAATAACTGAATAAAGTGTAAGTCAAAATTAGTTGTCATGTTGTATCTGAAATAACTATGTTCTGTCAAAACAAATGATACATGGTTAAACTGTTCCTCATTCAGCATCAATGAAATTGTAGGTTTTGCCTTTAAAATGCTGTCCCTCTGACCTTCTGCAGCAGGAGACTTTGAAGGATGAGCCCACTCTTGGTCAACAGCCAAAACTAAAGAACTTTTATAAGCTTAATTGTCTACATTAGTGTGGTGGTCTCTATCTTCCTGAAACGGATTTATTATAGTGCTTTATTTTCATTACATTCATCACCAACACCATCTAACATAGACATCCAGGTTACTTCCATTTCCTCTACTATGTCTAGAGCAGTAATGAACACAGATGGGCAAGTATCTCTGTAATAGGAGACAGAGTCCTTTGGATACATGTGTGGGAGAAAATCTTTACCAGCTACACCCTTGACAGGGAATAATAGCCAGAATACAGAAAAACCTGAAAACATCAATAAAGCAAATGATACAATAGGCTATGAAAATAAACAGAGAGTTCTCATAGAAGAAGCACAGAAAGAAAGAAAGAAAGAAAGAAAGAAAGAAAGAAAGAAAGAAAG
>JAQHUG010000138.1:77296-105900 GCA_028555095.1 Dicrostonyx torquatus
AAAAAAAACCCCTACTGTAATTGAAGTACCGACAATAAAAACACTGCATGCAAGCTGAGACAGGAGATGAGAAGGACGGAAAGTGGACTACCAGTCAGGGTGAGCATGAAATCCAATTGGGCTCTCTGTATTCCATTCATCATCTGCTGAAAATCAGCCTCAGGGTCTGGTGTCAAGTCTGGCCATGCTCCGTGATGACTGCTTCGGTCCCTCCTAAAGATGATTAAGACACAAACCAGCTCGTTACTATCCCTGTGAAACCAAACAGTGACTTCACCATGCAGGGGCAAAGGAAAGCAGGCTAATGGAGCCCAGTTCTCCCCTCACAGCATGTTTCAGAGAGATTTCTGACTCCAAACAAAAGTCCTTTTCTAAGAGCACTTGGGTCAGCAACACCCTTGTCATCAAGAATTCATCTCTAGAATTAGGTGCTTTCCAGAGCAGAAGAGAAGCCCCAGGTTGAGAAAAGCACTAAAAAGAAGAAAACAAACAAACAAAAGACTTTTGTTTACAAAGCAGTGCAGGACTGACTGTACCAGGGACATTGAAGACCTCAATTCTGCATGCACCATGTACTGAGTAATCAAGGTAGGTAAGTTCTTTTTAATAAGATACTTGAAAGAGTTACGATAACAACTACCCATTGCTTGCATGCAGCAAATGCTGCTTATCAGAGATTTCCAATGCTTTGTCAATTGGGAACTCCAGTGAATTACTAAAAATATCACTCAATGCTTTGCAAAGGATCTCTCCAAATCTGCTGACTATGGAAACAATGTTGGTACTTATAAAGAATGATTTCTTACTAAGCTAAGTCTTAAATGTTAGATTACTTACACACACACACACACACACACACATAATATGATGGTACTTTTAAAGGATGATTTCTCATATAAATTAAATCTTAAATGTTAGATAATACACACACTAAATTAAGCAAAATAGCTTAATTAAAAATCTTAGTTAATATAAAATAGGTAAGTGTTAGGCTGGGGACAGGCACGGAGGCACACAACTTTAATTCCATCACTTGGGAGGCAGAAGCAGGTGGATTTCTATTAGTTTGAGAGGAACCTGCTCTAAGTATTAAGTTTCAGGCCAGCCAGAAGTATACCATGAGACTGTCTCTCAATCATGATGCCATGAAAAAGAAGAAAACAAGTGCCAAGTTGGAACAAACCAAAGAGAATCGAAGCTTTTTTATTTTGAAAGTAATTTCCATTTACTATGAGATCTAAAGTAGTTATATATATTCTTTGCAAGCTCTCCTACAAGTGAAATTTGAACTGACTAAGTTAGACACGTAAATAATTCACTAACTACCACTCCTGGTACCCAGCTCTAGTCTGCCCTGTTAATTCAAAGCACAAACAGTGGAAGGGGAGGGGAAAAGCAGAACAAAGTCAGGTGAGCCAGTGACAAGGACAGCGCTATCAGCATTCCCTGTGCCCAGGCAAATCTCCATTTAAGGGACCTTTACAAACAGGCACCTGCAACTTTTTTTTTAAACAAAAACACTGACTAGGCATATGTAGTAATTTGGATAAATGAAAAATCACAGGAAAGACACAGCATTAAGGCTCAAAACTGACTCAATGAAAAATAAATTCAATTTTCTGAAATAAACATGTTTTCTTACTTTCTTGATTTCTATTTGAAAGATGGAGTAGTGTGCACAAGAGACAAAGACAGTGATTTGAACTTAGAGTTTCTCAGGATGAACAGCAGTGCACATGCCAAAAGAACAAGGTCAGAGGGGAGAAAAATAATGTAGTACTGAAACTCGATTAACTTCCTTAACAACTGCAAAAACTTTAGCTTGTGTCATGTAGGAGTACTGTTTCCTATCCAGTCTAAACCTTAACTCCGCTGTTATTATGGTAATTACGGCAGTTTCTGTCTGAGATCAGAACAGTTCAGCACGGCTGAGCCAGAGCCGCCGCTCTTGCCTCAGAGCCATTTGGTGCCCCTGAGCTGTGCACAGTTTCAGGCACACAGTGAGTCCAGCTGCCATCAAATGAACCGTAGCACTGTAGTCACAAACCCCACTGAAATGCTCTGTCTCCTGCAGGAGCCAGAAGTCACGCTGGTGGCACAGACTGTAAACTGGTATTTTAAAACCGCCAGTTTCTAGTAGACCTGATCCCACTGCCTACCCTGGCAGGAAGAACCGAGCCATGGTCACAATCTCAGCTACTTTACTCCTAACCCCGAGTGGGCACACAAACATCCGAGCCCACAAATGCTCCATAGCTGGAGTTTGTACCAGTGGCAGGGCTCAGGGAGCCTCGTTTTAAAGTGGCGCAGCTTTTTTCCTGCTGTTATTGCCGAAACAGGAAATTATTTAGCAGCACGCCTCAGCAAACAGCAAAAAGCTGTTTTAAACTCTCTCTCTCCTTTTTAAGCCCTCTCAGGTTTTTAAGTGGAGTCAGCCCCATGTTGGGCGCCAAACTGTAGTAATGAGTGCAGAGCGGGCTGTGGGGGCTGTGTTCCCCTCCGAGGAGCGGGCCATGTTCCCAGTGCCAGGCTCCCGGTCGCTGGGCTAGCTAGTAATCTGTGTATCACCACGTGGTCGTGGCTTACCAGGAAGATTCTAACCAAAGTCCATCTTGGGCTGGAGAAACATGGAGTCTGCTCCAGTGCCTTCTCTCTCTCAGCCTTCCGTTCTGTCTATTCCACCCACCTAAGGGCTGTCCTATCAAAAAGCTGTGGCAGTTTTTTTTATTCAACCAATGAAAGCAACAGAAATACAGAAGGACCCTCCTACACCACTCAGTTCCCAAACATGTGGGACTATTTAGAAAACAAAGTATATTAAGCAACAAGGTAATATTTAAGGATGACTTCCCCCACTGTACAAGGCAGCAAAACAGAAGGAAATTATTGACCCTGGAAATATTCTTGCTGTTCGTATAAATCAATGCCTTCTGCACTAGTAGAATGTTTTCAGATTACATGTAATTTTTACCTGGTAAAAACAGCACACATAATGTTATCTAAATGGTCCAGGTCGTGATCAGGTCTAGAATCAAATGTATACTTTGGATAAAACAGAGTACACAAATCTTCACAAGATCTCCTTAGGATTGAAGTTAAATATTTCTTATAAATGAAAGATTTCTAAAGGATGGCCAGAATTTTATGTATTCAAAGATTTAATATTCTTAAATTCATTCCCAACTTTTATCTAACACAGTATTAACCAAGGACTCTGTCCCCCTTCCCACCAAGGTCACTTAACCTAAAGTCAAGCAATCAATCTCCTTTCCTGGCTGCTAACTCTTTCTGAACGGCACTGAACATCTCACACCACCGCTGTTTTTTGTATATATGAAAACACTGGGAAGACTATAAGAAATTCCTGTACCACTCTATCTTTAAATATTAAAACTTCTTTTTCCTCATTACATTATCTGAAATTGAAACTCCATAGAAAAAAATAGTCAACAGGTACAAAAATATAAACTACTGGTCTTTTGTGGTGACAGGATCACCCAGGACTGAGCTTCCATAGCCCGTACCTACAGTGCAGCAGGGTGGCCCGGGGTAAAATACTTGCTGCCAGCACTGACAACATGCTCATAATGCTTGATCCATGAGGACTGCTTTCCTGAGCGTCAGCATCTCACATTTTCTTAACTTCTTTGATGGGGATGTGTTTATTAAACATGTCATTCTTATTATAAATAATTGTTTTTAACACAAGGTGGCCAAATAACAAACACAAATAGTTATTACTGAGAAGGTAATAATTAAATTTTTCTATATGGTTTAAGAAATACTTACAAATATTCTTGGAACGCACTTAAGTCATCCAATTAAGTGCCAAAGATGAGTTATGCCAACTGGTAGTGTGCTACAAACAGTGAAGAACATAACAGCAAAGTTACAGAGGTCTTCGGCACAGCATGACATGGTTGTGAGAGCTGGCTCATGGTCCTGTTAGAACATGAATTTGAAGAGCTGCAAAAGAGAGGGACAATATTATAAGATGAATGGACAATACAATGTGGTCTAAACTCTCACTTGAATATAATTCTACCATAACAGAAAGAGATGTGACTTTTAAAACCATGTCAACTGACATATACGTATCACAAAAAGCCAAGTGTTGTATGGTTTTACATGATGCATTTAGACTTACTCAATTTACAGGAAACAAAATAGTAAAGAGGCTGGCACAAGGAGAGGATGAGAAGCTGTGGCTAACATATATGATAAAGAAACAGAAGAAAATCTCACAGGCTGCCAAGAAGAAATCAAAAGCTGTAATGTAGCAGATCACCTTACACCACACTGCCTGGCAATTCAACCAGAAATCTACATTACAATTAAATCACGGCAATGATTAGATAGACTCAGGAAAGAGTCCATCTACTGTCCTTCTATTACAAGGCTTAAAAAACAAACAATAACGACAACAAAAACACCCTGCCACCACAAGTTACATCAATCTGTTGAAATCATCATTAGCTCCACATAGGAGGATGGACTATAAATGAAGTTAAGACTTCATAAGGCTCTCTACCCCAAAGCATTATTTCTTTCTTAGGATGTGTACAGACCCTAAGATCTACACACACACACACACACACACACACACACACACACACACACAAATATATGTATCTTAGGTTATAAAAATGAGTATGTATGTATATATTTAACTTATCCTTTGATTACTGTATAATTTTAAATAAAAAATTAATCAACAAATAAGTCTTTCTAGGAGCTGGGTGGCATTCTACAAACAAGAAAACATAAGTCTTGGACTCAAACATGTGACTGGATTGAAAACTAGCATATGTGGTATTAGGCTACCACTGTGGCATTTCTGAACAATTTGTCTTAGTAGATTCTCCTTCCCCTTTCATCTCTCTCGGCTCCCTGCTTCCCTCAACCCTGCTTAGTACCCCACCCATCTCTCCCAATTTCAGCTGCAGGTGTCCTTTTGCAGCACTCCAATTCCTCACTTCTTTGTGGTTTTGATATACAAAGTATGGATTGGATCACTCACTCCGTAAGTAACATCACATCATAAAGTTTGCCTCCAGGATAGTTTTCTCCCCTTCCCAGGGCTTCACAGTCCACAGTCCTCAGAGCCTACATTGTCTGAAACACTGCTGACAGCCACAATGATGGCATTCATCTTCTGTGCTATAATTTAATGGGAAGTTGTTCTTAAAACGTTCCCACTGTAGAGATGGCCTACTAAGACAGTGAGATGAAGCACTCAACGGCACCATCTCACCACCAAATACAATACCCAGCTGCAGAATTTGCTAACATCTCACTATCAAAATAAAATACCCAGTTGCAGAATTTGTCAGTTTCTAAATTTTTCCGTCAGTATTACCACTGCCTCCACTTCGGGACAAGTGGCCACACCTAGAAGCTGGGCTTCCAGAATCCATGTAAGCTCTAACAGTAGCCATCAAGACTGGAGCTGTGGTAAATGAGAATTCCTCTCTTCTGCCAAATCTTCCATTCTTTACTAGTCAACTTGTGGAATGTATTTTCAACCAATACATGTGACAGCCTCAGAGTGAACTCAAAAGAGAAGAAAGTGACTTATGCACCCAAAGACATTTCTTTATGGCACATTGTGGCTCTGTATCTGTCAACTATATCCAGAAACCAACAAACTGTAAGGTCATGGACGACCTGCCTTGATTATGTTCACCCTTAAAATCCTGTAAGTGAGAGACATACTCAAGACATTCTTTGACTTTGAGTTGTCACTTATCTGCCTATCATTCTCCTGTTCGGATCTTCATAGGAATCATTGGAAAAAGCTTGACAGTAATTTCAATGCACTTTGATTTATCTTAGTAGTTCCAAAGGGATATTAAAGCAGAGCTGTTTAATGTGAAAACTTATGACAAAGTATGCATATTTATGAGATTATATGACCGATAATGTATGTGTAGGTAACCCATGTGAGTGATATTCAAGTGTCACCACATGATAGCTAACCTGTGTTAACTGAATCTTCCTTGCCTTCCTTGGCATTTTGCTCTCTTGTAGAAGCATTCTTTATCTAAGGAACAACACAGTTTATTTTGTTTACTGCCCATCCACCATCCAAAGAACTTTGTGTTTTGGGAAATTCTTAAGCATAAGCAAGCAACTGGAAATCTACCAAGTCCCTCAACTGTGTTCTCAGACTTGTGTCCTGAAAGTCTGTCTGTCAACTGTGAATGGAGAAAAGAGGGAAAGGAGGCATGGATAAAGCAGAGAAACAAGGGTGAATGTACTGATCACCCAGCAACGGCTAAAGGCAGTTGCTAGGAGAAAAAGTGCTGTTTCTAGAATTGGGATGAACTGGATTAGGTTTTTTGTTTTGAGTATTTGCATGTTCATGTGTATGGGTGCATGCAGAACTCAGAGGTCGAGCATGGATGTCATTCCTCAGGAGCTATCCATCTTACTGTCTGAGACAGGGTCTCAGTAGGACCTGAGGCTAGCTAAACAGGCTAAGGTGGCTGGCCAGTAAGCTCCAGAGCTTCTGTGTCTATCCCCACTCCCCTTTCCTCCCCTGATGTGGGATATCCTTCTGTATATGTGTTCATTTTATTGCTTAATGAATAAAGCTGTTTTGACCAATGGCTTAGCAGAGTAAAGCCAGGCAGGAAATCCAAACAGAGATAGAGAGTAGGTGGAGTCAAGGAGATGCCATGTAGTTATTGAAGGAGAAAGACTCAGGAACTTTACCAATAAGTCAAAGCCTCATGGTGATACATAGATTAATATGAATGAGTTAATTTAAGATATAAGAGCTAGTTAATAAGAAGCCTGAGGTAAGAGGCCAAAAAGTGTTGTAATTAATAAAGTTTCTTGATGGGGAACCTTAGGCCAATGACCTTTAAGAGCCTGGACAAGGTTGGGATGTGAACTTTTGTGTACCCAGAGAAAACCACCGGTCTGCCCAGCTCTCTCTCTCTCTTGTTCCCACACTCCATACCTTGAGGTTGGACTTCCCATTTTGTTCTGTGAGTTTTTCCCTTACAATAAAGAATAATATTTAAAATCTTTTGGAGTTAGCCTGGGATTATTGACTTGCGGTTTTCCTCCCTTATACACATTAAGCTACAGTTTTTGTGTGATTATTCAGGTATGGGTGGCTGGGAAACAAAATGCAGTCTCTGGTTACACTCCCCAGTGCTGGGATTACAAGTGTGTGCTACCATGCCTGGCTATTTCTGTGGGTTCTGGGACTTGAACCTGATTAACAAGCTTCCTCAGTAAGCACTTTACAGACAGAACTACCTCTACAGCCTCGCCTCTACTTAAAATGTTCTTTGTTTGTGTGGTTGTGATAGTGTTTCATGTTGACTGGGCTGGCTTTACCTATGCTAAGTAGCTGAAGACTAAGGCTTATGATCTCCTGTTTTCACTTCCCAATGACAGTATTACTGGCAGAGACCACCATGACCCATTTAAGTGGTCCTGGGGATCAAGACAGATTTGTGTACGCTTTATGCACGCTAGGCAACCATTCTATAAACTGAGCTACATCCTCAGCACCCTGGATTTAAAGTCCTCTATAAATCACAACATTCTTCTATCTGTTCACCAAAACTCTTATCCTATCAGTCCTGCAGCTTCAACTCTTACCTTGCTATCAGCCTGGATCCTTAACACTTTTTGTCTATGTAGTGGTAGGAAGGGTATTTTTCCCTAGCCCGTACTCAGTATAGGAAATGTCTATAGACAGCCAGCTAGAGATAGGAAGGCTGTAAACCTGACCATACAGGACAGGTTGATGCTGGTGTTGTACAGTGAAAAATCATTAAAAGCTGACTAAGTTTTTCAGCCAGCTGTTTTTCTGAAGCTAGCTAGCAATGTGGGCAGCTGTTTCCTCCCTGGTTCTTCTGACAAATCCAGATAATAGTCTGCTCTACTGAGACTATTCTCCAGTGGTAACTCTTGTTGTCTCCTTCCACTTTCTACATAATGTCACTTGTGTAGATCAACTAATTAAAAAGGACAAACAAAAAACAAAAAAGAGGCAATAGAAACAGGTAAAACCATCAGAACACTTAAGTCTTGTATCAACTATAAATACTTGCTTCCTGGTAAATTAAGGTTTTTAACATGAATTTTTTTCACTCTGGGTAAATCACCATATATGATATGGTGATTTTTTTTGTTTGTTTTTGTTTTTCGAGACAGGGTTTCTCTGTAGCTTTGGAGCCCGTCCTGGAACTAGTTCTTGTAGACCAGGCTGACTTCATACTCAAGAAATCCACCTGCCTCTGCCTCCCAAGTGCTGGGATTAAAGGTGCTACCACTGCCCAGCGACATGGTGATTCTTACTGAATCCTCAAGAATTACTGGCCTTCAGAAATGAAGGTCCCAAGATTTAGGAATGTCAATTTAGTCCTTAAAAGTTATGAGGAACCTACACCAGGAATGTCTGTCCAGAGAGCCTGTGTCATCAAATCCCAGTTTCCATGGCTACCTTCCCTGGTGTGTGACTCAGGAACTAGATGACACAATGCACAGGGAAGGCATCTTGTTTTCAGTCTTTGTGTTTCCATGTGAAATATAATGATCCTTACCTCAGAGGCATTCTGTGAGGGAAGAGGAGGTTATCTGTGAACAGGGTCTGGCACACAGTAGGAGCTGTACACATTTTTCTTAGCAATGATATGAGATAAAGTAGCACATAGGAAAAGGCACCGCAGATTGAGGATGTGCTTATGATATCTAGGAACTAGGAAAAGGTATGTTAGACTCAACACTGTTATCAACACACAAAAAACAAAACAAAAAAACAGCTTTTGAGATCATTTAATTCCTTTTCTCTAAAATTGACTTTTACTAAATTTCTGTCTAAACAATGCTAAATAGAGTATATACTGGGTAGTTGACATAATTTGGTCAACAAAAAAAAATGTATACCATAATGTAATTCAGATATAGGTTCCATAAATGATATAGATATCCTCACAGAAATCAGGATATAGGGTTAAAAAGACGACTCTGTCCACAACAATTGTTCAGGGCAGAGATAGAAGAAGATACCAGGAGGCCCACTCTGAAACAGCCCGAGTGTGCTAAATTTCTTTGGATTGTCTTCAATAATTCTAAGAATAAGTACCTTCATCAATGCAAAAGGTATTTAAAGCAAGGGTATCAAAATGGACAAGCCCACTGTAGATATGTAGATATAGTTATACAAATATAAACTTAGTATCATTAGCATAAACAAGAGAAGCATAGGTTTTATATCAGACAAAAAGAATGAGTCCTCAGCAGCTCACATTTTAAGTGACTTTAACAGAGGGAAGGTGGCAGATGAGAGCTATCCAGTGCATTCATGCAGCTCCTAGAGAAAGACTGAACACTGGCAGATGGCTCCAGGGACAGGAGGGTAGTGCAGAAAGAAAAGGGAGTACAAAATCAGACAGAATTTTGTAATAAAATACAGAAGTACTACACTTTCTATTTGTAAAAGAAAAACAATCCGATTTTGTACCTGGTGACAGGGCAGAGGGGTAGAAGAATCTTGCTCAATAGGGTTGTAAGCAAAAAAGAGAAAGAAAAATTCTGGCAAGAAGCATACACAGAATCTGGTGTTGCAGAAACAATCTATGAGAAGTGTGATTTCCACAGAGAGCAAACACTGAGGAGGAGTTCCCTGCACTTTCTAGCTTGGGCACCAAGGTGGGGAACCACATCC
Organism: Dicrostonyx torquatus; assembly: GCA_028555095.1. Classification (NCBI taxonomy): domain Eukaryota; kingdom Metazoa; phylum Chordata; class Mammalia; order Rodentia; family Cricetidae; genus Dicrostonyx; species Dicrostonyx torquatus. Next base: position 86,988 of record JAQHUG010000138.1, read on the forward strand.
AAAGGATTTTTACCTCATCAAACCCTATGGCTGGAGCAGGGGGATTGGTGATCCCTGTAGCCTCTGCTCCCAGCTAGACAAGTGACCACACTGAGAATCATATACCCGGGAACCTGGCTGGGTTTTGGACTGGACACAGGTCCATGGGATAGAAGAATGAAAAGGTGGATCAAACTGAAAATGTGGGCAGACCTCTGCGAAGAGGAATAAATCTAGCCATGTGTGGATAACGGGGGAAGGCTCAGTGCACATGGAGTGCAAACTGCTCTGGTAGGATCACCTTGTCCACTGTCAGTGCCCTGGAAGGATCTGAAGGGAGAAAAGCACTGTTCAGAGCACCTCTGGTGAGAGGGGACATTCCAATTGGTCTATGAATTCTGTTGCCAGAAGCAGCTTGGAGGCAGCTCAATCAATCACTGCATTACAGATCTGCTGGAGATCGATGCCAAACATTCACCTAGAGCTCAGGCACTAGTAGATTAAGGCAGGGCTGGATTAAGCCTTTATACAGTCCTGTCTGGGTCTGAGAGACCAAATGACCCAGATCCTCAATTACAATTATTAAAATTTCAAAATGAGAAGATTGTGAGGGGAAAACCCTAGCTTTTACCTAAATGTTTAAGGAAACCTTGAAAGTCCAGGGAATGAAGGATCAAGATTGGATCCCAGCACGCAGCCCCTGAGAGTTGCTAGAGTGTAGCTAGGCTTCAACTGAGGTCCAGAACTTAGACATGCCAGGAACATGGAAAATAAGAAAACCTGTGGGCAATGAGCAGAGCCCACAGTGAGGCCAGATGGGCTTTAAAGGAAAATACTATGAAGAAGGCATGCCATGACCTCCTCTGAGGGTCTACAATCTCACCACTAGTTTGCACCACACCCCAGACATGGGGCTACAGTATTAATGTCTGTCTTCCTGGATTCTGGTCTTGCTCTGGTTCAGGTGTTTTTGCTACTCTTCTGTTCTCTTCTGTAATGGGATGTTTAATCTGTGCTAGTCTATTAAGGAACAACACATTTTTGAGCTTTACAGAGGTAAACCTTAGCTTTAAGTCTGAGGCTTTAGATTTTTGAACAATACGAGAACTGGCACACTTGGAGATGATAATGTATTTTTGCATTATAAGACGGACATGGGTGTTTTGAGGGCCAGATGAGGAACGCTGTAGTTGGGGTATCAATGGTCTCCCCAAAGGACTTACATGCTCAAGACTTGGTCACACACTTTATGCAGTGTCCAGAGGAGCTTTAGGCATGTGATTTGGTCATGTGGTTTCTTTGCCTTTATCAAGAGATTAATCTATTAAATGAAAACTATATTCTAAGTACCCCAAGTAGCAAAACTAATATCTGAGAAAGCAAACTTCAAGCCAAAATTATTTAGATGAGATAAGGTTAGTAAACAAGAGTAAAGGTGTCAGTCTTTCCCAGAAGATTGGGTGTACTATGCTGGTTCTTTAACTACTAGGGAGAGGACTGAGGTGGATTTACAACTGCAGATTTTGAAAGATCCGCCAGGCACTCTTGGGCAATGAAAGTACACATCACCATCTTATGTAAAAACACGGTAAATGAACTAACAGAGAACAATCTGCTGTCGTTTTTATGCTTTACCTCATGGAGAGTCTCAGTCAGTATCTGCTAAGTCATTAAACAGAGTCAGTAATAAAAGTAGAACAGAAAAGGCTGCTCAGACACACGATCCTTTTCCCTCCCTCCTTAGCTATGTGGCGATACATAGCTAAACATTATGTATCTAATTTGCGTCACTTATAAACAGAATTGGTGTTGCTTACCTTGTTTGCTATGGAGATTAAATAGGTAATGAATCTCTGAAGACCTAAATAGTTGCAAGGCACCTGCAAGATATTTTCTATAACTGGTACTAAGTCACTCTTTGAAGGCAGAACAGTAACTTCAACAATGCACCATAGCCTACTTCTTATATATTGGCAAACGCACAGCAGGCCCTAAAGAAACATAGAAATGATACCTAAATTATTCTAATCTTGTGCATTAATTTAAGACAGCAAATGAACAATTTCCAGGGGAAATGAGTGCTTTCAGTTGGCTTCAAATACCTCCCAAAAGTCTTCCATTGAAGAAAAGAGAATTCCTTTTTCCTACAAAGATATAATTTTAAGTGATATTAAAATACAATTTTGCTATATTACAAAAATTATTGTAAAACATGTTGACTTAATTATATATATATATATATATATACATACACACAATTTCTTTTACTTTACATGTTGTTTTTCTCAAATAATGAAGTGACATAAATTTAAAACATGATCATTAATATGATATATAATTTCTACTTGTCTAATGTTCTCATTCAAATTTCAAATTAATAGTTAAATCATTAACTTTTATTAATAAAAATACATTCACGTATTTCTTAAAACCAGAGCACTAAAATCGCCCTTAGAAAAACATCATATATGAAATACTGATAATCTACATGCCATCACCTCTCCTGCCACCAACAGGGTTTCTCTATGTAGCCCTGACTGTCCTGGAACTTGCTCTGCAGACCAGGCTGGCCTGGAACTCAAAAAGATCCGTCTGCCTCTGCCTCCCAACTGCTGTGATTAAAGGTGTGCACTGTCACCACCCGGCTTAATTACACATCATTTCTACAGAGAATTCATACTAAGTATAATCCTGGTGTCATCCACTGTAACTGTGGATACACTAGTGTTTAAGTTACAATATTAATACTTAAAAATTATTCCTGCCCATCAATAGATGAATAAACAAAACATACAGCCATAAAAATGGATTATAAGTACACATTAAACACGGAGGTATAAAAAAAACCCATACACAAAAGTCACGGTATTTCATGATTTCATTTATGTTATACCCCAAATCAGCAAACCCACAGGCAGAAAGTATATCAGAAGTTTCCAGGGGAGGGGGAAGAGTAGATTTGAAAGTGGAGGCTAATACACCTAGGGCTTCTTCTGCAGACAAGAGAAATTTTGTGAGACTAGACAGTGGTGGTGATTTCACAATGTGGTGAATGTGCTAAAGATCACTGAACTGTGTATTCCAAAAGGATGAATTAATCTCAATTTTAAATTTAAAAAGTAATGTGCCAATAAAGATCACAGTGTCCATGACTGTGAGTAGGAGCATAAGAAGCAAGTTCTCTAAGATGAAGACGTCTTATCAGGAGAATTTCTGGGTGAGAGAAACTACAATATTTTAATTATACTTATTTAGAGTGTATGTAGGTCAGAGAACAATCTGTGTGAACCAGAGTTCTCTCCCTCCATCACGGGGTACCAGGAATCCAATTCAATTCAGTCTTTGGGCTTGGTGGCAAGGACCTTAGTACACTAGGCCATCTTGGAGGCTTGGTAAGGTAAACTGATGGCATAATAAGAGCACATTGAAGGAAAGCACTGCTGTTGTGCTTTACACATGTAAGAAAGAGCTTTCCTACAAACTGAAATTAAAATTTCTACAAGAAGCCAAAATTGTTAGGTAACAATCATTCCAATGTTGTCAGTTACATTATGCACAAATGAAGCCTACCCTATAGGAAGGTATTTAGCCTAGGAAACAACAAACTTACCTTTCCAAGGGTGATCCAAGAATCAGCTGGTGAAAATTTCATAAATGCTGTTCCTGGATGGTGTCATTTCAAGAAAAAAAAAATGTACGCACAGGGATCTTGCTGCAAGAAACTGCCTGGAGGTGAAAATAATGTTCTGAAAACCATTGACTTTGCAATGTCTCAAGAGGATGGGGATGCATATTCATCTTCTGATGTAACGCAGATTCTCATAAGATGAACAGCACCAGGAGCTCGTAATTAAGTTCTGAGAGTAACCCAGAGCTCTGGCATCCTCTGCTGGGAGCCCTTCAGCTTGGAGGCCTGCCCACTCTTGGCTCAAAGTCTTCATTATCTGTGCTTGTCCGAGGACTTATGATGCTTCTTCTCGTCCTTATCTCCACAACTGTCCCATTTCTCTTTCTTTTCTACCTTTTCTTTATCATGTCCAGACTCCTTTTTCCCACTGGATACTTTATCCACCTTTTCAGGTTTAAAGGAATCACCTTTTTCTTTGCCTGAGGATTTTGACTTATTTTTTTCCTTGTCTTTCTCATTTGGATAAGGAGACTCACAGGGACTTTCACTTTTGTGCTTTGAAGTCCCCAATATTCCATTTTCATCTTTCCGCCTTTTAACTAAGTCTAGAGGCACTTCCCGGTCATTGTTTGAATAATCCCTTTTCCGCTCTTTCCGGTCCTTTTCTTCTTTTTTCTCTCTCTCTCTGGATCTTTCCCTCGACTTGTCCAAATCTTTCTTATCCATTTCTCTCTCCTTACTCTTGCACAACGGTGGTGGAGCATGGTTGATGTAGAGCTTTGCTGAAGACTCCTTGAGTTTGTTGAGACTGTCCTTTATTGTGGAAGAATGGGATGGAGAAGGATGGGAATCTACCTTGCGACGTTTTTCTCTTTCAGGCTCTGCATTATCTGTTCGGGAAACAGGTGATTTCAAGGACCCAGAAACTGGTGTTTTTTCTCCTCCTTTAACATTTTCTTTTGATTTCATTTCCTTTGCTAAATCTCTTTCTCTTGATGGTTCTTTCTCTTTTTCTCTTTCTTGAGTGGACTTTGAATCTATGTTAGGGACAGTGATCCTGAACTTCTCATCTTTAGCTTTTTCCTCCTTCTTTAATTTTTCCTTATCTTTGTCAGATTTAGGCATTCTTTCCTTGGTCTCTCTTATTTTCTCATCTTTATTTGGCTGCTCTTCCTTGGGTTTTTCTTTATTGTCTTTATAAAGTGCCCTAGCCTCTGGAATAACAGCTGAGGTCTTTTCTTTTTTCTCTTTTTCCTTCTCTTTCCCCTTTTCTTTGTCATTTTCCTTAAGAGCTTTGGTGTTGGAGCTGCTGTTTCCATTGTTTGAATTCCCTTTTGGTACGGCACTAGAGGCTTTAGTGACAGCTTTCAGGCCACACTGAGACCTTTCCTTTGACTTGTCAATCTCCTCAGTACTGCTTTCATCTGACTTAGATGTGTTTCCTATGGAAGATGGCAGTCCGCTACAAGGTCCATTTGGTACACTTGAAGCAGCATTTCTTGGAGGAGGGTCTTTGTGATGAAATTCATTTTCAGGTATCATGTACGACTTTCTATTTTTCAGCTGCCCAGAGTAGACCATTGCTAGTACATACAGATCTGGCTTCTTTTCTTTCTCTTCTTGGCAGATTTTATGTACTCTTCTTTCCAAAGCCTGTCCCAGATTTAAAACTTTGGGGTACCATGGCAGTATTTTTGTGAGCACAATCAAGATATTCCTGATATGAGTATATTCACCTGTTTCAAGGCAATGTACCGATGCCTTGGTTAGTTTATAATGCCATTTATGTACAACATGTCGAAAATTCTCATAATCTAACTGATCCGCTTTATTTCCACCATCAAATCCAGTTGCTCGTAATATAGTAAGGAATCCTGGATAGTTTCCACATTCCTTCTCATAGGTGGATCTGTCGCTATGCCACCTGGTCACCGTCTCTAACATGCAGCAAAGAAATCTACCATATCGACTAGCTTCATTTTCAGTAAAGCTAGCAACCATGTAAATTATATCAGAGAAAACTCGATCATAGCAGAGAAGTGTGGAGAAATTTGGAGTCTTCTGTTGATGGACCAACTCAACAAAATGTGCACAGTAAACAGAATCAATTGCTGAAAAAATACAACGAGGAAATATACACAGCTGGAGAAACTTTGTGATGGTCTCATTTTTAGTAGATTTTGCTAAGAGCCAGTTGTCCTTTTCCAATTTCAGTCTCTGTAGAACTCGCTGCACATGCTCCGTCTGTTTCTTTTCTTCTTCAAGAAGCTTGTCCTGAAGGGCAGTACAGCGCTCTTTCTCTTTTTTCTTTTTATTCAGAGGCATTTCTTGATTGTCATCAATTGCTTTCATCTGGATCTTAAGTTTATTGACTTCTCGTTCATAGCTAGTGTGTGGAACTGCAAGGTCATACATTGTCAAAGACCAGAACGTGGTATAAAATTGAGGGCTGATATCTTCCCAGACTTTGGAAATGTGTAAGGAGATCACTGCTTCATGGACAGGAGCCATCACCATCTCACATGATGTAATGTACTTATGAACTTTATGCTGCTGTTTACTACCCTTTTCTGATTTCTTAAGTTCATCATACTTTGATGAAATATGGTGCGCATACATTGGCCGAGACAGAAAAAATGCTGCATCATGGGGCGTATGAAATTCATTACACAGTACATCAATTGAAGGTACTCTCTTTATGTAATCATCTGTGCTTAAATTTGAAGCTAAAAACCCACCGAACTGTACCAAAGTATCATGACACTGGTCATACAGCTTCCCTACAAGCTTCAAATGTTTCTCTCCACCTTCCTGAAAGATCACGCCATTCCTCTGCTGGGCCATAAGTAAACAGAGAGGAAGGGCAAGGTCATGGTCCAGCAGTGCATCCTTCAATCTCTGAGAGGATTTTTTAGTGTTTCTTATCTGGCCAAAATATCCACCCTCAGCTTTCAGTTGCTCCCCACCAGTCATAGCCTCTAGCTGGTCCATTGTCATTTCCTCTGTAACTTCTATTCCTGCCATTTTTTGTACCACTTCTTTCAATATAAGCAGGTCAAAACTTTTGCCTGCCTTTAATTGATTGGCTACATACTGAAGAAGACCAGCAAGATCAATTGGGTATTTACGAAAAACTGCACCACAGAAACTAGCCAGGCTCTGAAGCCAGCTTGAGATGGTTGTGTCATCATGCTTCATTCTTTCTTTTTCTGGATTAGCTAATGCTTCAATGATACAATAGGCCAAAACATCATAATTCAATGCAGTGAGATATTTCAATGAGTCTACCACAGGTGTTATTAAGTTATCGTATTTCTGTATTTGTGACAAGACATAATCAAACAATATGGTTGGATTGCTGTGGCTCAGTTTCCCAATCTGTCTTCCTGAAGGCTTCACATTTTCCTTGGTTAGACGCTTCATAATGTACTTGGCTCTGTCTACTGTGTGGGCTTTAATTTTTACTAAAAGTGGATGACTATGGTAAGTCTCATTCTTCCACTGGCCATATAAGCGGTATCTATGCTGATAAGGAAATGTTTTAAACATTCCCCATAGTTCCTCTGACATACACGCATTGCAATCCATCAAAGAAAGAGACGGAAGTAGTACCTGGTCAGTGATGCTAAGCAAACAACTAAAGATGACTTCCATTTTCTCTTTATTTTCTTGCTTCCCATCAGACTGAAACTCCTTCATAAATGACTTGCCTATGCGCACAACCTTTGCAAATAAGATGGGATCATGAGAAAGGTGAGGACCAAGATAACAGAACATACTGAATACATCTCTCCTTAAGTCTTCAAAGCTCTCTGCTGGCTTTGGTGACTTCTTGTTTTGTAAAGCATTGACAGGTGAGCCTTTAGCACCCTTAGGAACACCAACTCTTCGGTAAAGAGGCTCAATAGTTACGTGTATAAGATTGCAAATAGCAAGGGCTATTACTTTATGTGACGCTGCATAGTATGGAGGCATTCGATCCATAATACTCTGTGCATGCTGCCAATCACCAATAATTAACAAGGCTTCCAACAAACCAAGTTTTTGATTGTCAGATGCCTTATCTACTTTATCATCTTTTTTCTTTTCTTTCTCTCGTTCATCACTTTTGTCAGAAGGCAATAAAACCATCGTAAGTTTTCTGACAATGTGCTTAGCTTCCACAATTTCTCGTTTGTATTCATTCAGAATGCAACTATCAGCTGGAAGAAGGTGTACATAAAGATCATCCAAATCGATAAGATTAAACTGCAGAAGTACTGCTGCAACTGTATACAAAGATGATGGAGTCTCACCATTTGGTTCCTGGTAAAACTTGAATTTGAACCCAAGAATATGACACAATGTTTGTGGTTCACACATATTCATGTAAGCTTCTAATAAAGATATAAAGAAATCATGGTGTTCTGGCCTACACTCAAACACCTCTAATATGATATCCAAAACTCGATTGGGGTCTAGATTAAAGCAACCTATTAAAGATTTGAGAATTTCTAAGATTAAATCACTAGTAACATTTCCAGATAAATCTTGCCCCAATTCAACAATAAGCTTGGCATAACCTTCATTTTCTTCTCTTAACAAATTGAACTTCTGTTGTTTGTAAAAGAGTTTCGTCTTGATTTTAACTGACTTCTGACTGAACTGCTGTGATTGTTTGATAAGGCCTAATGACTCCAACGTTTCTGGATCCAAGCGTTCCTTTAGAACTGTGTCTGAAACTAAATATAAGCATGCTAATACCAACTGTGTAAAATGATCTCTCTTGTTCTTTTCTTCTAAACAATTTGTCTCAATATCTAATATGCAGAATATATCGGCAAGAATAAGTGGAATATCTTCACAAAATTCACTGATGTCACTAAGAACATTGGATGCCTGTTCCGGCTTTAAACTTCCTTTAATGACATGGTATGACAACTCATAGAGAGCTTGTTGGAAATCTCTACAAGCCAAAGTGTCTCGGCTTTTACTTTCATTGAGAATCCGGCATAAACGCAAAAACTCGCCTCTCCCAGATTTCTCCCAGTTCTTGATCCACTCAGCGGGAACCACCACAGTTGCCACAGTCATCGCCATCTTCTCTTTAGCAGTAGCAGAGCCCTGGGTGTGCAGTATGAACTTGTGTGAGGTCAAAGGAAAACCTCATCCATGGCGAATGCTGGGAGCTGAGTGTTCTGAAGAAAAGGTTTTAGGGTTGAGTTTTTTTTTTGATTCAGGAACCAGAAGCTGGGAGTGCTGGATGCACAGTGCTGCAGTCTGCTGTCTGGGTGTCTTTGTGGCCTCAGCCACTCACACTGCAGGCCACTGCAACAAAGAAAGAGTCAAATAAGAGTCCAAAGGCAAAGCTTACAAGCTCCCTAAGCCAAATGCCTCCATGTGGAGAGCTGCTGTTAGTGAAGAAACAAGTACCTACCCAGGTCTTCTCTCAACCTTAACTCCTTTCCCCATCAATTTTCTAGGTATCACGATATGATTTTGGCTTATTCATATTGGCTTATGAGAAACAGCTTACTCCGACAGGCTAGTCAGCAGACCCTACAGCTGTGTTCAGAATCCCATATAAACCTTGTTATCTATCTCAGGCTGAACCTGTGCTTCATCTGCTGATTCTTCGGACAGATACTAGGGGATCCTTTTGGGTTTCCCGGGTGGATTCACCATTCCTCTTGGTTCTAATCTTTGAGAATGAATATTTGGTGACTTTGGGATCCTTTGATTTCTGTGAGTTAGGGGAGGTTGAAGTTGAGTTTTCCCACTTCTATAGTTCATTCAACCATACTTCTAGTGTTGGCCATGGCTGCGGGAAAATCTTTTCCCTTGCAGCTATACCATGACATTCTTCTCTGGTGCCCCAAACCTGTTGGTGGTAACTTCCTCGAGTACCTCTCCTTCCTAGTTGGTTCCCTTAACTCTACGACATCTCTAACACAATGACTTCCTTCAACTTGTTTTAAACATCACTTGGTTCATCATCTTTTCCCTTTTGGAAGTTGAGAAATACCCATCTGCCTGTGTCTGCTAATCAAATCCTGTGTGAAAATTTCTAACCTAACCCACAAACACTCTCAGTTCACACTGACAGAACCAAGGAGGAGTCAAGAAGATACAAAAGATAACCTAGAGTTAATCTGTCCCTGCAGAAGAGCTCACAGTAGCCCCAGGTATCTTGCTCACCAAACTATCAAAAAGGAATGGACATTGTGTAGACACACAGCAGCAGTTATCAGTATGTGGGTCACAGAGCACATAACCTATCAGATACACACATCAGATTATGATTCAGAACAATAACCAAATTACGGCTATGAAGAAGCAACAAAATAATTTTATGGTTGTTGGGGGTCACCCAACATGAAGAACTGTATTAAAGGGTTACAGTATTAGGAAGGTTGAGAACCACTGCTCTAGAGTCAATAGAGAGCTTGAAGGAGTAAGACCCAATGAATCCAAGGACAACTAAATGATTAAGATTACTTTCAATTAATGTAAGATTGTAATAAATGAACTACAAATCATACTGGGGTTTCTGGTGAGTTTATTGCTAAAAATACTTTTTTGAAATAAAGATTTTATTTCTACTTCTGAACTTGGTGGGTATATGCAAATATACAAACATATGCATTTTAGGCAGTGATTTTCAGTGTTTTATTTTCTTATCAAGCTTTAGATTGGCACCTATTGCTAAAATTCTCAGGCTTAATAGGGCCTTTCAAGGCTTTCAGAGTGAAGGACAGATCGGTTTGGTGTGCAACACCCTCTGCTGCACAGCCAGAGATGCCCCTAACTTTGAAGGATGATTATTTAATAGGCCTATGATCACCCTAAGTAACCTCAGACCCTGTCTTGAACCAGGTTCTGGAAAGTACCAGATATCTATGACTGACAATTCTACACAAGTTAGGAACAGCTAGACCACAAGTCTAAAGTAGACAATGGTTCTATGATTTGCATCAAACAATTTATATGCCAGCTCTGCTCCATTTTGAATATCTATTTACCTCTGTGTTCATAACTCAATGTGTTGGTATCTGGAATCTTGAACAGCTGTTACAACTCCTGAGGTTTTTGTTATCTAGAAAGTGGAATAAGACCAAGAGCTTTCATGAAGCCTCAACACAGAAATGTATATGAATTTATTTGCATAGTGTCAATTGTAATACAAAATATCAGTTCATTTCTATTCTGGATGGAAAAAAATCCCACACATTCTAAATTAAGAAGAACAATTGGAGATCATGAAATAACTTTATATGAGAACCAAAAAGAATACAATTAAAATGTCAGGTAACAAACACATGTATCACATATATTACATTTTTTTTAACTCGGTTTGACACTTGAATTTTTCAATTTTTCCACAACAAAATCCAAAATAATGTACACCAAACCACAGGTCACTACAAGCAGCATGGAAACTAACAAAAGATACTTTCAAACACAAACACAGTCATCACTTTAAAATAGCTAGTGGTGACTATCTTGTTACTATTTGAAAGAATATATTATGAATATTTAATAATATACAAGGTAGTATAAAATTGCATCTATTATACAAACGGCAAATAATACGAGATTAATAATTGCAATGCACACGGAATGTGAATGGATTAAATGCTTACAAGATGACCAAGTTCCAATAACTGGTTAAACATGGAAAAGGCATCTCTAGAATTTCTGTAACACCATTTGAAATGGACATTTTATGTAAAATAAAGTAACCTTTAAAAAAAACAGGACTTTTTTTTTAAACAAGTGATATTATACACGTCAGATAAAGAAAATTACATACTAAGTATTAAGCTTGACTTAAGTTATTTAATATTGGCATTGAAGAGATAGTTCAGTAGTTAAGAATGCTTGCTGCTATTGCAGAGGACCTGTGTCAGGTTTCCAGGACTCATATACATACTCATGTCTCACAACTACATGCAACTCAAGTTCTTGAGGATTTGAGAAGCTCTTCTGTACTACTCCACACACACACCACTTACAGAGACATAGATATATACATGTAAATAAAAAGATACATAAAAATTATATGTTATCATATAATAGTGATTTGACTACCATGAATTCTCTATATTAAGACACATTTAAAAAAAATTAAACTCCATACACGCTGAGGATCCCTAGTCCCAAAGTTAGACCTGTGAATTTGCTACAACGTCTGAAAAGCTTTGTTTGATCAACAGATGTCACAAATGAAAAGAAAACACAAAACTTTGTTTCATACACAAAAATATTAGAACATTGCATAAAATTACCTTAAGGCATAAACAGTCTGTTAAGATATATCAAATATATAAAAATCTGGGGAAAAGTCACAAATCCTAAATACTTGTGGCTCTAAGATTATGGATGAGGGATGTTCAATCTGTACCTTACCAAAAAGATCATTCACATCTTTCTTGAAGTATTTATGGAAGATTTACAAAAACCGGTCTTAGGCCACAAAGCAAACACCAGGAAATCTCTAAAGCTGAAAATCAACAGGATAGTTACTTTTATAAGAGCATGGTCATAAGAAACAGACATATGGAAGACAGAGGACTGGAGAGATAAAGGACACCAAGGATTGACGCAATACTAGAAGCCAGGAAGAGGCCAGAAAAGATTTTCCAGTAGCCTTAGGAGGCAGCATAGCTCTACTGGCACCTTAATTTGGACATCTAGTCCCCAGAACTCAGACACAATAAATTCCTGATAAACCAAACACAAAGTAAACACACTTCTCAAATACAAACAATACAAGAGAAGACGATATACATATGCTGTATGTTCTGAAATGTAATTAACAAAAGAATAATCAGGAACACATGTATGTAAAATAAAGCTAAGAAATTTAAAAACATGTTTTCATAATTATCCATGGACCAAAGAGAAAACCTCAACCATCATAAAAATCTCAAAAAACAATAGTTCCAACATAACTTCATGTCAGAATGTAGGTCTCATTTCAAAAAATGAAGTTGACTCTTTGCACTGAAAGTCAAATTTCTTGTGCAGCTTTGCATTGTATTATATTCTACAGAAATGTGATAGAGATAAAAATAAGGACACATATTTGAAGGCATTCTATGGACTAAATACAGCACATATGATCAGTAAGAACATGTATTAAGTCAAATAATTTCTAGGCTTGAGTAGATTTAAATGTCACCAACTTTCACAAAAAGATCACTCATCTGTGTATGACTGGCTAAGAAACATTACTAAGTAGGAAGAACAGAAATGGGCAATGAAGGCAACAGTAAGTGAGAAGATCTATACGCCAGGACTGCGACATGCATGCAAGCATCCCTCTTCCCGTCCTGTGAAGATGATAGATATATGAATCAACCTGGCAATGTAGCATGAGGACAGCTGTCAGAGTGGGCACAGTACAGCAGCACAGTTCAAGGGCTTCTTCCATCAGGTGGCCATAGAGCAGCTCCCTGATCTGATCCCTGTGTGGACCTAGACAGATGAGGAGTAATGATTTTTATCTGGTCAGGAGAGGCCTAAGCTTTCCCTCCTAGGCCACATGTAACCTTCATTTAAAACTTCAGCTTTAGCAAAGAGCGCTAAGAAATGATCCCTAGAGCCCATTCTTGACATCTGATCACTGCAGTGAGAGAAATTCCTTATCTTCCACCGTTCCCCAAGTGATGCATAATTGCTCTGGATGTTTTCAGTAAGGATTCTTAGAAGTCAGTTTATACAGACTCTTCCTTAGGCATTTTCCATTCACTGACTCCAACTCTTAATTCTCAACTATAAATTCCCTCTTGTCCACTTCAAACTAAGGTGCTGAGCCTGCTCACCCTCTCCTCATTGCAAACCTTACTGTCACGGCTCCTATACAACAGTCTGGAAAAGCCTAGTGTGCTTCCCATAGATACTGTTTAACGAACTTTAATAAAGGACTTACGAAAGGGAGGAAGGGAACGTTCTATCTAGAAGCTTCTTGAGAATGATGAAGTTGAAGTGTGTGGTAGTTTGAATGTAACTGGCCCCTATAAGTTCATAGGGAGGGACACTATGAGGAGGTGTGACTTTGCTGGAGTAGTATGCCCTTGTTGGAGGAAGTGTCACAGTGGGTAGGGGGTTTTTAAGGTCTCCTATGCCCAGTGTGTCAGTCTACTTCCTGTTGCCTTCTGATCAAGATGGAGGCAGCACCATGTCTGCCTGCATGCCGCCATGCTCCCTTTCCCTTCCATGATGATAATGGACTAAACCTCTGAACTATAAGTCATCACCTCAATTAAATGTTTTCCTTTATAAGAGCTGCTGTGTCATGGTGTCTCTTCACAGCAGTAGAAACTCTGACTAAAATAAAGTGTTTATAGACTTTATTTATTTATAGACTAAGACCATAGAGTAAAATGTTCATCTGCTCCATACAGATTTTAAATTTTATCTTGATGGTGATGAGAGTACAACATATCTAATGGAAAAGTGATTTGCATTATTTAGAAGCAGAACCTGGAGATCCTGAACAATAGAAGGTGATGGATCCCCATGTAAGTTGGGCTCCTCAAGGCATTCCAAGTAATTCTCTTAAAAGTTAAATGGGTTTTGTCATTCTTACTTAAAACTGAACTTAGGTTATCTTATGTGTATGGGTGTCTTGGCTACATGTATAGATATATATCTTTGTGCCATGTGTATACAGTGTCTGCAGAAAAAAAAAACAGCATCACAAATCCTGGAAATGGAGTTACAAATGGTTGTGAGCTGAGCTGCCATGTGGGTACTGGGAAATGAACCCAGGTGCTCTGGAAGAGTACCTAGTCCTCTTAACCTCTAAGCCATATCCTCAGCCCTGCTATTTAATTTAAAAATTATTTTAATTATTATTTAGTTATGCATTTATGTATATACTCACATACTATATACATTGCTCTGTTTTCGTTTTATTTTTTTCTTTCTTTTCCTTTTTTTTTTTCTGAGAAAGGGTTTCTCTGTGTAACAGTCCTACCTGCCCAGAACTAGCTCTTGTAGACCAGGCTGGCTTCAAACTCAGAGATCCACCTGCTTCTGCCTCCTGAGTGCTGGGATTAAAGGCATGTGCCACCACTGCCCAAAGTTTATCTCCTTTGAGACAAACAAGTGGGTCATAGCTCCAAATGTTTATTGGGCATAGTTTTTCCAGACACTGGGAATTATGAAAGTGTTCCTTTTGGGCATAAAAATATATTAAAAATACACACACACACACACACAAAACCTAATTATAATTACATATCTATGAAGCATCTTAAGTGAGCTTAACAGGGAGCACACAGGAATGGAATAGATGGACTGAAAGGCAATCTGCACTGAATACAGTTGCATCCTGGAGGCCATCACAAAAAAGGAAATGACCAATCCCACAAATCAGCAATAATAAAGGAGAAAACAAGCTGACTCTTCATGGATATTTTTTCTGTAGTCAGTTTCTTAATGTACCTGTATGCATGCCTTCATGAATACAGGCACCTGAACCATGGGCATGGACGGCTGAATGACAACTATAGCCTAGTCAGTGTTTATTTTCAGTACCAACTCAACCCAATTTTCTGTGCTCTTTGATACATTCAACTTATCTATAAGCAGCATTTTAGAGATACGCCTTTCTTTCAGCCTTTATGTTTTTGCTTGTTTTCAAGTGGAGTCTCTATGTCTTGTCCTGGCTGGTGTTGAATTTGCTATCTCTAGTGGTACTCTCCTCAGTTCCCCAAATATTTGTAATTTACAGTCATTTATATCTCACCAGGACTCTTCCACAACCTCCAAGATTACAGTCCATATTTCACCAAACCCTAATAGGGAGACTGGTCAGAAGAATTTTATAGCTGCAACTCAAGTTCTAAATCAGCCAGCTCTATGAAGGTGAGGTTGCAAAGCTAGGCCTGATTTAATACATCTCAACTCCTTTAAAGGTGAGGTTGTAAATATAGGCTTGATTTAATACATAAACTTCTTTAAAGGTGATGTTGTAAAGATAGGCCTGATTTAATACATAAGCTCCTTTAAAGGCAGAAACTAGAAGTTAGAGAAATTCCATGTTTCAGAATAACTCAACTTGTTATGAAAGGGAAGGGAAAATCATTTAGGGAAAAATGCTGGACGCCTGGAGAAGTTGGAGGCAGCGGATATAGGTCATAGGGGCTTTAGTTCTGACATCAAATGGAACTTATTCCTCTTATAACTGGACTTTGGAAGCATATTCAGGTAAGATTCTTTAGTTGAGTTCAGATGGCTTTTTGTTACATCTCTGGTAAGTCTTGTCACAGCTGTTTTAATATACTTAGTAGTAATCTGTTATTTCACAATGAAAACAAATACACCTCTCCTTTCCACTTCTCTTAAGTTCAGTAGGAGTCTGTCATTGTGTGGAACACCAGTGCTAAATATTTATCCTACTCAGTGACCTCAAACTTCATGCCTCAGCAGTTTCAGCCTCCAAGAGACATTCAATTTGCCCCCTTGTGCTTGCAAATTCCTAGTTTCACTAGAATGACGAATTGCTTTCCACACTCAACTCTCTTTCTCTATTCTTTGGTCTTAGCAGAACTATATTCTGGAGTTTATTCAATCTCTCTACATTTATGAAGGAGAGAGCCATACTTACTGTGGCTCTCATGCTACTGTATTTATATAATCTAGTCTTAGGTGCCCTAGAAAAGCTATTTAGTCCCCCATGTATCTCACTAATGTTGAAAACCTTTTTCTTACCCAACTTATGTCTGGTGGGTAGAGACCTGAAACAAGCCTACAGCAGACAAAGACTGGCAAGAGTAGACAGGTTAATCTTGCACACTTGCAGATGAAGAGGTGTTTTAGGAGTATGTATGCTGACTTAGCAAGTGAAAAGAAAGGGGCTGTTTCTAAAGTAAATTGACCATGGAATTCCTGGGTGTATCCTAGGTGGCAGTTCCCAAAGATATCTCAGTTTTCCAAAAGGGTTTCTCCTGCAAGTTTTAAAATCATTCAACTTACGTTATTATGATAGGTTACACTTTTTCTGATAAAATTCTCTTCTGCTTCCATCATCTAATTCAGTATTCTATTTGACCAGTATATTCAATTTAATTTTTTTCTTGTGAACACCACTAAGATACTAAACTACAGTTAGTAAAGTTATGTAAAAAGCTTTTATTTTTCTTCTGTTGACTCTGGTTATTAAGATAACTTTGTTATTTAAGGTCAACTGGAGTTTTCTATTTCAGGTAGACTTACGTAGAATGTAAATATTGAGAACAAGGAAAAGGAAAAAGGAATGGGGGAACAAAGCAGGCCATTAAAAACCAAGATGCTAAAAGAACTGCTCTATTTGAAAAAAAGTAACAGATAAAATATTTAAGTCAGCTCTAAGATGAAATACTGAAATATCAATGGCTAAATACATATTCAAGCAGTCTTGGCTCCTTAATTTCCATGACAGGAAAATGATTATTTCTATTAATAAATGAGCTTTCATAAATTGTTGGTATAAGGAAAATCAGTTTTAAATAGCTTTCTTCATTTAGTACTTGCTAAAAGGTGACAGTTAAAAAAATCTAATGAATGTTCTATTTAATGGCAAAGACTGTAAAAAGAAAGTAGCTGCATTTCAATGAGAAACACAGCAAAAGATGTAAAGTGAATTATTTTGGTGACAAACAAATATATAACTGTGTCTAAATTCACCAAATGTAAGCATTGCTTCAAAATGTAAATTAAAGACAGAACTGTTCTGTTGGAACCTCCAGCTGGCTCCTGCAAGGTCCAAGAAGCCCATTCCTGTCTCTCTAAACCCCTTCCACTCAGACAATCTCTGAACAAAGGAAAGCCCAGGTAAACATTCTTGGTGGCTAAGACAGCTTCATCCCCTGAAGTTGCCAGCCAGCCAAGTCCCCATCTAAAGTGTTCAGCTTTTGACTTGGGCACAAACCCAGCTTGTGAGTAACATATCATCACCTGTCTCCTACAACCTATATCATTTCCCTGCTTTGGTTCTGACATGCAGCTTCTCCAGCCTCAGTCTCTGGGAATGGAGAACCTGTCTGGGAGTTGTTTTGTTTAAAAAACTCTGTTGTTATACATTTTCAATTCAGCTTGATCTGGCTTACTATGTCAGCAAAGAAACCTATCATGGGGGGTAGGGGCAGAAAATCTATAAATAATTAAGAGCTAAGGCTAAAAGAAAAATAAATGCTTATAAACATAATCTACTTTTGGGTAAATAATGAAAAACTTGAACATATTACAAATGGATTGCACAAAATGAATGTATAAAAGTTTATCTATTTTCTATATGAATGCTTTGTCTGCATTGTACAGACCAGATGAGGGAGGATCCCACTATAGATGACTGTGAGCCACCATGTGATTGTTAAAAATTGAACTCAGGACCTCTACAAGAGCAGGAAAGCCAGTGCTCATAACTGCTGAGCCATCTCTTCAGTCCCCACAAAATGTTTTACAGAAGGAAATAGATGTATAATTTTGCTATAATTAGAAATGTACTTAAGTTTTTCTAAAGAGATAAAATTTTGATGACCTAATATACGAGAATTTGATTCTCTATACTTAAAACTAGCTTTCTGAAAACAGATTTGCTCTTAATAGAATTTGCAAGAAATGACACAGGAAACGACTACACTTTAAAAGAGTTAAGACTTTTAAACATTTATTTTAATGTATTTTAAGTAATTATAGCTCTGGTTAAATCTGGCTTATAACTCTGGTTAAGCAAATGCTTTGATAGTATGTTAATATAAATACCAAAAATTACATAAAATTTATTTTCAAAAAATTATTATTTTATGTGCATGGGTTTTGCCTTAATGTATACCATATGTGTGCCTGGTACCTAAGGAGGCTAGAATAGGGTGTCAGATCCATCAAGACTGGAGTTACAGGTAGGTGTGATCCTGCTACAAGGGTTCTGGGAAGAGGACCCCAGGTCCTCCACAAGATCTGTGTGTTCTTAACTGTTAATTCATATCTCCAGTACCATGGTTATAGACAATTTATAAAAGCCTCCTGGTGAAGGTAAACACTGTCAGTCAGAATTTTTACCTTAAAATTCTATATACGATGAAATTGACAAGATCTCCTGAGTAAACTTGGAGTGTGTAGGGCAGTGAGGAGGGTGGAAGATCAAAGGGAAAGAGGGAAGGGGAGTGGAGAAAAAAATGTAAAGCACATACCTACCCAAACAATTAAAATGAGGATATAAAATAATAGAGAATATTAAACTGTCTTCGTTGTGGGATAATGCTCTTTTACACTGTAAAGATTTGTCACTCATATTAGTTTAACTAAACACTAATTGATCAGTAGCCAAGCAGGAAG
>JAQHUG010000138.1:109874-121130 GCA_028555095.1 Dicrostonyx torquatus
CAAGCCCACAATGTGGTGTGTACACACACGCACGCACACACACACACGGTACACATAGATACACATAAGCAAAACATTCATACAAATAAAATACACCAATTTAAAAAATAGCTTCCAATACAAGAAATTATTAATTTAAGATGATTAGTTTCATTACCAAACAGTATATTTATGAAATATAGGCTCTTTTCTGAATTTGTTCAATAAAAGGTGACAGCATTATGATTAACTTGAAAATTATTTGGGTAACATCAGGAATAATTCAGGAAGTAAACTAATCTCTCAAAATGAAAAATCACAAACTAAAATGTCTTAAAATTTTGAGCAACAGCATGGTGAAAACTTCTTTGCCATGGTTTAGATGGCTGGTTTTAGATCTATTCTGAGTGAGAGAGAGAAAGGGAAGGAGGACAGAAAACCCTCAAATTATCAGTCAAGTTAACATTTTCCTTATTTCAATTCAGCTGGTTCTGATATATATAGGTATTTGGTATGTTTTACACACACGCACACACACACACACAATCTCCATATTGGCAGTGGTGGAAATTAAACCTAGCCAACAAGGCTACATAGTTTATTTTCATACCAGAATCTTCCATTCAGCTCACTGTCCTAGTATGTTTTGTTATGTGCTTTCTTTTAATTTCTGTGTTTTCTTTTACCTCTCTGTCAGTGGTTCTCAACCTTCCTCATGCTGTAGTGACCTCCAAGCATAAAATTATTTGCATTGCTACTTCATAACAGTAATTTTGCTACTGTTATTAATCGTAATGTAAATATTTGTGTTTTCTGATGGTCTTCGGTGACTCCTGTCAAAGGGAGGCTTGACCCTAAAGGAGTCGTCCCCCGTGCGTTAAGAACCACTGCTCTCTATGTCCTCTCTTGGAACTACAGAGCTTGCTGGTATCAAGATAACTGTCAAGAGTAAATGAAGCATGTGTGTACTTGTATGAGTCTTTAAGACTTTTTTGAAAAGCATCCAAAAGAATAATTTCTTCCAAATGTTTGGGCATACCAAGGAGACAGACCTTAACGTTTTTTAAAAGCACACTGAGTATTTTCACTACTGTAAACAACCAGTGCTCGTGTCTAAACACCTAGGCTATGTTTCTTTCACTGGGCAAAGAATTACCAACAATGCTCAGTGTTAATTTAACACAGCTGATAGTCTGACTTTGTTTACAAATGGGATCCTGAAAATAGCTCCTACAGGTGTTAAAATGTCTGAGGGTCAATGCAAACCCAGAGGCCACAATAGATACTCTTAAAAGCCTGGTACCCCGTCCTTTCCCTGAACTTAAAACTAATCGCTGCCACCCGCGTTGCCAGCATTTCTGCAGCCTCAGAATACTGCAGAAAAGTACTTAATACAACAGTGAGAGAAATACTAAAACCATTCTCGGTAATCACCCCTTTCGCTCCCGTTTCCTGATTTTACTGCACCTGGGTCACAGGTTTAACTCTCCGAAGCTCACTGTCAGACACCGCCTACTGCCCGTCAGGAGGGCATTTTGTACTGAGCGATGCCAACAGGAGCCACCAAACGCCCAAGCTCAGAGAGCGCCTGATGACACCAGAGCTAATGGCCTCTGTTCGTCCGGGAAAGACTCGGAGTCCGCGGCTTCTCCCTGCGTGTTTCTGGACGGCCCGACCCGCGGCTAAGCGCTTCGCGGAGGGTAGGCGTCCAGACCGAGCGGAATGGAGGCCGCTGCCCCCGCCTGGCCCGCCCGCCCGCCAAACTCACCTCCTCGCCCGGCCCACGTCGCCGGTCGCGGCCGCGTCGGGCCCGCACCCTGCTGCCCCAGCTGCCGGGAACCGCCTCGAGGCCGCGGCTCGGGAATGGCCTTCGCCGCCCGGCGTCCACCACAGTCGGTTCGACGGAGACCCAACCAGACGCGGCCCGCACCACCGAGCGACGCTCGCGGGAAGCCGGGCCGGAGCTGCCCGGCACCTGGCTGACGTCACTGCCGAGCGACAGCGGTTGCCCCCCCCCTCCCGCGTGCCTTGGGCGCATGCGCGGCCGGACCACGGTTAAGCGGTGACTGAACTGGGACAACAAGTAACTGTGTGGTCCCTCGCCGGTTCATGAAGGAGCATGCTAAACTCAAACGATCCAGAGAACTTTCGGGAAACGATGCGGTAGTTTAACTGACGGACGGTACCTGGTGGTGTGTTAAGGAAGCAATAGTTTCTTTCTGCAAGGCCTAACTACAACACAGGCCACAGGCACGACTGAAGTGGGTGTTCAGCGTAGACACTGCTGTCAACATTTGCTCCCTACCAAACTCTTAAACCTGTCTATGAGACTTTTTTTTTTTAATCTGAAGAATTGCATACATCATTACAGAAACATGGACATATTTTACAAAGCTACTGCAGGTTATACTGGAGGAACTGGGCTATTAACTAGTTGTGGTTTTCTGTCATGGTCTCCATCAGCCATAAAAAAGTTCTTTGATGAAGGGTGAGAGCTACGTTTTTTCTTTAAATTAAAATTATTTTTAATGTAAAAAGGCATTAAGTTTTAAACACATTAAGATTTGAACTCATTTTTGAAATTATCTCTGAAAAATTACCATTTCTATTGCTATCTGCTTAGTGTGCCATATATATATATATATATATATATATATATATAATATAAAAAATCATGGTTCATATATGTGTATGTATATCCAGCTACTTTGTCATAAAACAGACAATAATGCATAAAATCAAGTAAGATATGCATCTTTTCTCCTGGGCATTAGTAAGGTTTTTTATTGTATTCATTTTTTTTTTTTGTCTCTAGTAGGCTCTGCACAGACAGGGACCTACTTTTTTAACCCACCATCACCAGGAGGTAACACATTGCCTTGCACACACCAGTAGGTGCTGTGTAAGACTCCTTCGGCAGTTGTTTTTATTTAGATGCCATTCTCCACTGTGAAATAATCTGAGCACTTTTTTTTTAAGGTTAAATCTCACTTCTTCACGAAAATACCACTCAAAAATCTTATAGTTTTTAAAATTGATTTTTTGTAATTTCATACACATACATGATGTTCTTTGGTCATCGTCTCCCTCATTACCCTTTTTTATTCTCCTCCCCTTCCTTACCCTCTTCTAAGTGCCCCTTTTACTCTCATGTCTCTTTCCTGTGGCCTACTGCATTTAATTAAATCTCCTACCATGCATGAGCTTGGGTGGGGGATTACTTACTTCCCTTCCTCCAGCAACCATTTAATGCCTTCAGCTTGATGAGAACAATACTTACCTGCAAATTTCATGATTTTGTTTTTCTTTACAGCTGAATATTATCCCATTGTGTATATGCACATTTGTATTACCCATCTGTTGTCAATGGGGCGAGAGGTGTGGGTTGTGTTCCCGGTACCCAGCTCCCAGCCCCCAGCTGCTGGCCCGCTCAGCAGCTGGTTGCTTGCACCCGAAATAACCACGTGAGGACGGTATTCATTTAAACTCTGCCTGGCTCATTATCTCCAGCCTTTTCTTGGCTAGCTCTCACATCTAAACTAACCCATTATAAAAAGTCTGTATGTCACCACGAGGTGGGTGACTTACGGGACAGATCTAGGGTACTTCCTTCTGCGGTGGCGGGGAGGGGGCTCATGGCGACTGACTCACTTCCTTTCTTCTCCTCCCAGAACTTCCGTTCTGTCTACTCCGCCCACCTAAGGGCTGACCTATCTTATAAGCCAGGCAGCTCTTTATTCAACCAATAAGAGTAATACAAAATACAGGAGAACACTCCCACATCACCCATCCATCAGTCGAAGGGCATTTGGGTTGTTTCCGTTTATTAGCTATTGTGACTAGAGAAGCAGTGGATATAGAGAGCAACAACAATGTCAAGTCCTCTGGCCATATGAGGAGTGCAGCTAGATCAAGTGGTAGATTCTTCTTTTTCTTCTTTTTTTTTTTAATTTTATTTTTCAAGACAGGGTTTCCTTGTAGCTTTGGAGCCTGTCCTGGAACTCCCTCTTGTACATCAGGCTGGCCTCGAATTCACAGAGATCCGCCTGCCTCTGCCTCCCGAGTGCTGGGATTAAAGGGGTGTACCACCACCACCCGGCAAGTGGTAGAGAGATTCTTGAGCAATATTGGCTGCACGTGGTTTCTTGTATATGGTCCCCATTTGGTGGAACTATTTGCTAAGTATTAGAAAGTGTTACCTTATGTCACTGGGGGTGGCCACTGAGATTCCAATAGCACACACCATTCCCATTTAGACCTCTCTGCCTGATATTAACCAGATGTAAGTCCTGAACTAGTGCTCCAGCTTTCTTTATAAGTTGCCTTGGTCATGATATCTATCCTAGCACAGCAATAGAAAAGTAACTAAGTGCTATTTTCTCCTCCACTATATGGATGATTGAAAAAGTCATGTGAAACAAGTTCCCTCATTGTCTACATTGTATCTAGGGGAACAAGAGCCCATGGGACTGAACCAGGCATGGTATGCCTAGTACATACTACAGGCAAAACCTCTGTGGCATATCCCTGTGGAATGTGCCTAGTGAGTGTCAGCTATCAGGTCTACACATTTTTCTTTACCCAGAACTCATGAAGGGTTGCTTTGTTTACTAATAGTACACGAGAATTACAGCCATCATCAGAGGGTAGAGTAAATCTGAATTGTGCATAGCACACTGCTTCTCAGTGTTCCGGCAGCCAGAAACATTAACAGTGCACTAACACACCCTCTACTGACATTTTCCCTGCTCTGTCTCTCACATTCTGACATTCCTATGACCTGTATGTCCCAAATGTCGACCTGTCCTCAAGTCTTTGTCCTGGATTATACTTCTGTGAGGAAAAAGAAAAAAGACTGTGTGATGGGTTTACTGGGAGTCTATAAATGTGTATTTAGTGTAAAAGGCATATAAATGTGTTACTTGTATCCTTACTGGACACAGAAAAGAAGGTACTTTTCCAGGGTCTATGCCACAATAAAAGGCAACTCTTTCTTATATGGAAGCAGACACTTTTTTTATACCTTGGTACCATGTCAAGTCTTTATTAAGTAATGTACAAATTATTAGTTAGGAAACTCTTGATTGTCAGAAGAACCTATACCTATTACAGAGGGGGAAGATAATAGAAAAGAGATTGGGACTAAACTTCCCAGGACCAAAGTAGAAAAATATATAAATGTGTATGTGAAAAGGGAAAAAAAAAGAGTTCTGCAAAGTTTTACAAGGTAAATGAGAAAGAGTATCATAACAAGCATCATAAAAAGATGTTCCAGTGACCATAACAGATATATGGCATGTGGTCGATACACATGGATACCACATAATGAATGCACTTCAAGTTGAAGTTTGTTTACATGTAACAACATGATACACATATGTAAATACATACATACAATATAACCCTGGGCTGCAAACTTCAATACCCAGGGGAAAAACATTAGCATAGCATATTTAAAAAAGAATACAATAGACAGGGAGTCATCAGAATTAAGGAAATTCAACAAACTTTGCTTCAGTGGAAGCTTCTAGAAAGGTCTGTCTGCTCGGCAGTTTGTTGCAGGTCTGATGAACTAAATGAATGCAGGAGGATTAAGAACAGCACTCAAGTCCAGGGCTGTCTTCTACCTGGTCACTATATGTTGAATGCCGACCAGCATGGCTTTTGTCCTTGGCTCTCAAAAGACCAGGTTACTCAGCACTTTTCAAAACAATCATTTTAGCCTGGTGTGATTACACATATCCTTAATCCCAGCATGCAGGAGGCAGAGAGCAGATGCATCACTGTGCGTCTGAGGCCAGCCGAGTTTACACAGTTCCCGGCCAGCCAGGATTAGAGAGTGAAACCCAGTCTTTAACACCAACAACAACATATATGGAGAAATAGATTTTTCCCATCAATTTAGAGAGACCCTTGCCTAATGAAACCATTGCTGATATGCAACATTTAGCCGATCCCTTCTAATAATGGAAAACCTCTTAATATTAGGGGCCCCTTACATGAAACTGAACTAAATGTGCATTATATGTTTTCATTCTGAAATATAAAATGAAGAATATTTGAGAACTATATTTTAGATAAAACATAAGCCAAACCTTTACTTTTATAAAGCTTTTATGCATTTTAAAACTTCCTTAAAGTACTGCTTCACATGTACATATTTGCTGGATTAAAACTTTCACTACATACGAAAATATTCAGCAAGTTTGTCTTACTCATTAGTTATCTTAATATTAGAATCAGCTGCAAATGAGACACACAGGAGAAATTTCTAGCTAACAAAGAATTGAAAAGTCAAGTTTAGTGACAGATTAGGACTCTTTCCAATTCTCCTACATTTTATCCTATAATTTATCCTTTCGGCTTTTCTTACCAAGTGTCCAACAAAAGTTAAATAATACAAAAAATAAATGATATGCTTAGTCCCACAAACTGGGAATATAATAGCAAAAAAGGGACAGCACTTAATATCTATCACAACTGTTCATACACATTTCAGCAATGGCTCCAAGTCCGTACTCTGCTTGGGAGTTCTTTCCTACTCCATTTGTGAGAAAAGTTCACCTGAGAAAGGTTGGTGAAATAAGACTCCTTTCTTAGAAGGAAGCTTGCAGTAATTTCTCAAGTTACATCTGAGTGGAAAGAAATGCCTGGTTTTCCCTAAGGCATTGTACAGGACTGCCACTGCCGGATGCAGGGACTGGACATGAACTCAGAACAGCTTTTAAAGGCTTCTTCACTGTCACCTGAAGACTTGGACAGGGCAGCTACTGGGCGGACTTTTCAAATTTTTTGTTTTTTGAACTCAATATTTACATCTAGACTTCTCACATGAGAAAAAGTAAAACAATCCTCCTTGAACCATGGGTAAAGTTTAGGTAAAATAAATTAAAGTGCAGAAAATTATAACAGTTGGTCACAAAGATCAGCATCCTCACGTAGCCGGGCATATAAATATTGTAATTAACATTGCCATACTGGACATCACCTCTTCGTGTCTCAGGAACACACATGCAAACACTCGCGATTATTACACGTGAACATTGGCACTTCCATTTCCACCTCCGCCTTCTAGGCCCTCTGCAGACTGGGAGGAAGGAGGCCGGGAGCCTCTGGGGTGCAGCTGACCATTGAGTCCGACTTGTGTACCTAGACCATGACCTGTCTGCGACGCCGCATCATCCGATTCCCAGCGCTCCAACTCTTCCCGCACCAGACGCTCCATCTGTTCCCTGTGGACCTCGCTGTCACGACCCAGTCTCTCATCCTAACAAAGAAATTAAAGAAATAAGAGAAACCAGAGCATGCTACCTGTTGTTTCACAATGCAACTGAGTTTTAGGTAAAATATGCCGCAGTTATGTAAGACTGGAGATGAAGACAGTACACAATAACAGTTCTGAGAGATGGTGGAATAACTGTTCACTTGATGGTTTGCTCCACTGCTGAGAACACTCTCAAACTCCGGATTATTTGATCTAAGGTTATATAAGGAGGACAGGAATCGGGTTAAGAGTTACAAAATGGGATGACTATCTTTGTGCTCTACAGAACTAAAGAATGTTTTTGCTTAAGGGGGAAAAACCCGAAAATAAAAGTGAATAGAAAACAGTATTTGTGAATCATGTGAGCGTAAACGTTAGTTTTTGCTCCTCTTCAATATTTTCAAGTGAAAAGTGTCACATGTCCATTCCTATCAATAAATACCGTATCCACCAGTCAGCGTCTTAAGCTCATGACTCCTCACCTCAGCCACTCCATCCAGCAGCCTCCCTAACACCTCTCGCCTCTTGAGCTTCGCCCGCTCCATGATCTCAAGCTTGACAATCACAGCATCGATCTTGGACACAATGCTGCCTATGGAGTGCTCCATGCGGTCCACGCGTCTCACCAGCCTGCAGGGGGCGACAGCGGGCACAGAGTTCAGGTCTCCATGTCCTTCAGCCCACAGGACTCGTCCATGGAAACGCCAAGATAACATGATGGCACAAAATACTTTCTAAGTGTTTGCAAGACTTAAAGACAAACTGTTTCGGGCTGCTTGTGGGAATAATAACCTCCATTCTTCCTGCCAATAAAATTGTCTGAAGCTTTAAAAGCCTTTATTCACAAGTACCATTTTTTGGAAAAATTCTAAAGGAAATTTCATATATGTAATTTTGTATTACAAATGTATTCACATACACAGAGTTGGTTTTTAATAGCACAGCACTGAACAGTGGCTATGGTAAACAACTAGTAGGAGATCATATAAATAAATCATAATTCACCTATACAGTAGGTGTCTACGGTGACACCAGAAATTGTGCTGCATCATGCTTCCTGAGATAGAATTATAAGCAAACAGAACTGTTAGAAAACAGTGTGTTCTTTTAACATCTCATTATTTTGAATACAAATATTTAAATGCCTTAAAATATGTCAAATGGCAACAATTTGAATTCTCCCTCCCTGGCCCCTCTCCTTATGATTCAGCCACTGATTGTACCTCCTGGAGACAACTTTTCCAATAATAGTAAAGAATACTAACAAGGACCAGGTGATGGTGGTGCATGCCTTTAATCCCAGCACTCGGGAGTCAGAAGCAGGCCGATCTGTGAGTTCAAAGCCAGCCTGATCTACAGAACGAATTCCAGGACAGCCAAAGCTACCATAAAAAGAAACACTGTCTCGGGGCGAGGGGGATTAGCTGCTGAAAATTATTTTTAACAACTCAATCCTTCTGAAGGTCTAGAAATTTTCTCATGAACATGTGACATATGAAAACCACTTATCAAAAAGGCAACTGAAGAGAAGTGAGAACATATGACATCTAAAATGCTTGAATAATGCATCTTCTTCAAATAGTACTTTTCCCTAGGTTTGACAAGGAACATTGCAAATTCAACACTCAGAAAATTGCGAGTAGGATAAACTTAGAATTACACATCTAGACATACACAGTGAAGGTAAGAAAGATAAAAACAAAAAATGAAAAGAAAAATAAGGGTTTATAATATACAAAGAATGTCACTGAGCCACGTACTCATGAGAAAAGCAACACATTTCACTTATGATAAGGACATATGAAAGAAGGCCTGAGGTATGGAGACTTCCTTGTTAAGAACATGTATGCACCTAACAGCTTCATGTTACACTGAGCAGAACTTTTTAGAATTAAAGGGAGAATTGAATAATTGACTAATAACAGAGATATGATTACCTCGTTTTCCAAAGCAGATAGAAAGAAACAAGCATAAAGTCAACAGGGAAACAGAAGACAGCAACTGACAGCTGTCTAATCTCAAGGACAGACCCTGTGTTGGCTGTAAGACACGTAAAAACACTGACACATACATGTAAAGGACACATGGACTCTAAAATTTGTTAAGCTATTTTTTGTTGGAAGGAACAAAGAGGATATTAATGTTTTTCTCTGCTTCCCTAATTTTTTATAATGAAGATCTTTTATAAAAAGAAAAATACTCTTAAAACCTATTTTACAGAAACGATATTAGACATGAAAAGAAGTAAATGTTTCACTCCGTGAAAACCGTGTCATCTCACTTTGACCCTGGTCAACAGAAACTGGGGAAACCTTTGTACTTACACCTGGAACTCTTCATAGGAAACCCCGCTGGAGATGCTGCCCCTCCTCCTGGAGCTATGCCCACTGTCTTCATCATCCTCCTCCTCCGAGTCATCCAGGCTTCTAGGGAAACTTCTGCTGCTCATGGGACGTGGCAAAGAGCTGTGTTCTAAATCCAGGTCCTCCTGAAGAATATGGAGTCTTCCAATAGGGGCCAACATACCAAGACCTCACAAAAAATTTTACTAAGGGGAGAATGGGTGTGCTCCAGATCGGTTTTCTACAGTTTTTATTTCATGGATTGACATTTTAAAACAGGGATAAACAAGGTGAATAAGCAGACTATCAGTGTGTAGGTTGAGGGTGTGGGGAGAGAGGACGAGGAGAGAAAGGACTACTAGAATATGGGGCTACTGAGTCCAGGCATCCCCTCAAGTGCTCACCCTCTCTTTCTCCAAGTCGTCTCTCATCTGTTGATGTTCACGTTCCGTCAGTTCCTGATCGCCATCCTGGTCATATTTAGTGAATATGGCCTCAATTTCTGCATCAGTGTGGCCTTTTCTGAAAGCATTGAGAGGATTTTGGTCAATTTCTTCAGTCCATGGTCCAGCCCGAACATTGAAACATCAGAACGTAGGAGGAAGGGAGATAGATATACAGCATGTTCCAAAAAAATACCTGCTTCCCCAAATGAAAAACATTTCTCAACCAGTACTTGGGGCAGAAACAACCTCTCCTCAGCAAGACTTAACATGTACAGTAGGCACTCCCAGGTTCTACAGTGCAGCCCTCACCCTTTCAGGTCCTGTCGAAGCTCATCAAAGTTTAACTTGCCCCCACCTTGCCGTAGACTCTCTGAGATGTCGTCTACAGTATTTCTTTTAAGTTTTAGTTTGACCAGTGCTTTTTGGTAGCCCTATTGAAAAGAAAAAGAAAAAAGACATAATTTTGTTTATTCTCCTTTTGAATTTTGTCAGTTACAGCGAAACTATTGAAACTTCAGCACTTGGTAGAAGATGGTGATTCAAGAAAAATGTGTTGGTGAATGAGTAACGAATGTAATCTCAATTTTCTATAAAACTTGCAGAAAATTCAGCATCTTTCAATAAATCAGGAACCAAAGATTTCTTCCTCATATGTGTGTGTATGTATGTATGTGTACATTTGAAATAAAATTGATACTTGAAATATAAAGTTAAATATGTATGTTTATACTTCAGATATAAACCACCTTGAATTCTATAGCTGTTTGCTCCCCAGAATATAAGGGAATGTGGATCAGCTATGGATTGTTTATTTTTTATATAATAGCAAAGAATTTTCTTAGAGGAAAAAACAATTTTTAAGTCAGTGAAATAAGCCTGAGGGTTTTCAAGAAACTGGAGGCAACGCTAAGGAAATATTCCACTGATCAAGTACTGGCTGTGAGTGCTGGGCTCATCGCCAGTGCTGCAAAAGTGAAGCAGAGAGACAGAGTTTTGTATGATAAGCAGGGCTATAGGGCCGAATTGTGTAAAGTGACTGAATAATCAAGAACAAAATTTTGTTTTATGCCCTTTATTAATTATATATTTATAATTCTATATTCAATTTTATATTTATAGAAACATAAAACCAAGTCCAATATTTACTGAGTGCAAGGAAACTTAAACTATTATGAGCTCAGAAAACAAGTCTTTAATGTCTTTGTAAACTTATCCAGGATTCTGA
>JAQHUG010000138.1:129683-174074 GCA_028555095.1 Dicrostonyx torquatus
ATGTGTCACGTCATATGGCATGAACTTTGAGAGTGTGCTAAGTGAAATAAGACAGATGCAAAACCTCAAATGTTGTATGCCTTCATCTCTTTGAGGTACTCTGAACAACCAAATTCAGTGGGACACGAAATACAATGGAAAGCTGATGAGTCAGGATACAGCATTTCCTGCTGGGATTGCAGTAGTCATAGATACAACACTGCTGGGTACTTCATGCTTATGAAGCAAGCATGTAAAAGGGTGAAAATGGTATCATGTAATTTACATTTATCATAGTTAAAAAATAGGGGAGACATTTTTTACTTTTTGTCTCTTTCAAATCTAGGAACATCTATCTTGCTACAAAAAGTGTTTGTTGGGCACCTAGCCCATGCTTGGTACTGTCCCCATGGCTGGGAAAGTAACAGTGTCAAGTATTTGAGCACCTAGTTCATGCTAGGTACTGTCTTCAGGACTAGGAATATATTAGTATAAAGCATTTGTTGAGTATCTAGCCCATGCTAGCTACTGTCCTCAGGGCTGGGAATGTCACAGTGAACAGAACAAAGCTTCTGCCTCATGTCGTTCACATCCTGTAGCAGTTACAATACAATAAAAACAAGCTGAATTGTGACTGATAAACAGTGATAATGTCCCCCAAAGGATTAAACTGAAAAAGGAAAAAAAAAAAAAAAGGTAACAAAAAATAAACCAGAAAATAGTTTTGGTGCATCTTTGCCATGTCAGAGTTACCCTACATAGTGGTACTCAGGACATGACAACATGAGAAATGCAATGTGAGGTTCATGCTTTAAGTTAGCCCCAGGCCTCGCAGTGTCAGCACTGCTAGTAAGTACCCTCTCTGGAAGCAGCCTCTGAGAACCTGCTGTGATGGTCCTAAAACAGTTGCCATTAGCAACACGTAGAAAAAAATGTGGCTATGGGGACAGGGGAAGTGAAGTTTCAATTATATTAAAATCTTCACTTAAATGCGTACTGGACATGTGACCAGGAGTTAACGTTTGCAAGGCAGAGTCACAGAACCTGGGCTGGTGGCAAGCTGATAGCTTGCCTCAAAATGGCTGAAGTTTTCTGTCTGTCCAAAATCTGGACTCACTGTCCATGAGACGCCCTGCCATTTACACTGAGAACGAGTGGGAGAGTAACTGCTCGGAAGAGCCTCTGATTCAGCCTCTGCTATCCAGAGCTTCCTCAGATCTGAAAAGAATCCAGCAGCCAACATCATCTCATCCACAGTTACAGGAAGACTCACAGAAGCCATTTATGTGATGCAAACTATTCAACAAGCTTGGCTGGTCACACCAATCCAGCCACGTCAACCTGGCCAGGTTAACCTGGTCAAAAGAGAATGACCCCTCATATTAAAATGAGGAATGTGATATAACTTACCTTGATCCAGACCAAAAATACATTGACAGCAGCTATATTGTTGAACTGTATTTGCCAGTATGCCACATGCTCGAAGTTGGGGAAAGTATTTTGATCCTCGAGAAACCGCAATAGACCCTCTACATTTGACATTCGGTAAATGTTAATTACCACAGCCACTATGGATAACTGGAAGATAAGAAATTTATAGTTATTACATCATGTTAGAAACAGATAATCTACCCTGAAATGACTAATTTTCCATACAGATTGGAGGCCTGACCATATCACTCACCTAATAGCACTCATCAAAGTCATCCACTAAAATACGAAAACAATATACAGCCAACATTCCCTTATCAACTGAAAATATGTGCACAGGTATGTATATGTATGTACGCAGAGGAGATCATACAAAAATAAGCTCACATGCAAAAGGGAAGGCCTTCTTCTGCCCAGCTGCCCATCACAGCTAAAGAACCAGACTCACAATCCTGTTTCTCACACAGGAAGGCTCTGCAGTGAGCCCTATATCTTCTCCTGCGGGTCTTCATACTTTCTTTACACTCTTGGATGCTCTGAAAATGTCAGTAGAAAGGGGTGAAGAAGCCCTTCTATTGTTGAGCAAATCTGTCAATTTTTTATCTAACTCTCAGATAATTTATCATCCAATCAAGATGTTTTTAATACAAACAAAAACAATATCACCATAACACACTGACTTCCCTTGAGTTTTCTTTCAAAATAGGGAAAGAGAGAAGGAGAGTTTTTGCAAGTACACACGTTGTTTGAACACTCACTTTTTTTTATTTTTGTAGTTCCCACTTCTATCTACAAAAGGCCTTCTCCTCCCAAACCAAAACAGGATTTTTAGCAGGGGCAGAAGGTTGGTTGCCTGTGTATCTCTGTGTCTCTAAAAGAAAGCTCAGTACCTGGCAGGGTATTCTCTGTGTCTAAGACTTGGATGGAGCACAGGTCAGTACCTGGCAGGGTATTCTCTGTGTCTAAGACNTCAGTACCTGGCAGGGTATTCTCTGTGTCTAAGACTTGGATGGAGCACAGGTCAGTACCTGGCAGGGTATTCTCTGTGTCTAAGACCTGGATGGAGCATAGCTCAGTACCTGGAATCTTTGTTGAATAATGACTTGTTTTCACTCAGTGAAGCCAAGCCAACAACATTATTTGAATTTAGACTTCTAAAGTATTGTTTTTCCAGTAATTCTGAAAGATAATGAGCTAGGACAAGTGGCCAGCTAACTGATCCAAGCCTAGAGGCTTCAGTATGCTTGCCAGAGAAACAGAACAGGAAAACACAGGGAACAATATCAGCGTGATTGCGAGATGTTGGGTGTATATATAATTTTAACGTGGACTTAAATTTCACCTGGGTAAAACAAAACCCCTGGCCTTCTTTCAGAGCACTCCTGACCCAGGGGAGCAAGGTGCCCCAGCAGGGATGCCCCTCCCTCTATGTAGGCAGCAAAGCTTCCAAAGGAGATCTGGATGAACTTGATCAGAGCCCAAGCATCTGAATTGAGTGCTGGCAGCACTTAGATTACAGTAAAATTAAAAGCTGGAAGAAATAAGCCTTCAAAGAGATGTTTGCACAATGCTATGGGTGCGGAGAGAAAGAAAGCCAGTTTTGATTTCTATATCAGCAACTAATAGCCCAGAAGTCTGCAAAGTGTTTGTGATGCAGTTCACTGGTGTAGGAGGGAAACCTGACAATCTCTGGGTGGGTGGGTGGTTAGAAAGCATGTCACTGGAATGGATAGGTGATAAGTAAACCCGTTTGATATGAAAATGAACATGAACCACTGAACTATAATACTAGACACTTTCCTTGCTAGATAGACTTTAAAAGTATTTTTGTAACATGTAGTACCCATGTTTACAGTCTATATAGTAAATAGAAACATAGTTGAATGTTAAAAGCTAGAATTCTACTAAATTGTTTCCTTTAAATTCTATGAAGGTTTTTGTTTCCATGGCTATACCTGTTATACCTACTGACACATTCAGTAAATCAGGGTACACAGTTAACTTTTTGACTGACCAGCATTCAAGATTTAAAATGTTCAATACTGACTAATTTTGGTAGTATGGAAATTACTTGGTAAAAAAAAAATCTGAAATTAATTGCCATATAGCGCTTACTTTTTGACAGCTCTATTCTCAGTAATCTGAATATAATTACATATAAGCCAAAAGGCAATTTTTCACGTTCCAGTTCCAAGCATTGTCCAGTAGAATAATTTGAATGTGTGTGTTGTATACTCTGCCATCACCAATACAGAAATATTCTGAACAATAATTTCCACACCTGTTGCCTCTCTTCTTTCCTTTAGTACTGATTACTTTTTTCCAACATTGCTCAGTTTTAATACTTCAGTAACACGTGGCTCAAGTAGTTACCTCGCCATGCATAACCGTGTGATATGACAAGAACACCATGAAGTGGGGGTGGCACCGGTGTCCAGTGGGTCTCCGGCCGTGCATTCTGAAAGGACTTCTATTTCAAGTGGAAGCACTTTCTGAAGCACACAAGTACGTGACTCAGTAAGGAGGGGCGGAGCAAAGGAGAGAGCCAGTGTAAGGTTGGAACAAGCCTTCCACTATGAGACGTCTGGGCATGTGCCAAGCACACTGGTCTTAAAGCCTAAGCCATTTTCCTACTGCTGTTATCATTGGTGCTAATGCCACTGTTGCCACGCAGTGCACACCCGCACGGTTCCTCCTCGTGTCTTAAATATTTGTTCCTTCACACACGAACAATATGCTCCGTATGTTACCAACCAATTCTAGTGGACAATACTTGATAAAGACTTGATAAATGGGTCACATTGGTGAAGTAAGTTTAACTTGGAATGAGGAAAAGAATGCTGTCGAGGAGTGGGCTGACAGAGGAATGCTCATTGGTTAATGCAGTCCTCACGAGATATCAGAGAGCTCTGTGGAATGGTGAGACAGTGGGAATCAAGGACACACAGTGGCACCTGGAACAGCTGTGCCAAAGACAATTTAAACATACAACAATTAGGCACACTGTTGTGAACTTAAAAATATAAGAAGACAAAAGTTTATATCCTATTGAAAAAGGAAAAGCTTTAAAAAATGAATGTTTATACCAAGGGCTCCGGAAGAAAGCAATGGATGTGACTGAAGGATACAGCTTAAGTTTTGTTTCCTCTAGACTGTGTGACAGGAGTTCCAACTACAGGATGTTTTCTGAATTACACAAAGATTTTCAGACTATTTCTTCTTGTCATAATTTGATACTTGCAAAAAAACCTCGATTTTCACTAGTAGAAAAGTATTATTACAAAAATCTCCCCATAGTTTTAGCCTACAAATCTCATATGACATATGAAAGACCAATTTAATTACTTATTTGTTCAGTTAAGTCAGAGTTCAATAAAAACATCCACATTATAGTCAGGAAGGTTCCTCATACAAAATGAAAAATAAAAAAGTTTAACACAGAAGTTAATATAACAGAAAAATTTAGATCTCTTACTAGAAATATCAAGATCCCCAACACTGAGATTGAAGACTGAAAATTAACAAGCTTTTAGAATAAAGAGGAGAAAATAAAAGAGAGTCAGCAGAAAAGTTAGGAGACGGGAAGGAAGTGAGGGAGACACAGCAGAAAAGTTAGGAGACACAGAGGGAGTGAGGGATAGCAGGAATGTCCACATTTCTTTCCAACCTACCACAACAATCACAACATCCAGACAATTCCAGAAACTCCTGAAATAGTGTAGTCTGTGAATCCGAATCTCCAATATCTCTTCCACCACATAGTAAAGGATAAAGAAACAAAAGATAATCTCACAGGCTGCCAGGAAGAAATCAAAGGCTGTAGCATAGTGGGTCAGTTTCACAGGCTGGAACTGCCAAGAGGGCACCACGCCCCCTGTTGCTGGGAATTCCACCAGTAACCTGCATTGCAAAAAGAACAATTGAAATAGCAATATGGGGGAGAATCAGGAAAGGAAGCATGCTCTGTCCCTGCACTGTGAGGTGAAAACCTCGGCCACAACAAATTACCTCAAGCTGGGAAACATGGATGACCTGGCTGGACACAGGACATGCATTTAGAACTATATAACCCTGGAGTCCCTCATTTATTCAGCAACTATATAACATCTAATTAGCTCTTCAGCTTGCTAACTGCTTTCCCTTGAAAGGGTTGTCTATCTATGACTCAATACCCATCTGCTGTCTGGAACAGACTGTCCCTGTTTTATATTAATACAGTTAGCCACGGTTTTTCGTTTGTTTGTTTGTTTTGTTTTGTTTTTTACTACATCTCTAACTGAGCTGTGGACTTTTCTTGCCAAATTCTCACTGTGCAGGTGTCACAGTGTGAAGGTTCAGTGATTCAATAACTAGAGCTATCTCCACATAGGTAGAATGTCTCCCCAATCGTGTATCTGGCATCACAACGTCCTCCACCACAGAAAGTGGCCAAACCTCAAACCCAGGTCAAAGTCAAGACTCTGGAAGATGGGAATTCCTGTCAGCTCACTGTCAATTTTCCTATTTGATGTCAAGCACCATTCTAAAAGCAATGGGTATCATTTCAGCCTTAGTGTGAGCAAGAAGGAATTAAAAGGACCCTGTGTATCACAGCACCTCTGCCCCACTGAGGCTCCAGGCTTGTTAACCACGTAGAGACTTAGAAAGAAATGGAGTAACTGTCCTGATAGCCATCTTAGAATTCTTGGGACAATGCTGGGGGAAAAAAACCTGAACACATCCTGAAATCAAACATTTTCTAATGTGCCAGAATAGCCTGCCTACTAGCTAGAATCCTCTTCAATCAACACTGGGATCATTATGAACAGCTTAATGGCAATTATAATCAATTCTCATTCATCTCATTCATTTCTAATAAAAAGATCTATTTAGTTTAAAGAAGTATTATGTTCAGCAAAAGTTGATAAACACAAACATTGGCAAAACCTAAATGCCTGTTAAATCAGAGTTGAATTTAATGTGAAAATTATTACAAAACACTAGTATTATGAGAATATGTTCCTACTTCCTGTGGAAATGTATATGCAGATGACTGATGGGAGTGATCTTGGGGTATTGACGTGGCATGGACGGTGAACACGGACTAACTCTTGCCTTGCTCTATTCCCTGGTTTTAAAAAGCACTACAATTTACCACACTGCACGACTTGTTTTTTTTGTTAATCTTTGCTGAATGCAAGCTTTCCAAGCGCGGGGCTCTTTGATTTGTTCTCTGACACATCCGAATAGCTTGAAAACAGTAACTGGCTCCCGTATGCCCAAGAGCAGCTTACTGGATGCAGAGTGGGACAAGGCAACAGAACCTTTGTCACAGTCTCCAACAGTGGCCATGGCAGCAGCAGTCCACGCCTCGAACCTGATATGTCTTTTACAAGTCTAAACCACAAAAGTGGGGACACTCAGGGAGAGGAGCCAAGGATTGGTAACCAGAGGACTTTGTGATAGAGGGTGGCCATCCTTCTAATGGCTGAAAATAACAGTAAAAACCAAGCAACTCAACAACAGAAACCTACCTACAGTGCTTTGACTGGATAGAATCTAGAAAAGAGATACACCTGACCAGAGTTAAGGTTCTTTTCAAGTCATAGCATTTAAGGATCTTAAACCCCTTCTCCAAATATCCACTTCACCGAACCTGCAGCTACCGCCCCCACTGGGTCTCAGCCTTGAATCTTTGTACCCCGTCCCCCTTAGCCAGCTGCAAGAAGGGTTTGTCTAGTTCATCTCCAGAAACAGATATACGGGTAACTACCTAGAAATAGGAAGGCTACAGCCCACGGCACACACCTGACCACACAGAACAGGTTAATGTTGGCGTTGTACACTGAGAAGTCAATGAAAGTCGCCCGGGTCCCCCGGTCCAGCCAGAAGTTCCTCCTGAGGCCAGCAATCTGAGAAGCCGTTTCCTCCCTGGTCCTGGACAGATCTAAGTAATAGCCTGCTCCACTGTAGGTTGCAATGATTCCCCAGTGGCTGCTCCCATTCAAGTCCTTTTCGCTTGTGTAGATCCACCTGATCAAACAGGAACAACAGGTCAAACCACGGAAAGCCTTGCCACAAAGTGGAAGGCAGTTGCCGCCTGCTGGGATAAAATATATATATTTTATCTGAGCTGAAGAGTCTAGAGCCTACACTAGACCTGTCTGCCCATGGAGCGGACACCTTTGGCACCATGTACCCACTGTACCTTTTCTGATGACTGACTGATGTTTACATCCCTCAAAGGCCCCAGTGGAAACTGAAGACAAGAAGGACGTGTGCACTAATTCAGTTACTATCTCTCCTTGTTTCCTATGACGACATGAGAGGACACCTGCCTTAGTGGTATTCTGTAGGGTGGAGATGAGATATAACTATGAACAGGGCCTGGCACAGAGTTGCTCTATCAATATCTCTTATCAGTGGTGTGGGACAAAGTGACATTCCGGAAAAGGAATTATGAATCTGTATGCCAGCAATCATATTCTGGGGGGAACAGGTTAAACATAAGGGAAAATAAATGAAAGGAGACTAAAAAAGAAATAAAACAAAATGTAAACAGTGTGAATGAGAAATCTATTTTAAAGATTCATTTTATTTATTTGTGTGTGTGTGTGTGAGAGAGAGAGACAAAGAGTCTGTATGTTCATGTGTGCCATGTGCATGCTGGAAGAGAGACAGAGAGAGAGAGAGAGAGAGAGAGAGACTGAGACTGTGTGTTCATGTGTGCCACATGCAAGAACACATAAGATCCTTCCCTGAAACTGGAGGTACAGGTGGTTGCAGGCCCCCTGGAAGGAATGCTGGGATCTAAACCTGTGTCCACAGGAACAGTATGTGCTCCAACCACTGAGCCATCTCTCAGGACCCCTAAGTCTGCATTTTAAATAATTACATTCTGAACAAAAATGTGTTTCTAAGAACTACTAAAGTGAGTCAGGGGACAATCCTGTTTGTCCTAAAAAATAAGACAAAAGCATCTTAGAACCTCTAGAGGCTCGGACCACCTCCTTTTCCTGGGTTATACGCCAGGGCAATTCAGTCTTTTTGAAATGTCTGTGTAGAAACTAAAGGGGGAAGAGATGTCAGAGAAAACAAGGAGAACAGGTCAGCTTAACCCAGGCCTATTGGAGGGATCTTTTTGTAGAGAATAAATAAAAAACATGGATGCCACCAACCGGACATGCGCACAGCCACTTACGCAGTTCCGTTTCGCGGTCCAAATGGAGCCCTGTCCTCACTACTGACAGAGTAGACATCATAGCATTCTTTAATTTCATCTCGCAAGTCCTGAGGAATGGAGCAGGATCCATTTCTGACTCTGAGCTGGCGTAGACGAGGCACTCCTAACAGCAGGTTCTCATAGAAAATGAAGCTTCGGTTATCGGCTTGCGTGTGGTTACCCGCCTCCGCCTTCCAGTAGAGCCCGTCCAGGAAGGAGCCTTCTGCGAACTGAAACAAAGGATTCTGGAGAGGATCCACACTCAGAGGCCAGCTGGCTTCTGCCTGGAGCATATGTAGAACCGAAATGTCACCAAGTCTTTGAGCCCGTAGAGCTATAAGCACAGGCCACGTGGTCAGAAATATTTGGGCTTGGACCTTGCTGTCATTTGTCAAATGTGGTCCCTTGCACAGGACTCCCTAAGCTGGGTTCCCACATTTGGGTAACTCACCCTTTTCTGGTCATGCATCTGACACAGTATCAACGTGCTGGGACAAACAGCCGAAATGGGCATGTTTCATAAATACATCAAGACCATTAACATCACTTTCCTAGAAAAACAGCATCCCACATAGCCATAACTCTGGAATGAAAAGTTAAGGGTGCCAATGACCTTTTCGTGCTGGATCTTTTTTCTACCTGGATTATTTCGCTACACGTGGAGTCCTTCTCTTCGGGGCCTGGCCTTTATTATCACAGAAGGGTGCAGGTGAGAAGGTTCACGTTCAAAAGGCTCTTCCTCCACGGGGAGCAGATCTAGTCATTCTCCGTGCATCCACAGAGAACGGCCACACTGAGCAGGGCCAAGGTCAGTACTGCACAACTGTGGGTTTTAACAAGTGTTCTTACATAATAAGGAGGTTACTTCTCTATGCCTGGAACCAAGAGCTCTGATTTCAGGGTTTAATAGGACTTTCCTTTATTGCTTCTCCTGGGAGACACAATAACTTCCTTTTAAATTTCCTCTCCAGCTTCCCTAGGTTCTGAGCAGCACACCATCTGGACCGGCTTAGCTGCTGTTCTCACGGCTTATTGTCTGCTAGTTGGAGCTTAGAATTAAGGGGGAGGCCAGGGTGAATTTTTTTTGTTGTTTTTGTTTTTCGAGACAGGGTTTCTCTGTAGCTTTGGAGCCTGTCCTGGAACTAGTTCTTGTAGACCAGGCTGGTCTCGATCTCACAAAGATCTGCCTGCCTCTGCCTCCCAAGTGCTGGAATTAAAGGCGTGCACCACTTCCTGGAGGCCAGGGTGAATTTTATGGCAACAGATCTTTGAAATTGTGTCCATGTCTTATTAGGAGCTGGACATATTCTGGGAGTTGAGAGCACACGCCACTATCAACAAAGACAGGGATCACTAAAAGTAAAGCAGTGTATGTCACCCAAACTGCCTACGTGGGACCTACGTCATAGGACATTCTCAACCATCATTTACAGAACCATGAATGACTGCGCGAACAAAAAGCTAGCAGCAATCATACTCAAAAAAAAAAAAAAAAATACAGGTCTTTTCTCCTCCAACCATGTGACCATACAAAGGTAAGCACCCTGAATTTTACCTAACCCATTTTCCAAACTGGGGCACGTGTATTAGTATGTACCCGATAAGATTGCTCTAGGAATTAATAAATGTGTCAAACATCTGTGCAAAATGCTTCCAATGCTCGCAATGAATACCAAAAGGGCCAGGAACTCTGTATGACTCACTCACCGCTCCTGAAGACACGCATGAGCGGAACTTACAACATGAAGTAAATTATATTCGGAGACAAGGAAGGACTCTTAGTCACTTATAAATAAATACCTTCCAGAAATCTTCCATCGAGGAGAGAGTTTTAAAGTTGGCTTTCTCTGTTTTAGACACTGGGGTGTCTATGAAAAGCTGGGACAATGTCCGCGTGTAGTAATACACATTGGAACTCATCATGCCGTAGGTCACTGGAACACAGAAAGAGCGAAGTGAGCATTCAGGGGGAGCCTAGACACACATCTGCACAGCCGACAGCCTCCGTGAGGGACTGCTCCTGCTAGGTGGACATTTTGCATAGGTCAGTGTTCACATAAGGTCAGTTCTCACCTTTGCCTTTTCTCTCCCACCAAAACTCTAGGTTATCCTATCTCTCTGCTTACATAAGAAATAGGGAGCATCGATGTTGGCCTGTGAGAAACAGTATAGGCCCAATATTGCGTACTGGACTGACTTATGACCTGTGTATCATTTTACGTCCTACTGTCCCCTGGGTGACCTCTTGCAGCTATTGAGATTGCTGGGTTCAGAACCTGACACAGCCTTGGCATCTCCTGAGTCTGCGTTCGACTGTCTGTTCCCCTACACCCCCCTGTCCCTTCTTAGTTGTCCCAGACTGCAGGTCCTGGGTCTACCCCTGCTCCTGGGGTTCATCTTGAGGACAGTTTCTGGTCAGCCAGCTAAAACATTCTGTTTGTTCCTGTACTCCCTGTGCCCCACCTGGTGATTAGCTGTAGGGCATTGCTTACTCCATCTTGGGGGTGGCAATTTCCCACCTCCCTGACGGGAATTCCTTGTGCAACAGCTAGGTGTATAAGGATTTTCCCAAGGTTGGATAAATGGCATTCGGCTGATCTTCTTTCGAATGACCCAGGTCTCTTGCCTGTTCTTTCAATCTCCAGGCCCTTGCCCGGCTCGCATATGGTACAGTGGTGTGTGAACTGTACCGAGAGGGTAACACAGAATCAGGTGTTACATCAGACCAGCTCTCCATCGCTGCCCTCCCACAGCTCTGGGGCTCACAGCTCTGAGGCTAACCTCTACTGACTTTGCCCCTTCATACATCAGGAGAGACAAATCTATTTTGTCCCCTGGTGCTCTATGCTCATTCACTGACCATCTGGATGCCAGGATCCTTCAGCTTGGCCACAGCTGTTGGGAGAACCCTTACTGACTCCATGGTCACTATGCCTACAGGTAATAACCTTTCCTAAGGGACTCTCTTCCTCTGCTGGCCCCTTAACCTGTCACATCCTTACAAATGGCCCCTCTGTTTAATTTGCTTTAATTACTACTTTGGATTGCTATCTGCCTCCCACATATCAACCAAATCCTGTACGAACACTGCAATCCAAGTGATGCCCCCACTATCAGTGCTCATAGACCATAATGAATGGACCGTGGAGGAGACACGATGACAGCTCATAGGAGTAGAGATTCTCCTTCCTGGTCGTGTTTCTTACTTCCTGAGTCATTGCTTTTACTCTACGAGCTTCAGACCCTGTTCTACCGGTAAGGTGAACAGGTCTGGTGAGGATTTATGGCTGCTTTATTTAAAATAACTAAAATCTACTTAGTACAAGCATAGCAGTGAAGAAATGTCCAGTCCTGGTGACTTTTCC
Source organism: Dicrostonyx torquatus (assembly GCA_028555095.1). Taxonomy (NCBI): domain Eukaryota; kingdom Metazoa; phylum Chordata; class Mammalia; order Rodentia; family Cricetidae; genus Dicrostonyx; species Dicrostonyx torquatus. Next base: position 141,660 of record JAQHUG010000138.1, read on the forward strand.
TTTCTAACTGGTCTGCTACAAAACATCTACTAGAAACTGGGGACTTCTGAGCCAGCAAGGCGGCTCAATAAGTAAAGGCACTTAGCACACATCCCTGGAGACCTGAGTCTAATTTCTGAAACCCAGGTAAAGGTGAGAGGAGAACACTGGAGCCCTTTGCCCTCCACAGGTGCATCATGGCATACCTGCTTCCGTGTACACATCATGAAAATTAAAGCTTCTAGCACTTTAGCAAGTCCCGTTTTAGGCTGGAGTTATGACTACAGGTGTAATATGCAATAATTCTTATGCTCTGCTAAAGACAAGCTTCAAGGAGGAGCAGTGTGTTTTCTGTATCTTTCGGGCACAGTGATGAACATGCAGATGATTATCTCTTGATTCTGTAATAACGCGTATTAAACTAATTTTGCTTAAATGATTGATAAGTCTGTCTCTCTTGTCCCTCTATTGTCAAGCAGCATATCAAAGATTATTAAAGAAGAATGGAGGTGATAATGATGCAACATGAGTGTGTTTGAGAGTTCATCTTGATCACTTAAGCAAGAAATTAACAGACCCCACAGTCTGTGCAGTTGTACAGAGAGGATAGTAAATAGCTCCCAGTCCCTCACCTGCGCTTCTATGATCTAATGTATCCAGAATAAGTACAATGTTCTTCAGATCATCTTCTTACTCCAACACCAGACTGGTCTTAGTTCAGGATTTGGAATACTGATCCATCCAATGGGACAGTTATAAGACATGAGTATTAACAAGAAGTGACCTCTTCCTCCAAACGAGGGACTCATATGTCCTCAGAAAGTCTGCTGCCTGTCCACCTCCCTCGCACAGAGGGCTGGATAGAGGCACAATGCCCTGAGCAGCAATGGCTGTGAATCCAGTCAATATAAGGGGCAAAGGAGACATAAACAAGTGAGGTGGAAGGGACCTTGCGGTCAAATAAATGATTAGTTGGTTACTTTCAATTAGTGTGAAACTTTGGGGGTACTGGTTAATGTAGGACACTTTGGGGGTGTTTTACCTACTAGTTGCTGTTGGAAATTATTTGTTGATGGGTTGAAAATGTAAACATCTAAACAAGGTATAGACACCTTCAAAAGGTGTCTCCTTTGTTTCCCTTATTCTTCAGACCAGACACCGGCCTTGGCTGCTGAAATTCTCGAGATCAGTATTAGCTTTCACGGCTTCATTCAAAGAGAAGCAAAATTCCACTAGTTGTATAGCACCCCCTGCTGGACATCAGGAAATAATGCTTCTTGCACTGAAGGTAAAAAAATTATTCGGCCACCATGAACTATTACTGAATTGTGTCAAAATACGGCTGACCCAGTTATCCGGGAACAATATTTCTACATATACCCAGAGCAGGAGGGGTGTGAGACCCTGTCAGCAGAAGTCCAACATCAGACAGTCTGGGGGAGACCCTCAGCCAGGCTCCACACAGAGGATCTGCCTCCGGGCTCACAACAGCCGCTGCTGCCCCAGATCTTGAACAGCTAGCTAGATATTAACTAACCTTCCTGAGCATGAACGTGAAAATGAGCATAACACTGACAGCTTTTTGTGAAGCCCATGTAAAGAGATGTATGTGAAGGAAGATATTCGCATAGAGTGAACTGGAGTGGAAACATGTCAGTTACACTGCTGTCCACTCCCAGTGGGGAAAGTCCACTGGCAGGTGCTGCTCACACGCTAAGTGACTCCAATAGAACACTACTGTGTGAAATAAATAAACTCAGATGGAGACTGGAACAGAAGATAAACATACATTTATATGATACCAGGTAATGCATAGGTATGAATGTGTGTTGCATGCACCCGTTAGCACACATGTGCATGTGAGAGAGTGTGTGTGTTTACCATGTACACATATCCCATCTGCCATTTCTTCTCTTAACCCCTCATTTTCCATTTTTTCAAAAGATGTCAGAACAAAGTACATTAAAACACAGGCTTCTTTTGAACGCATTGGCCCTGGAGACAACTTCCTGAACAGAACACCAATAGTGCAGGCACTAAGAAAGGCAACTGATAAATGGGACCTCGTGAAACTGAGAAGCTTCTGTAAAGCAAAGGTCAACAAGACAAAGCAGCAGCCTACAGAATGGGAAAAGATCTTCACCAACTCCACATCGGACAGAGAGCTGATCTCCAAATATATAGAGCTCAAGAAACTAGACATTAAAATAACAAATAATCCAACTTAAAAATGGGGCACAGATCTAAACACATAATTCTCAATAGAGGAATCTCAAATGGCCAGTACACTCAAAGAAATGCTTAACATCCTTAGCCACCAGGGAAATGCAAACAAGAATGACTCTGAGATTCCATCTTACACCTGTCAGAATGGCTAAGATCAAAAGTACAAGTGACAGCTCACGCTGGAGAGGATATGGAGCAAAGCGAACACTCCTCCATTGCTGGTGGGAGTGCAAACTTGTACAGCAGCTATGGAAATAAATATGGCCATTTCTCAGAAAATTGGAAATCAATGTACCTCAAGACCCAGGAATACCACTCTTGCGCTTATACCTACAGGATGCTCAATCATACCACAAGGACATTTTCTCAATTATGTTCATAGCCACTTTATTTGTAATAGCCAGAAACCAGAAACAACCTAGATGCCCCTCAACTCAAGAACAGATAAAGAAAATGTGGCACATTTATACAATGGAGTATTACTCAGCTGCTAAAAAATAATATCATGAAATTTGCGAGCAAATGGATGGAACTATTTTAAAAAATCCTGAGTGAGGTAACTCAGACACCGAAAGACAAACATGGTATGTACTCACTCATAAGTGCATATTACCTTCAAAGTAAAAGGATAACCAAGCTATAATTCACAGAGTAAGTGAAGCTAAGTAACAGGGAAGGCTCAAGGGGGGGGGACTAATAAATCTCCCTGGGGAAGGGAAATAAAACAGATATCACAAGTAGAGGTGGGAGATGGGAACAGAAGGAGTCAGGTTGGGATGGATGGAGAGACAACTGGAATCAGGGGCATCTTGGAGATGAGATTGAAACCTAGTGCAATGGAAACTCCACAAGGGTGACCCTAGCTAAGATTCTCAGCAGTGAGGGATACGGAACCTGAACTGACCATCTCCTGTAACCAGGCATGACTTCCAGTGGAGGGACTGGGACACCAACCCAGCCACAAAACCTTTCACCTACAATTTGTCCTGCCCACAAGATGTGATCGAATTTAGGTCGTACAGAAATTGTGGGAGTGGCCAACCAATGACTGGTCCAGCTTGAGACTCTTGCCCCAAGAGGATGCCCACCTGTGTCACTGCCCAGAGGGCAAGACCCCAGAAGCTGGATAGCCCAGAGACCTAGGATAGAACTAAACACAAGTGGAAAACAAAACAAAAAACTACAGGGTACTGAACATGCATCATGTAAACTAAGAGAAGCTGCCTTGAAAATAATGTAAATCAGTTCAAAGCAACCAATGACAGCATTTTATTCATGGTTGAAAAACTATAAGCTTTAACATTAAAATACAAATGCAATATATATAGTGTTCCATCTACTACGTGTATTTCAATGCCTAGAGGCAAAAGAAAAAATTTCTAATTTCATGAGAGAAAAATAGAAATGTCAAGTTGACAGGAAAGCATAAGCAAAGGAAAACACTGTTATCTGACAAAAACATGAAATCTGAATTTCTTATTAGAAAAAATGGCTTGAAAATGTCTTCAAAAGGCAACTTATGAATTTTCATAAGAAATCTACTTAAGATGAAGTAAAGAATGGGACACTTCACATCTGATATGCAAGCTTAGAGACCTTAGTTCAATCTTGGTGCCATGTGAGAGCAGGAGAGAGAACCAACCCCACAGGGCAGCTGCAGCTAACACCCATGCATCGCATTGTACACACGTGTAGTCACAGCTGACACCCATGCATCGCATTGTGCACATGTGCAGCCACAGCTAACACCCATGCATCGCATTGTGCACACGTGCAGCCACAGCTAACACCCATGCATTGTATTGTGCACACGTGCAGCCACAACTAATACCTATGCATTGCAGCATGCACACGTGCAGCCACGCCAACACCTACGCATCGTATCATGCACATGTACAGCCACAGCTGACACCCTTGCATTGCAGCATGCACACAATAGAAAACATTTTCCAAGAAGAGTGAGGAGACACTCGGCTTACTTAGTTTTTGGCAGCTTGACACAAATTTTAGAGTCACCTGGGAAGAAGGCAACCCAAGCAAGGGATTTCCTCCACCAGTCTGTCCTGTGTGTGTCTGTGGATGACAAATGTGGGAGGGTCCAGCCCACTGTAGGTGGTGACACCCCTGGGCAGGTGGTCCTGGTTGGCATATGAGAAGCAGCTGAATAAATCAGAGAAAGCAAGTCGGTAAAAGCACCATCCATAGTCTCTGCCTCAAGTTCCTGCCCTGGGTTCCCTTGAGGATGGACTGAAAGCTGTAATATGAAATAAACCCTCTTCTCCCCAGGCTGCTTTGTGGTAATAAAGACACAGCAACAGAACGTGATAGTAGTTACCTGATAAAGGAGAGCAGAATAGGAGTACTGGACCTGAAGAGATTACTTTATATGGATAAATGACACCATAAACAATGACTCAGCTCTCATAGTTAAATGATAGATGTATGGAATGATATATGTAATATAAAAGTAAACAAAACCACCTGGGAAACTCCAAAATGAGACTTCCATTTAAGCCAAAACACAAAGTAAAACCTCCTAAAACAAAGATAAAAATCCCAAGCAGACAAAACCTTCATACAATAAACTCTGAAAATTAGCTAACAAAAAGACAAATGCATATTAAATTAAATAATTTAGCCATTTTAAAAACTGCTTAGAACATCATAACTATCACAGAAGATATATACACCAGGTACAAAGACAGTAGAATGATAATACCATGGTCCCAGAATCTATTACAGGAAACCTCATTTTTTAATATATCTTTGTCTCACACCATATGTTCTCAGTGGGATGTGGTAGGATAAAATATGAAATTCTACTTGAAGAGACTCCGTCTATAAATGTGCGGTGCTGAATACAAATCAAACAGTTACTAAGTTCAAACTGGGGTAGTCGTCATTCACTCGCAGGAAACTCTCTGAATTAGTGAATGAGAAAAGCGAGTAAGACAGAGGGGAGCAGAAGTGGGCGACGTGCCAGCTATGAGAAGCAGCTCTGCACATGGCCCTGCCGTGCTCGTGGAGTGTTCCTTTACACCATGTGGAGATGTGTCACTGTGATTGGCTTAATAAAAAAGCTAATGGTTAATAGTTAGGCAGGAGATATAGACGGGGCTTTTGGACTGAGAGAGCTCTGGGAAGAGAAGGGCAGAGTCGCCGGCCAGATGGGGGTGGGGGGACAGGATGAGCATATTGGAGATGAAGTAACAAGCACGGGAAGATTGTAGGTTAGAAAATATGGGTTAATAAGTTATAGGAGCTACTTAGAAACAAGTCTAAGCTAAGCGCCAAGCTTTCATAATTAATAATAAGTTTCTGTGTCACTTTTTGTGAGCTGGTAGCCCAAAAAGAAAAGTTCATCAACACTGCAGTGCACAGGCCGGTACCTTCCTTCCTCCCTCACCTCCCTCGCCCACTCCATGACAGATGCAGGGGACCAGTCAGACACGGCAGAGTGAGCCCAGAGTAATAGCACAAACAGGAGGGTCCCACTTCAGTTCACACCACGGAGCTTCTCCCTGGATCTGGCTCCTGCACTGACCTAGGAAGAAGCAGAGTGACAAGGACCCTCTGCTTAGCCCTACAGTAGTAAGGCTCTGGAACCTTCTAGGTCAAGCCTACTCTTCCTTGTAAAACTCAACCTTGGCAAGGAACTGCTGCCACCCTAGAAACCATCTTCAGTCTCTGTTCGGGTGACTCAGTCTCTATCACTGCCCAAGAAATGTCCATTGACTGTCCTGTCTGCTGCCAGATACTGTCAGACGGGTTGAGTCAGAAACTGTTTACACTAATGTTCCCTCTAAAAAGTATAATTTTAATTAGTAAAAAATGTAGCAGTTGGTAGGGAAAAAAACAGACAAACTTGTGGTTATAATGAAATAGTGAAAAATAAGAAAAATTAAAAACACAGAGATTTCTAAAGTAAACAAACACACATGACTGGCTGTGTAACTCCAGTCAGCTTTCTAAAAGCTCTTGGGCTTAGGTTTACTTCTTTGGCCTCGTTCACAAACTTACTCTATCTGAAAACTTACTTTTCTTCATATCATGAAGTTCTGCTTTAGATAAATCTGGTAAGCTATAATTTTTTTAGGTTGTTTTTGGCAACTGATGCTCAGTGTGGATAATGACTCAAATTCTAGACTTGCTTTGCATTAGAAATACGCTTGTATCTGTAATGTCTGATGTAATTCTAATGGAGAGGTTCATGCGGAAGCCAGTGCGGTTTAATATTTAAGCGCCATTTCTGCACTGGGAACAAACCCAACCTCAGTGTTCTGTGCTCCAATGGCTACGAACACCTAAGTCTGGAATATACCATCTCTTGCTTCCTGAATTTCAGTGTGATGTGCATGTTGTCTCCAGCATTCACATTTCAGTGTTAGAAGGCATGTCTTTAAAGAGGTCCCACTGTGTACAGAAGGAATGCAATATGCTGAGCTCAGAGTAGCAGGATGGTAGCTGCCAGGGCTGGCAGGAAAGGCAGGTGTTCGTCAAAAGATACAGCCCTCCAAGTCAGCAGAATGCTGTGATGTAGAAGCTGAGAGACAGTGATGGGAAAGAGGCTTCAGCCAAAACTAAAATAATCAGAACTGAGACGACAGAAATGCTCTAAATTTGAATTGTGGGGGTTAAACCTCTGTGCATTAGAAAAATAAACAAATCAGATGCTTATGTGGATGAAGCTTAAGGCAATAAGTTATATCTCATTAAAGATGTTTCCTAAATAAAGCTTTCTTCTCCCAAAGGAGAAAGAAAGAAAAACTAACGTCATTTTTAAGCTTGTTTGTGGTTAGTTATTTTAAATTTGTGGATTTTCTCTGTTGGCAGATTGCACTTGCTACCCGAGGTGCTTACAGTTCAGAGCTGCAGAGGGACCATTATCTTCATAGCAGGTGGTAAGCTAAATATTTAATAAATGCGGCACACCTACCAAGCACCAAGGATAAACAATGGGTCATTAAAACAGAAGGTAATAACACGAAACTTATTTAGACTTTTTTATCTAAGCAAACATTCCTGGGTCTTCTCTCCTGTGAATTATACTCTTGAGAAAAATACTTTCCATTTTTTTCACCTACCAGCTTATTATAGGAAGTATAAATGTGAAAAATAGATGAAGGTGCACACAAGGAAAGGCTGCTCCTAACTGAAGTCATTTCTCCAATCTCCCACCCAAAGAACATTATTAAGTTATGGATTAAATTCTGATCCTCTCCACATACAAAAGTGATGGATTCTTTTCTATGTGGCTGTCAGCTGTTAAGCATCTCTCAGATGCACTGGAAGAGGTAGCTTTCTTCTTAGGAGCTTAGTAAAAAGCCTGAGGATGGGCATGGCACAGACTGGCTTCCTTGTACCCATAAAAAGCCTCAGAGAAGACATAACAAAAATCAGGCCAGCAAGATGGTCGGCAGTTACAGCACTTACCAAGCAAGCCTAATGGCTTGAGTTCAAGCTGGAACCCGCAGAAAAGGAAAGGGAAAGGAAGGGCTTCACAAAGTTGTCCCCTGACCTCCACAAGAACACTGGCGTGTGCATGCATCATGCATGCAAACACACACACACACACACACACACACACACACACACACACTTTAAAAACAATGCTTCAACATGCTTCAATTCAGGATACCTGATTTGCCTGTAACTTTTCTGGACTGGAAAGCAAACAGTGACTGAGATGGGCTCTGAGCTACGGCTTCCCTCCCCCTCTCTCCCCGGAGAATGCATGAACGTGCTGGAATAAGAGAGGAGGGACATGAACTAGGTCAGCTGGTGTCCCTTAAAGCCTACTCATCATTGAGAACTTGGGAGAAATATGGCACGTTAAGGAAAGCAGTGACCCAAACAGTCAGGATCCTAAAGGGGACTTTAAAACGCAGAAGCCACCATGAACAGTCTGTCACCTGAGAGTTCAGCACTGACTCGGAAGCTAAGATCCAAACCCTTCGCCTGGGATTTTTCTAGACAGCAGGTTTCCTGTGCACCTCATGTTGAAATCTGTCACAACTAACAACGAACTGGCCAGCAGGGGACTTCCCCAAATTCCAACCTGAACCGGAAGCCACACTGAGAAGAAAATTGCTGGCTTGACCTCCTGGCGCTCACATACTTCTCCTCCATTATGGCAATGACAGGCCGAACACCTTCAGAACGTCTCCACTAGAGAGGGCAAGCGTGTACTCACAGATGCACAGGACTACGAGGAACAGGAGGTAAGTGACCAGCTCCCGGAGCACACTTTTCAGGTATTTCTCCCGGTTAGTGCTGCGCTCTTCCATGAGTCTTGTTCCCCAGAGACCTTAAAAACAATGAAAAGCAAACACAACAAGGTCATCTTTCTTAAGACATTTCACAAGTGGCAAAAGGGAAAATGAAATTAATAGTACGCCAGTCTCACGCAAACACATAAGAATATGTAGGCAGGCAAACTGCACGTGATTCGGAAGTGAATTTATTTAGTATACACCATGCCCCGCCCCCTTGAAAGTACAAGATCCAAGGCAAATCAGTCATCTTTGTAGCTTCCAGGATCATTAGCAAAACTCATTAAAAGTTTAGGAGGATGGGAAATGAAGGCAATTTAAAAGACTTGGAAACTGTGCACATCACACAGCTCTTCTTTCTGGTTGGTAAAGAATACATCTGGTACCCTCCCTGCTAAGCCTGGCTAGTAGATGCTGTGACCGCAGGATAAACCACCTCTGTGCTTGCGACAGTGCAAAACCTGAGCTGTTGATCATTTCCATCTGGAAACATCTACTGAGCTTCTAACATGGTCGCTCTGTGCTCACCTTTGTCCTATAGGAAACACAGTGACCACTGACCACGCTTAACAGGTGTTTAAAGTGTCAATTAATATGGTTTTAAATTAACAGCAACCGTTCGTGTGACTCCTCTGTCTTTCTTTTTGGGAAAAACTATCTCAGCAACCATGTTGTGTATTTCCAGCAGATGGAAAGTGTCCGGCTGGTGAAGGAAAGATGATGTAACCCTCGGAGAGATTGCTGGAGAGAATTACCGGTTTGGGATTGGGCCAGCAGGCAGCATAGTGGCTGTCCAAGCTGCCTTTAATGAACAGTGTGGTTAAGTCACAATGCTGGTTCCTTGGGAGAGCCTTAATATCTGCCCCCAAACACTAACTTCTCAATCCTTCCAGTTAGGCTATTAACAGACACAAACCTCGCTCCCCCATGTTATCTGTCATTCATTCTAGACCTTTACCTGCCTCATTAACCCAAATTCAGACCACACTTGAGCCAGAAACAAGCCACGGGAGAAAGGGGAGCAGTATAAGGAAATGAGGTCATCATTAAGGATTTTAGGCCTTATAACAACACAAGAGCTCTACTCTATTAAATTTAGATATTCCATTTTCCTTTACTTCCTTCTAAAAAATGAGCATCCAAACTTCACGGACACCGAGTAACTCAATGCCGGCTTCGCCACTCTGAAAGTTGGACACAGTTTATGACCAGGCCTGCTGCTGCCAAGAGCTGGCGTTCGCTCACGCAGAAGAAATGCAGCAAGCGGAATGTTTATTCATTGCAACTCTATTCTAGTCAAGGGTTTTTACAAATTTAGATGACATGGAAAGTTACAAGACAGGCTAATGCCACAGTCAAGGATCAGCTCGGCAGCCTCAGGTACAACCATTCTTATATCTTTGGGCAGAGTTTTTCTGGAGGCCAGCTCTACAGTATCCACGTGGTGACTGCTAGTCTCTTTAGCATCTTTACTGCTACGTGGTCAGTAATTTTATTCCTTCCAATGGTTTATAGACAGACATGCACTAAGGAATAGACATAATTTCATGCAAATGGTATTCTCTGACCTTTAAATAAAAACAGACAAAAACGATGTCAGGTTTTTCTCAAGCCAAATTTGCAATGAATTATGGCAATTTAGTTCAAGCCCTTAAAAGGAAATGTCTCCCCCTTTTTTAATCTCTATTACTATCATGTATTTACTTTTTCTAAATCACCCGAGCTACCTCCTAAATATTAAAATCGTTAATTCCCCCCATCCCCACACTGGATATATATAGAGAGAGGTCTATGTTAGGAGACAAGGACCCCTCCGATTCATTGTCCTGCTGCAGATTACTTCCCCAGTTCATGAGTTAACACGCAGGAGCACGTTACACAGATGGGTCAGCCTCACATGTCCCAAATGAATGCTCTTTTTTTTCCCTCTCTAGAAACTTCTTTCTAGTTGAGCAAACGGCATCAAACAAGAAATCTGAGGTTCATCTCCTCGTAGCCTTCTCCATATGGAGTTGCTTCTGTAATTATTTTATGTGTTGAGAGAGGGGCTCACTCTGTAGCTCAGTCTGGCCTTGAACTTGGAATGAGTCTCCTGCCTCTGCCTCCTGAGTGCTGGGAATACAGACAGGCACCACCACATCAAGTCTGAAGCTGCAACTCTGACGGCTTCTGTCTTTAATCTAGGCCTGTAACGTCACAGCCTGGATGCTGAGCTGCAATCTGGTCACCTTTTTCCCATCCATCTATCTCCTGACCATCCATCCACTCCCTGTATCCTCTACATTCTTCGTATGGTTACACTAGTCATGTCTGAAGTCCCCATAACTCCAAATACCTACAGGAAAACCCACCAGCTCCCTACTGCAACATTCAGGCCTGCTTAGCCTTGTTCCTGCTACTGCTCCCTGACAGAATCTGCCCTCCCCTTCAAAGTGTGGGTCACTTTGAATCCCTGTGAAGGAAGACCTTCATTTACTTCCGCAGGGAGAGATAGACTGCCTCTTCCTTGAGATCCTCCCATACCACGACTCAGCACTGTAACTTCGTATTTGCAGCCGTTTCCCTCACTAGACTTTGAATCTGAGCAGTCTGAGATTTGGGACCTTGTATTATTCATCATCGCATGTCTAGGATCTATCACAGGAGTGATTCTCCATGAGTTTATTGACAACATGCTCCTGTTACCTGTGCAACTTCTAGACACCCAGCAGGCCCCAGAGGACAAAGGCAGCAATGAGAAGGAAAACTTTTCAAAAGGTCAGTGCAAATGAAAGAAGGAAAAGAGGGAAGGGAAGGAGGCGTGGGCTAAACCTAAAGGGAAAGTCTCTGTGTCGGTATGTGGGTGCACAGAAAGCTGGAGGACAACCTCAGGAGCCTCTCCTCTACTGTCTTAGGGTTTCAATTGCTGCAACAAAACACCATGGCCAAAAGGCAAGTTGGGGAGGAAAGAATTTATCTGGCTAACACTTCAGCATTGATGTTCATCACTGAAGGCAATCAGAATAGGAACTCAAGCAGGGCAGGATCCCAGAGGCAGAAGCTGACGCAAAGGCCAGGGAAGGGAGCTATTTACCGGGTTGCTTCCCATGGCTTGGTCAGCCTGCTTTCTTATAGAATCCTGGTCCAGCAACCCTAGAGTAGGCCCTCCCCCATCAATCACTAATGAAAAAAATGCCTTACACCTGGATCTTATGGAGGCATTTCCTCAGCTGAGGCTCCTTCCTCTGATGACTCTAGCTTGTGTAAAGTTGATAAACAAAGCCACCCAGTACACTGTCCACCTTGGTTTTGTGACAGAATCCCACCTGCTGGTCAGGAATTTACCAAATGAGCCAGACGGCCTTCCCCAGGGGTGGGATTGCAAGCCCATGTCGCCACCACACACTTAGTTCTTTAAATATGGGCTCTGGGGATCAAACTTAGGACGTTGCTATCTCTCTAGACGAAGGGAAAGTCCCCATAGCCAAATGTGAAGGGTGGAAAAAAAGAGAAAAGAAAAAGCAAAGAAATAGGTCCCTCCTCCCATTGGATTGTGTCTTTCTATGGTGTGGGAGGTCCTTCTGTTTATGTGTTGCTTTCATTGGTTGAATAAAGAAACTACCTTGGCCTTTTGATAGGGCAGCACTTAGGTAGGTGGAGTAGACAGAACTGAATTCTGGGAGGAAGAAAGCAGATTCAGAGAGCCACTATGGAGCTGCCAGGGCAGACATGCTGAATCTTTCCTGGTAAGCCATGACCTCGTGGTGACATACAGATTATTAAAAATGAGTTGAATCAAGATGTAAGAATTAGCCGATAAGAGGCTAGAACCAATGGGCCAGGCAGTGTTTAAATGAATACAGTTTTTGTGTGATTATTTCGGGTGTAAGCTAGCGGGGCAACTGGGATGACAAGCAGCCTGCTCTCTCCCAACAACAGATAACAAAGGGCCCCGGTCCCTACAACATTTCTACTCATCATCAGGGGCTGAAGGCCAAGATCAGCCCTCAGATATCCTTGTTAATATTATGGGGACCTGCAAAATCTTGTTTCCTATCTTAGTCATGATTGGACGCTGGATGTCTCTTGGCCTCTACCAGGCAGATTGAGCAGAATTAGGACCTTTAGTGCCCGTCCTGAAGAGGAAGACTCTGGCTACCGTTTGATAGGGTAGAATTACACCTATCCTATGTGTCCACCACCTATGATGACACGGGCTACCCTGATACCCTTGAGTGAAGGGGCTTAGCCACTCTCCTATCTTTCTGGCTAAACCATGGCTCTGGTCCTTAGAAAGGTTCCAGGATGGGAGTATCTGGAGTGCCAACCAACACAGCAGGGAAGAAGGAGCATTGTTGGAGACTAGTCCCCTGGGGGCACAGCCTGCCCATCAGCTCAGCTACATCTCTGAGCAGTGTTCACACAGGATCACAGAAGGACATAGTGAGAAAGAGTCGAGAGCAGATGCTGGATAGTGGGTGCCACAGACTCCATGGTGAGGAGACCAGATCCCACACTCCGTGCACTGGCTGTAAGCATCAAGTCTGAGGGATGGCCCCCAGCTCTCCACAAGGTCTAGCCTAGGACCTGCCTCAGAAACATTCTCTGTATTGAGGTACCACCTTCAAAAACTTAAAAGTAGATACTTTGGAAAATCTCCAAAGGTCTCAAAAAAGTTCCAGAAGGCTGAGTGTGGTATTATAACTGTAATCCTAGTACCCACTGTTCCGTGGAGGGATGAAGTAGGAAGAAGGAAAGTCCCAGGTCAGCTTGTACTATGAGAGACCCTGTCTTAAAAGACCAAAATTTTAAGACACCCAAAACATGTCCATTATCAGGGAGGAGTTAGGGAAATAAGTATGTATGTGTGAATATGATCAAAATACATTGTATGTATGCAAGAAATTCTGATGTGGGAGTGTTCTCCTGTATTTTGTATTACTCTTATTGATTGAATAAAGAGCTGCCTGTCTTATAAGATAGGTCAGCCCTTAGGTGGGCGGAGTAGACAGAACGGAAGTTCTGGGAGGAGAAGAAAGGAAGTGAGTCAGTCGCCATGAGGCCCCCACCGCAGATGGAAGTACCTTAGAACCGTCCGGTAAGTCACCCACCTCGTGGTGACATACAGACTTTTATAATGGGTTAGTTTAGATGTGAGAGCTAGCCAAGAAAAGGCCAGTGATAATGGGCAAGGCAGTATTTAAATGAATACAGTCTCATGTGGTTATTTCGGGCAAGCAACCAGCGGCTGAGCGGGCCAGCGGCTGGGGGCTGGAAGCTGGGTGCTGAGAACACAACACACACCTCTCCCCCATTTACAACAAAATTCTCAAATATATTAAATATATTTATTAAATAAAAAACCTTGTCCAGCAACTAAATAATGAATATGCAAAATGTAACACACAATGAAATAGAAATCAGTCATCAAGTGGAACAAAGTTCAGATGCACGCTGCTGTAGGGAGGAGCTTGAAAATAGGCTACACCAAATAAGCCACACAGCAGGGCAGATTCTGATTCCACTTGCAGTGGATTTGTACATGATCACGAAAAGTCTGGGAGGAAATAGCTACACAGAACCACGCTGTTATAAATATATCTAGTACCCACCCAGCTGTGGCTAGAAAGGCAAATGTGATGTTGCACGTCCTTCGGCATAATTTAAAAAAGGGAGGTTATTCTACTTTAGATAAACTAGGAATCTGGATACACAGAGTAGTTGATATGGTTAATCCTAAATGTCCTGATGAGTCAACATTTAAAAAGCAGGGAAATATGAAAAAAAAATGAAGGACTAAAGTTAGGTATAAGCACTATAGGTACTTGTCACAGCAAGAACAGCTATGGGCCCCAATGCTTGTAATTAAATCCTGGTTCCAATATTTAAAAGTTGCGAGGAAGTCATTTAAACTATAAAAGCCTTGGTTCCCTCATCAGGAAGATGGTGTGAGGCTAGCACCTACCCTGATGACAAAACAATGGCTATAAAAAGGATTTCAGAGTGCTAAGCACAGTGGGTGCTAAGCACAGTGGGTAATTCATTGTCACTTAACAAGTGACAAGGCTCTCTACTCCTGATGTGCTGATAAGCTGTGGCAGAGGAAGAGCCTTCCCCTCCCACGGGGGGGGGGGGGGGGCTGTAAAAGCCCCAATATCTCCAAATATCCCTTAAGGGGCAAAAGGTCCCCTGTGCACACTTGAAAACTTCACCACTAGGATAACCTAGGCTGGTGATGCAGCACAAGTGGATTCTGGGGGCTCCAACCAGGCCGGGTCAGTCACAGCACACCATGGTCATGAGCTGCAGCTAAGAATGGAGAGTCATACTGGTTATCACTTTGGGGTGGTACTATTTGGTATAGCCACCTTCAGACCTTTATAAACCTCAATAACCTTCCTGATAATTGAATTCACCCCTCTGTAAACATCAGAAAGGAAGGTGGAAGAAACACAAGTTAAATGTGCGACAAAAGAGTAGCAGCCACTTATCAAACAGTACACGTCAGTGCCAAGCTTTGATTATTTCAGGGAAAATAAAAGCAATCCTCATGTTCATTTGTGCCCTAGCAATATGTGACAGGAGTTGCTAGCAGTGGACAAAAATCCATTTCTCCCCTGCTGGATATGTGGCTCTATTATATTTCTCAGCCCTCCTGACAGTATTGTTAGTTATGTGAATTGAGAATTTGCCAGTGCAGCAGGAGTCAAAGCAAGCATTATTTCCAAGGGCACTGTCATCAAATCCTTCAGTTGTCCTTTCCTTCCTCTGGCTCAGGCTTCCAGCACCTCTTCACTGGCCTCCTGCCACACCTGCCTGGCTGATGTCTCCCTGCCTCACACCTACCTCTGGGAACCATGCAGGATGCCAAGCTGCCAGGTCCTGTTCATCTAGCACGCTCTGCTGCAGCTGAGAAGCCTTCAACTGCCTCTTAATATTTAGAGATACAGTTTAACTGCCCAGTTAGATGCCGTGTACCTCAGAACAAGGCTTTAAACAGTCCTGCAACCTCAACTCCTCACTTCTAAGGAGATAAGTCTACCCACTGTCCAAAGCACAGGGAACACCGTTTGCTGTCCACCTACTATTCCTGGGGGCAGGAGAATGGAGACTGAGCCCAACCCTTCCATTACAAATGAGAAGCTGAGGTCCAGAGAAGTGGCAGAGAAGAACCTGACAATCTAGATTCACTAAACTCCTTTAATAATCCCCACTATCTGTGAATATAGCAAAAGTCACTTTCTGTCCCAATCCTTGGGGATTATTTACATGTTATATACACGGTTTTCATTACTGTTATCTCACAAGCCAGAAAGAAAAAAATCCACATCTCATTCACTGTTAGTTACTGCACATTTCTGGGCTCGTTCTTTGGGAAATAGCGATACACTACTATAACTTATCTTCTTTGATAGCTGCTGGCAGTCCACCATCTTCATGCTTAATATTTAATACCTGTGGCTTACTTAATAAGCCACAGATGTCAACTACATTTCTTCCTAAGAGAAATAAAATGCTCAAAATTTTCTATAATTAATAATTTCTCAAGTTCTCTTGTGAATCACACCTTTGATCGAGGCACCATCCCATTTTTTTATTATTAGTTTTATTGCCATTATTATTTTTAGAGTCTATTAGGTATTACTGAGGGAAGAGATGCAGAGATGTACAGGGCAAGACCCTGGAAAGGGACTCAGCTACCATGGCCTCTCCAATGGTCCTCTCTCTCAGGACCTTGACAAAGTTCACACTGATCAAGTATGTATGGCTGTGAGTTTACTGAAATTCTTCTTTTAAAGAAATAGACATAAATACATATATATGCCTCAATATAAAAGTGTACTTTTATTTAATTGTCTCCCATTATTAAATTCAAAGTTAAGTATATTACCAATCACTCAAGCTGATTTAAAACCATGTGACTTTCCCTTATCTATTAGCTTACAAGAAACGTGTACTTCACGTTTAAAAGCACTTCTTACATAATTTAAGATAGGTATCTGTTTCACAGGGTTCTAGATATTAAATAAGCTTTAGTGTTTCCCTCTTCTATCTATTAAAGTTACCTCAAAGGGATGTTTTGCTTCTCACCATGCCCCACATCACATTAACTAGCACGCATATGTAAAAGCAGGATCTAAATGAACTTTTGTTATGTGTAATGTTCAGGAAGCACAAGGCAGCAAGGACGTGCTGCCCATTTTAGATGTCTGCTCATCTAATTCTTTCCAACACTGGCCATTTCGTTTATAAAAGAAAACTCAAACTCAAGGTCTGGAGCAGTTAAATGACAGGTTCAAGGTCAAACAGTAGGAGAACCAGGATTTAAACAAAGGCCTAACCTGTCTAAACCACACTGCTTCAACATCACTGAGAATTGTGGACAAAGAAGGGGGGGGGGTGATGACAACAACAAGAAATACCAGGAGGGAACTCTTAAAAGTTCAAGAGTTAACTAGGTGGCTGAGAGTTAGTGAAACTTTTCCTCGGATGCCTCTGGTGGCAAAACATTGAGAAGCCGGGGTTCAACGTGCTATTGGAAAATCCCGTCCTCTCCAGCCTTGGGAAGAGTGTGCACAGGGAACACTGACACATTAACCAGCTGTATCTGGAGAAGCAATCATCTTGTTGCCATGGCAGAGAACATTATTTTGAAACATACTTTCAGTCCTTAAGCCCACGCGGGGTGGAGGTAATATTTTCTTTGCAAATGTTTAAGAAATATGTTTAGAGTTAGAAATGGTCAAAAATGCGTTTCTACAAACCGTACTATATTATCGCCAGCAACAACTACCCTCTCAACCAATCCTGCCCATCTAAAGGTCATCACTCTCAAAACTTGAGTAGCACTGTTGGTTGGTTGTTCCTAGACTGGCTGAAGGGACATGCATCACCACCAAATGAAAATCATGGGAGCTGGAATAAACTTGCTCCTCGTTTTGTGACATTTAACAAACACACAGTTCCAACTATCATCAGTTGCACTAGAATATTCTCTTTTCGTCCACAAGTCCCAGATACTCCCCCAAAACAGCTTTCTCCTATTTTCCAAAGTGTGCTAGCTCCTAATGAGAGGGGGAGGCGCCCGACGAATTCCAGGCAGAGTTTGCAGAGGTAGGGAGGAAGGGAGCTCGGGAAGGAGACAGGAACGTGGAGGACGAGGGTTCGAGCCCGCTGGCAAGCAGTTCTCCCGCGCTCACTGGACGGCGCGGTCCGGTTCTTACCTCGCAGCCCGCGCACCAGTCTCTCGGCCCAAGCCACTCGGGGCGGCTGCCCATCCAGCGGGAGGTGACGATGCAACGGGTCCCCACCGCCTGCGGGGCTGGGACACGGTGCGCCCTGGTCCTCTAGCCGGCGCCTCCTCCCGCTCGGGTGCCCGGTGCCCCGATAGCCCCCCAGGGCTCGGCCGCGGGCTCCCGTTGAGCTCACAGCCGAGGAGGAGGCCGACATGCGACTGCCCGGACGCCACTCCACGTCCATCTCCACCACCATTCCTCCTTCCTCCCCTTCCACCTCGTCGTCGTCATCGTCTTCCTCGGCCTCGAAGCCCGGGTTATCGCGGCTCCACGCCTGCCGGGAGCACGACGAGAGCGGAGGGGATGGGGAAGCCGAGGCTCCGGCCGGAGGATCCCGCGCAGCCGCCTGCCGGATGCGCTCCATCTCGATCTCCAGGCCCCGCTGCTCCCGGAGGCCTCCGGGGACCGCCAGGCCGCCCCCCACCGTCGCGCCTCCCGCAGCCAGCCGACCGGGTCCCGGAGCTCGCGGGGCGGGCGAGCGCTTCGCATCCCCGGGCGGCTGCGGCTGCACGCGGTTGGAGTTCACCATCGTGGTCACTGGCGCCCAGCGCGCCCCGGGGCGCCGCTGCCCTCGGCCTCAGGAGCCATATTCTTTTCTTCCCGGGGTCGGCCGCCTGCTCCCCGCCTCCTTCCGCCCCCTCGGCCCGCCTCCCGGGGCCGGGCCTCGCCTGGGCTGGCCTCAGCGCGGGAGAAATGTCCCTAGCTCCCGGCGCACGCCCCGCGCTCCCCAGGCCAGCGTTCCAAGTGGAGCCAGGGTCCAGCCAGGGCGCCCACATTCCTATGGGGTGGTTCGCGAAAGGAGGGAGTGTTTGGCCGGCCAGCTCCTCTGGAAAAGGAGGCCTGGATTTGTGCATGCCTGCATGACCTCGAGATAATGCTTAGGCCCTGTCCATCCCCTGCCTAGGTTTACCAAGGCGCAAAGAGGAGTGTAAAAACTGAGACCTTCGCGGGGGATAGTGTGAACTCATGAAATCTAGCTTGAACTGAAGTCTCCAGGTGGGCAAAGAAATCTACCCTTCATTTAAAAACAGAGACAGATCACTAAGGCTGCCTCTCCTTGGGCTTAGCAGCCCTCATCCTCCTGATTCTCCTGTCGATTAGGTCGTTTCCTCTGTCTCCTCTCTCTAGAAGTCCTGAGGATTCCAAGGACTAGGTTTTGGGACTCTCGGATTGCTAATGTCTGCACCTTTATCTCTTTTCCTCTCCTACCCAGCTCTAGGCTGGGGGAATGGAATCCTGCCTCAGGCCTTAGATTTAACCCTTCCTCTCCCTATGCCCAGCTGACACATCCAACTTAATGCTTTGCAGTTGGTTCATGCTAACCCTGCTGCTCCAAGCACAGTTTTCTATGGTGTCCCCATCTCTTTTACATTTCACATCCCTGGTTGGGACCTCCTCATCTTTCCCTTCACTTCTAACGCTTCTCTTAGGACATTTCTCATCTGCCTCTGCTTAAGTCCCTCATGGGTCTTCTTGTTATGTCTCCCTTCAAAGGTCTATCTGATAAACCCTCTACTTTTTGTTTGTGTGTTTGTTTGTTTTTGTTTTTTGTTTTTGTTTTTTCGAGACAGGGTTTCTCTGTGGTTTTGGAACATGCGCTGGAACTAGCTCTTGTAGACCAGGCTGGCCATGAACTCACAGAGATCCGCCTGCCTCTGCCCCCCCCCCCAGTGCTGGGATTAAAGGCGTGCGCCGCCACCACCACCTGGCTGTTTTTTATTTTTGAGACAGGGTTTCTCTGTAGTTTTGGAGCCTGTCCTGGCTCTTGTATAGATCAGGCTGGCCTTGAACTCACAGAGATCCGCTGGCCTCTGCCTCCCGAGTGCTGGGGATAAAGGCGTGAGCTACCACCACCCGGCATTTTTAATTCCCTAATTCCCACTGATAGCTGTGTCATCCCACACTGGAGCAAATGACTTCTGTCAGTCCCAGCTCTCTTCTGTCATTCCAACACTAAACCAGCCTCACCTTAGCTTTGGGGATAAGACTGGATTGGAAGCCGGTGCTATGGCCCCTGTATTCTCCCGTGTTCCCACTGTCTCCAGATTATAGGGTCAGCCACGTTGATGCATAAAGGAGTCAATGGAATTCCAGCTTAAATGGTGACATTTAATTTCTGTAGTTCAGCAAATGTGCATGATCTGATCCTAGATTTGTTTGCTAGGTTTGTTTTCACAACCTACCTCATGCTGTGTTCAATAATACAAATGTGTTTTCTCAAAATAGGTTGGTTGTTCTCTCCTGAGGTCTCTCTTGGCTTGCTGAGGGCCCATTTTGCCTGTGTCTCCCCTTTATCCTTCCTTGGATGCTTTCTCCTCTTGCACCTCTTCCTCATCATCTTCATAGTGGTTACAGACAACCATAACTGTATGATTTAAATTTAGTTGTTATGAGAAAGACCCAAAGACCAAGTATAGTCATGTCCTGAGATGCTAGAGCTTAGGAATTCAGCATATGATTTGGAGCCAGGACACACACACTTCAGTTATAATACAATATTTTTCTAGAATAGTCTGCCTATCATGCATCTATCTGTGCAGCATTATTTGTTGACCCTGTGTGTATTTCCTGTATGTAAAATTAAGAACTGGGTAAGTTGAGTGTAATAATGACCCTGGTTTTAAGAGAAGACGGATCTAACAAAGAAAGGTGCAGCAATCTCCCACTGAAGAGGTTGGGATGCCCATCTTTCCAGGGCCCTTTACAGATGCAGTTTCTGAGTTGTCCCACCTGCAGTGTGCTAATAGAAGCTGCTTAACAGGCGGCTTCCCAAAGAAGCCAGGTATGAGGAGAAAGCACAGACTCGACCAGAAAGTAGGTTCAGTGCATTGATTTTTTTGGAGGGGTGGAGGCAGGGGGCAGGGGGCAGGGACTCGAGACAGGGTTTCTCTGTGTAGCTTTGGAACCTGTCCTGAAACTCATTCTGCAGACCAAGCTGGCCTTGAATTCACAGAGAACCACCTGTCCCTGTGGTCTCCCAAGTGCTGGGATTAAAGGCGTGCACCTCCATCATCCGGCCAGTGATTCAAAGAACTGTAGCCATCACTTAAGGTGCATAGAAATAGAGACCTTGCATCCCCCACACCAATCTTACTGACTCAGAAATTCTAGGAGTTTTGCTCTGGAATTCAGAATCTCCTTGGAGGCCTCTGGCACCATAAGTTTGAGAAGCAACGCTATGTTTCAGATAAGAGAGTTTTCACACAATCCATCCTGTAGCCCCAGTGATGACATCACCCAGAAACCACTCCTAGAAGAAATTTTTGCAGTGCTCCCCTTCTTCTTTAGTGGGTCTTTGTTTACGCCCCACCAATTCATTATCATCACCCTAGAAACAGATGACTTTGTGGCTGCTCCAGTCTAGGTTTACGCCCCACTAATTCATTATCAGCACCCTAGAAGCAGATGACTACATGGCCTGGGGGAAGTTACTTTCCTTGTGCCTGTGAAAATAGTGCTAAATCCTGCCTCTCACGTTTGCAAAATTTTTTCCCAACTAGAAGACAATAGGCCACTGCAGAGCATCTCATCTGTCCTTGGCATCTCTTGCTAGTCCGTGTGAAGTTCTTTGCTTTAAGCAGGAGTGCGTGGGTGAGAAGAACAGAAAAACCAAATGCATTCAGTTACTTTCTGTTTACTTTGAATGTCTAATTCTGTGTTTTTACCTGCATGATAAAAATATGATTTTAGATAGGATGGAATAGGCAGATCTTTCATGGAGCTATAGTCTCATTGGAGAGATACTCACCCTGAATCTAAATAACAGCAGAAGGGGAACTATTATTTAGTATCTAGTAAAAAGTGGGAGTTTCCAAGTCAAGAGGGGATTCACAAGAGAGAATGGTAGGAAAAGCAGTAGGACCACATCCTGGAAGGTCTCAGAGCTGATAAACAAATCACCAAGTTAATAAACTTAGTAAAAGGTCTGTGTGTTTTTACAGTGTCAATTACTTAAAACAAAATGTGAAACATTCTTCCGAAAACGACATCCTCACCATTAAAAGTAATCCAGATTGCTTGAAAATGTATCTAAATAACTTAGAGTTGGATGTGTGTTTACCTTATAAGAAAAGCAATTTTAAGAGAATCTATGCAGTTTTGATGAACTATAACTCAAACAGTGCTTGGCTCCTTTTGTACTGAATCTGACTTTAGTCTTAGCTTTCCTGAGCCCAGGACCCCTCAGTGAACATACTTCCTGCTCCAATGTCTTCATTCTTTCCAGTGTTTACTTTAATGGGTTTATCGTTTACAGAGCAACTGGCATTGGCTCAAGCAAGGCCCGAGGCTGTCGCTTGTTCTCCCTGTGGACAGAATGGCTTCCACAATCCTATTGTATTAAAGCTTTCAATAATTTAATACTGTGGGGATGGATGTTGTTTGCTTTCTTATCTTTGTCATGGGCTTTTCTGGGGACACACAGTACAAATCCCACATTTAGTCTGAGTACTGCTGTAGACATCAGAGAAACTTGCAAGCAGCAGCCTTAAGAAGAGCCCAGGTAAATTTGACTCACAGCAGTGTCCGTGCGTCCAGTGCCAGCATTGGTGATGGTGGAGATCTGTTGACTGGGTCACTTTAGTTTTCCAGTGAGAACTGGTGAGACAGAAAGAAACTGAAGTGCCCGTTGGGCTGGACATCTTCACCTTCAATAGGAAATCCAAAAAGAGTTCCTGGCATGTGTGGTGTTGCTTAGCAACTCACCAAATAGATACTGTTTTCCCTCATTTTCCCAAAAGGAAATGTTACTTAACAACATTGTAGGGTAAACTTGTTACCACTCAACATCGGAAATCATTAGCAGAAAATCTGACATTGGGGCCATTATAAGGAGAAATACTTGTTTCTAACTTCAGTTTCTCATGTTACTTCACATCAGGCGAGGCACAGATTGGTGGCATTCTTCAGCCTGGTTTGGGTTTAGATTGGTCTGACTGTGTCTGCCAGGGGCTAACTTGGCATCATCACTAGCTGATCCTGTGGTGGTGGTGACCTAACTACTCTATCTCAGTTTCCCATTCAGAATAATGAAGTTTAACATCCACTTTTAGATCCTCTTTGGAATTAAGACTGAATGCTAACAATGGGATAGTCACAAATTCACCACGCTTTTAGCAAACGCTCCCAAGACATCAGGAGTCATGCTGGACACCAGGGAAGCAAAAATACGATGTAAATCTGTTTTCAAGAAAAGCAAATAGTAAAACAGACTCCTGGAAGCCCCTTCAAATAGCTCTCATCCCCTCTTTTTATACTTCACAGAAACTACATGTCTCTCTAGACTCAGACACTCAGTTGCCAACTTCTACTGACATCTTCCTTAGCAACAATCCCATGTAAACTTTTGTGTCATTTGTACCCTCTGTCAGTCATCTTCCTAAGTCAAATGCATGCCCAGGGTAAGTGGTGACCATGGCTTACTTCACTGGTGTCTGTAGCTCAGCAACCTGTCTCTTTTTGAGTGACAGTGGTAGCCAGACTTTCTAGGCAGCAATGATTCTCCCCTAATTCTGAGTGTGGATGTGTCTCAGAGGTGGCTGCCACTACCTTTAGCACCCCAAAAATGAGTCGGGCACTCGAACATGGCCATTCAGAGTGTCCAGTCCCTTTACCCCTATGATTGTATTTACGACTGAATACAGTGGCCAAGTTTGATCAGTGGTACTCAAGCCAAAATGTGGGTTATTTTTCAGCAAGTATTAAAAAGGAAACCTTTGCCTGCTGGATTTGTGTTGCAATTCTAAGTCCAGACAAGCAGGCAGCCAATGTGTTGATACTCACTTAAGGAGAGTGGAGCCAAGAGCACATACACTAAAAGTTCTTCACACAGAATGTGAGCATCAGAAGCAAACCAACACCAAATTAATGCTAGGGTGGCCAGGCTTTTATAGAACACACACACACACACACACACACACACACACACACACACACACGCACGAATGCACACCATCTTATTTCACATAGCCAGGCTGACCCGTTGTAGAAAATTATTTTAAAATGTGTAATCTTTGTTTATGCTGCATTTGTTTAGCTCTGTGAAGCTGTTATTCTTTGCCTGTCTAAAATACTTTATGGTCTAATAAAGAGTTGAATGGCCAATAGTGAGGCAGGAGCAAGGATAGGCTGAACTGACAGGCAGAGAGAATAAATAGAGAGAGAAAAGAGAAAGGGGGAAGAGAGTGAGAGGAGGACAAGAGGGGCCAGCCACCCAGTTACCCAGCCAGTCCCGGAGAAAAAAGTGAAGTAAGGTATACAGAAATAGAGAAAGAAAAAAGCCCAGAGGCAAAAGGTAGTCAGGATAATTTAAGAAAAGCTGACAAGAAACAAGTCAAATTAAGGCCTGGCATCCATAACTAGGGATAAACCTCCATGTGTGATTTATTTGGCAGCTGGATGGTGGGCCCCCCAAAAAGCGAAAAGACTAAAACATCACAACACTGACCTCAAACTCAGTATGTAACTTGAGCTTCTGCTATTCCTGCCCCCACTGTCTGAACTCAGGGATTACAGGTGTGCACCAGCATACCCTTAAATTCCAACACTCCCCCAAACTAGCACCACATCCAGCCGTGAGATAAATATCTTGTCCTGTGCCATCTCCTAGTTTGGTCGAGTAGTGTTTTTATCATCTGTACCTTTATTCAAGGTGGAACTAAGAACAGAGCTATTTCAACTACTGTGTAAGACTTTCATCTTAACTAACTCTAATATATAATAATTTATTAGCACTCTTTGGGCATGCTTGCTAAAAGACTTTAAGCTATACTTTCCAGTACAGACTTTCCCAAAGTATACTGCATCTATTTCAAATACCTCTTGACCCCAACATGAACAAGGATCTCAGCCTTCCAAAGCCCAGCAGACTTGACACAGCGCTTGTTTCGTGTCCATCAGTATAATCAGAATGATGAGTCAGAAGGGCTGTCTGTGCCAGAAGGAAGTTTGTTGTTAGGTTGCCACAGGAGTGAAACGTTTAAACAACACTTAATCTTTATGACATTCTTCCAAGAAATCGTTTTGTTTTAAAATACAGATCCTAGAGTCTAACTCTGAGTATTTATGATTCTCTGTCTTTGGTAGGTCATAGAAGTCTGCATGGTATGAAGGCAAAATAAGAACACTGATAAAGATGTTTTGATACCATTTGAGGCCCTGAGTTAATACTTATTGAAGCTATAGCTTTTCATTTTTTGGTTTTCCAAGATATGGTTTCTCTGTGTAAGCCCTGACTGTCCTGGAATTCACTGTGTAGACCAGGCTGGCCTCGAACTTACAGAGATCTGCCTGCACCTGCCCTCCAAGTGCTGGGATTAAAATCGTGTATCACCACCTCCCAGCTGTCCCAGTATTCTTTCTTGGTCATATGGAAAGTGCACATAAGCATCAATGCCCAAACAACTTTTGAGGAGAAGTATAATCTTACAATCCCACCAGCTCTGCATGATCACTCTCTCCAATCCTCCACAATCTCTAACATCGTCATAATTTTTAATATTATATTTGTCATTCTTATAGGTGTTTCATGGTTGAGTACTGTTGCAGGGTTTTTTTTTGTGTGTGTGTGTGTGTGTGTGTGTGTGTGTTCTTTGCAGAGCTGGAGATTGAACCTAGGGCCTTGCACATGCTCGGCACATAAATGTTGAACTACTGGGTTACAGCCCCAATTATTTGCAAATATCATTGAGTGTCTTTCCACGTGTTAACCATATGTATATCCCCTTTGGTGAAATGCCACAGGGCAGATATTTTGTCTATTTTCTGGTTGCACTGTTGGATTTGTTTAAAATTTTAACTCTTTAGAGTTCTTTGCTATAGTATATTAATAATAAAAAGTCAGTTCTGGTCTGTGATTCATGAAACACAGCTTCTAAAACACTGGGCTCTTCTCAGTGATAGGAGTGTGCTGGCTGATTTTGACTTGACACAAGCTAGAGTCATCTAAAAGGAGGGAGCCTCAACTGAGAAAACGCCTCCTAAGATCCAGCTACAGGGCATTCTCTTAATTAGTGATCGATGAGGGAGGGCCCAGCCCCCAGCCCCCAGCCCCCAGCCCACTTTGGGATAAGGTCATCCCTGAGTTGGTGGTCCTAAATTCTTTAAGAAAGCAGGCTGAGCAAGCCATGGGAAACAAGCCAGTAAGCAGCACCCGTTCATCTGCATCAGCTCCTGCCTCCAGGATCCTGCCCTGTGCGAGTTCCTGTCCTGACTTCCTTTGATGGACAGTGATGTGGAAGTATAAGCCAAATAAACCCTTTCCTCTGCAAGTTGATTTTGGTCATGGTGTCCATCCCAGCTGTAGTGGCCCTGACTCTGACAGGGAATATTACTGAATATGATGTGATGGTGCTCATCTGGGGTTCCTGGATACATTTGAGATGGGGCTGACTGCCAGAGCAGCCAGTATTGGTGAGGAATCAAAACTCTCAGCTCTGCTTCTTTGCCTCTAAGGAGGGTGAAGGCTCTGGGGACAATTCAAATGGCACTGACGAATGATTGACTCAATCTTTTAGAAACCGCAGCACATGTGCTCCAGGGAAGCTTTCCATACCCCAGCCTCCACACTCTTCCCCATGTGCCCATGCCGTTTAGCGATTTCTGCAGCAAATCAGTACACACAGATGTCTTCTTGAGTTCTGTAAGTCATTCCATTGAACTATTGGGTGTGAATATGGCAAAGCTGGAAATGATGTGGAGACTCGGAACTTAAGAATGCCGCGTGAGGCATGTGCTGTCCTGTGGGGAGGTTAGTGAGAGAAGTGGCTCATGGCATGGCAGCTGCACAGCTGGAGAATTAGACCCTTGTGTTCTAGATTCCTTCGTAGGATGTGTAATGGATAAACTTTCATCCCATCTGTAATTTATTTTCATCCTTTTAGCAGGACAAAGTTTTAAATTATGAAGAGGCCCAACCTAATAATTCTTTCTTCTTATGAATTGTGCATTTGGCGTTGAGTCCAAGAAAGCTGCTTAGTCTGAGGTATGAATATTCTCTCCTAATTTATTTTATGGGATTTTATATATATATATATATGTGTGTGTGTGTGTGTGTGTGTGTGTGTGTGTGTGTTATGTATATATAGTTTTATAGTCTACATTCCAAAATCCACTTTGAAGTTTTTGTTTGTTTGTTTGTTTATTTTGGTTTTTCTTTGTTTGTTTGCTCTATGTTTTGTGTGAAGTGTGAGACCTAGGATGCCATCTTTCTTGTTATGGTTGCTTTTTTTTCTGTTCTATGAATGTTCCGTTGCTCCAACACTATTGTAAAGACAACTGCTTCTGCACTGCAATGACTTTACTGCTCTGTCAAAAGTACCTGCACTCGTTTATCAAGACCTACTTCTTCAGCCTCCAGTCTGCTGCAGGACCTGACCTCTGTCCATCTGCCAGCACCACATGGCCTTGGTCGTTGTTGTTGTTGGTGTGTAGTAAGCTTAACACCATGAGGAGTGGTGCTATTAAGTACATAGCAAGCTATTACTTACAATAATATTAAAATAATAGTTAGAATAATATTAAAATGGTATTAGTTGCAATAATATTTTTCTGTTATATTACAATATATAAAATTATAATAATATTGTATTTATTTATTATTCATAGTAAAGATTCTTAAGGTCTTTATATTTTCATGTGAATTTTAGAATAAATTTCACCATATATCCAAAAATTTTGCCTGAGTTCTAGGTAAGAATTGTGTTAATCTTCAGATAAATTTGAGGCAAATTGGCCTGACTACTATATTGATGCTTCATATCTCTCTCATTTTCTTCTTACAACATTCATCCTTAAGTTCCGCACACAACTTCACCAGGGTGAGGATACCTAATTATTGAATTTTCTTTGGAACAATTGTAATGGCAAATGGCATTCACTTTTGATTTCTCTCTCCTTTTTGGAATACAGAAATTCAATTGATGTTGATCTTGGATCCTGTGACTTTAAAATTTGGTTCGAGATGTGTTTGTGTAGATACTGATGCTTGACACAAGCTGATATCATCTGAGAGGAGAGAAATGTCTTTGTAAGACTGGGCGTAGGCAAGCCTGTAGGTCATTTTCTTAATGAGTGATTGATGTGGGAGAGCCCAGCCTACCATGGGTGCGTCTGTTCTTGGGATGGTGATCCTGGGTGCTATAAGAAGGCAGACTGAGCAAGTTATGAGGAACAACAGTTAGCTGCACCCTCCATGACCTCTGCATCAGCTCCTGCCTCCAGGTTCCTGTCTGGTTTGAGTCCTGCATTGGCTTCCCTCATTGGATTGTGAAATCTGGATAAGTAAGCCAAATAAACCCTTCCTTCCACAGCTGCTTTTGCTAATTTCATTGCAGGAATTGTAACCCTACCTAAGGCAGAGACTGTGATTTGCCTTTTTCTTTTACATTGGGTTGCAGTTAAGAGATTGTCTTGAGTTTCAAAAGAGATGTGAACTTTGGACTTTAAAATGTTGGAATGTGAAAAGCTATGGTGACTTTTGAAGTCAAGCTGAATGCATTTTGCATTACGATGTGGCTGCAAGGGAATGGAATGAGGTAATCTGAGCAAGAGTGGACTCCATAGGCCCACATGTCTGCATGCGTGTTCTCTCATCAGTTCTATTGGGTTAGGAGGTGTGGCCTTATGCTACATCCAAAGTTCAGATCCCCAGAACATCACTATGAGACTGTACTGGTGCAGAACCAGAGTCTTTATTGTGAGTTAATCGGATGCCTCCATCTATCCAAAGTGGCAGCTGCAGCAACAACTACAGCAGCAGCTGCAGGAACAGCATAGTAGAGACTCCGAGCCCGAAAAGGGGGAGTTTATATAGGGGAAGAGGTTTGGGGAATTCCAATTCTCTGGCCTTGTGATTGGCTGCCCCCGAGTGGCATGAAGGGAATTCCAGAATTTCAGGTGTGGACTTAGCTGTCCACTATGATGTAAGAGGATTTCCAGGCCTGGGGAGAATTCCCAACTGCCAGTAACTGCCTGAGAAGAAGTCCAAGACTCTCGGGGCACAGCGATTGGTCCGTTTTCTTTGCTCAGGGATTGGCTGGTTTGTGTCAGACGCAGAGATGGCTCTGATTCTGGGGCCAAATTGTGTTTCTTTCTTTGGTTCTTTTTACCTTTTTGACTCTAATTTTGGGACCAGGGCAAATATCTTTGGTATGCTCTGAATCTAGGGGCTTAGAGCATTCTTTTGGTCCCAGTTTCAGAGTCTGGGGACCTTTCTCTGGCATTAGGTTCAGGTTCAAAGTGTCTCTTCGCCTGGCTCTGGTCCCATCTTCAGGGTGTTTCCCTCCTGGTTCTCAACCCAGAGCCAGGCTGCTCAGGGGTTGTGCTAGGGCTACAGACTCACAGAATCTGTGGGGGCCTGGGCCTCTCAGTTGGAGGAAGTGTGTCACTGGGGGTGGCCCTTGAGGTTTCAAAAGCCCATGGCAGGCCCAGTCTGTCTCTCTGACTACTGGCTACTGATGAGAATGTAAATTCTCAGCCCCCAAACTGCCTGCCACCATACTCCCTGCCATGATGCTTCTGAAAGCAGAAGTCAAAAAAAAAAAAAAAAAAACCAAAAAACAAAAAACCCTGACTGCTCAGACCTGAAATAATCACACAATCACATAGAAACTATATCAATTGAAACACTGTTTGGCCAATAGCGTAAGTGTGTTTCCATCTAGCTTTTACACTTCAGCATTTAGAATCAGTTTATCTGTAAGTTTCTGTGTATGCATGAATGTGTGTGTGTGGAGGGGGTGATCTGAAGAATAAACCTATGACCTTGCATGTGTTGAGTAAGAGAAAAACTGCATGCGTGTATTTCATCACAGCAGGAGGAATGTGTCAGTGAAGCTGAATTTGAATGCTAGGCAAAAATGAGGAGATTCACACTTTTTCAGTTAACAGCTACCTCTTTCTTTCAGAACTGGTGTGTTATATTTAGACAAGTCACCTCTTGTGCATGAGCCTAACATCCATTAGTGACCATTTCCTGAGTCACTTCTTATGATGTGATGTATGAAATGGTCTTCTCTAAATTTGTCATTCTGTCTTCAGGTGTTGTTAGTTGGGCATTTGCCTGTTAAGAGTTTTATTTTATTCTCTCTGTCTTCAAGTATTAGGGAAAGAGAGTAGAGGCAAAAATATCCAGGGAACTTCTTTTGTTTTCAAAGATATGAGAGGCAGGAACTGAGTAAATGCTCTATAAAAGGATTCTGAAGTTTGTACCCCAGTTCTTTGGGAGAGCGTGCCTTTCTTGGCTCACTAGCCCACTCTCATTCTTGGGAATGTTTTTCCCTTCTTAATAAAATGGCTGCTTCTATTTTTAACCACACATCTCCGGTCCAGTTCTTTGCCCAGGGACACAAGAACCTGAATAATTAAATAGGTGCCTATGGGACTCAGATCCTCATTTATAACCGTATCACTCTATTCATTAAGATTTAATACAGCTTATATTAATCTAATATAGCTTGCAAAAACCCATTGCTGCCACAGTCCTTTTCTTGTTTTGCTTGTTGGCCCAAGGGAGACCTTTCAAGCCTGCTCTTCAGTTTTGTACATGTGACCTCATCTTGTCTTTGGGTGTTTGTTTTCATTTTAACAGAAAAGGAAGCTGCAGATCATTTTGTACCTTTCTTGGCCAAGATCAAGAATTAACCTTTTCCCGGTGATCCTGTCCAGCCATCAGCTTAGTGTCCTTTTATCAAATCCATTGCCTTTGATCTGCAACATGCTTGCTTTGCCAGCTGGCACAGCGGCACTTTGTCAATAGAGGGCACTGGAGGGACGCTGCACAACTGGCTCACTCTGGCTGTCCCTGGTGTCCTTGTTCTTGCTCTTAAAGCAAGGCTGCAAGGCCCTTATCCACAGTGCTCACAGGAGTGTCTTTCTCCCTCAGCCGCCCTGCTGGCCTCAGTGTGCTGAAGTCCTTCACAAGCTCTGGTAGGCAATTTCAGCCCACCAGTTGCCAACTAACGCCGACCAGGAGTCACCCACCAAACTCGCCTGCTCCTCTGCTGGACTGCATCTACCATCTTTCCATTGAAGAATTTTAGGGAGGAGCCCCTTCTGGGCAAACTGTCCCTTATGTGGGTATTCCCACCCCTATTGTTATCATTAAAATTCTTTTGTCTTCTATTAACTCCTTATTTATAATTATTTTTTGTATTATAGCCTCCCTGTTCAAATTAGTTGCGTGATTTCTGCCCTATAAACCCTGTATGACAGAGAAGCAGAATGGTCTTTGAACTATACCAGAACTCACAAATGTGATTTGGGGTATAAGATGCAGATACCCTTGGTTTTCAGTGTGTGCTAACAGAAAAGAGGCTGCTTCCGTTCCGTGGCATGTGGGGATGACACACCAACCTGCGCCTCTTAGGGGCTGATTGTGATGGCAATACCAAGGGAAGCAATACACCAGGAAGCTATGAGTCACTTCCATTGACTCCTGGCATCTGCAAGGACAAGTGATATGGGGTTGTAGTCTCGTGTCAAACACCATCTCTATCATACAGTGATTTTCCACATGCATTTGAGCTTATGTCTGACCTTACTGTTTTCTTTCCTGAATTTTGTATGCTAGTACTGCAGTGCATCTGGGGTGTGTGTGTGTGTGTGTGACAGGGATGGTGTGTGTGCATGCATGTGTGTGTGTGATAGGGATGGTGTGTGTGCATGTGTGTGTGTGTGTGTGTGTGTGTATGTGTGTGTGTAAGCAGGGGAGCAACTAGGACAAATCCTTCCTTCCTTCCTTATTGCTGTTATTTCTTTGTAGAATTTTTCATTACATTCTTATGTGTTAATTTCTATATCAACTTCAAAGTTAACCTACATAGCTCTAGGAGAAATGTTTAATTTTATTTGTTATCTATGTATTTTTAGGATTTATTATTTTTAATTAATGTTATGCGCATGTGTACTTGCATGTGTTTATGTGTACCACATGTATGCAGTATTTTCAGAGACCAAAAGAAGGTATATCACAGGCGGTTGTGACCTACCTGGTATAGGTGCTGGGAACCAAACCCAGGTCCTTAATTTTATTTTTTGTATGGAAATCCTATAACATTTTTATATTAATCAGAGGAAATCAACATATTTATGAGGTTAAAAGTCCTATAAAAAAAGTGCTACCTGTCTTTTTATTCAAATCCCTTTCTTGTGTCAGGAAATTCAATTTTGAAAAATATACTCTTACTATTTTTCCTTCCCCTTTCTTTCCTCCAACTCTTCTCTTATTGCCATCCTTTCCCCCCACTAATTCATGGCCTTTACTCCTTGCATTGTTGTTACATATGAGTGGTGTGTGTATGTGTGATGTGTGTGCATGTGTGCATTCCTAAATATATAAGTATAACCTGCTCAAAACCTATAATGTTAGTTGTATGTATATTATTTCAAAACTGATCCCTTAATATTGAATAATTAATTTAGAGAGCCCTTCCTTGGGATGAAGATTTCTCTTGTTTCCTGTATTCCTTGTGGCCTATGGTTCTTCGTTTAGATTTTAGGCACCATGAAATTCCCCCTTCTATGTGTGTGTCTGTTAGTGTTGTCCTTATTCAGGCCTTGTTTAGGCTGTCATGTTGGTGAGGCTTCATGGATGTAGCTTCTCTGACATTTCTAGGACACACGTCCTCCTAGCAGATTTTCTGGTCTTCTGGTCTTTGCCATCTTCC
>JAQHUG010000138.1:177443-189815 GCA_028555095.1 Dicrostonyx torquatus
ATATTGCTTTTTGCTTAAGAATGATAGCTAGAAGACCTACAGAAAGACAGGGAAGCCACAAATTTACTAAGCATAGATAATGATAAAAAACAGAAAAGTCGACTTGATTACATCCAGGCTTTCATTAGCTTCTACATTAGCTAATGAATGTTATGATTAGGTGAGAATACTTTGTAGAAGAGCCTTGTGGTTCTGCCTGCTAACAACTCTCAGGGAGTAGCCCTTGTTCCACTGATCACTAAAATCCTAAATGGCTTTCACTAAAGTGGGTAAGTTCATTGAAACAGTTACATTTTAGAAATTGCAGAAGAATTTTGAGAAACCAGTAAGAAATAATTGACACCACCAGACCTGCTACATTCAAGATATATGATTTATTCACATCAACAAAAATAATCACAACAAAATATACACTAATTATAAAAACAAAAGATCATGGTGACATAGGCTGGTATAGGTTCTCTTTTAACCATGTAAAGGTATTTTGCTTGTGTCTACATACATTTTATTCATAAAAGAGTAGCAATCATTAAGGTGCAATGGGCATTTGCATTTCCTCTACAGAAAGAACAGAGGCAAAGTGATGAAGCTTTTAGGTTACAAGGATTTTTCATGAAGCAACAAACTAAACTAAAGGCCCCAAATATTATCTATTTCCTTCTCCACATACACAAACCCATTAAACTGAGAAATGAACAGTTAATATTCTTGCTTAGCCCTTACTAATATTTTTTCCTGTTTTCCTTTTTAACTAAAAGCAAAGTAAAGAACTGTGGTTTTGCCTCTTTTTTAATTGACCTCAGAAGATGAACTCTCTATTTCATGAGAAATGCGGAATTTCAGAGAGTTAGCATCTTCCTTGCTCTTAGAGCTTGGAACTAGCTTGTCTTCGTGACTGTGAAACTCATGGCTCTGATGTGCCTGGCTGGCTCTGGAACTTTCCTTGCTGTCAATCCCGTCAGACAGCTCAGTGCTCTCATGACTGGCCTTCTGTTTATCCTCCTGGGGTTGCTCATGGCTTTGGATTTCCACACTTGGTTCATCCAGCTGGCTTGATTCATGACTGGTCTTGCCAGTGCTGTCCTGGTCAGAAGGCACGCTCAGACGGTGGACAACAGGGATGACTTTGAGGACATCATCCAACTCCTTGCTCTTCATGTGTGAGGTGAGATCCTCACCTGTTTCATCAGAAAACTGAAGCAGAACAAATGGAAGAATTACACAAACGACCACGGATAAGAGCATTATCCTTTATCTCCACCTTTGAGGTCAAACTGCTCTGAATATTTTTAAAATTTGACTGAAGAAGAAAATACCCTAGCATGTTTTGTACTTTGCCAGCTGCTGTCATGCCAGCCATTTCTAGTTCATTAGGTTTATCATTTATGTCTGTGATAAATAAAACCTGTAGTGTAGTTTCATCGTCTCATAATCTCTGACTTACATGAAACAGACATTGAAAGTTAACTTGTAAACTGAATAGTAAATAACGAGGCTGAGTCTAATTCAGGCCCTTTGATTAAGCTCATTATAATTGTGATTTTTTTACAATTCCTCT
The DNA here is from genome assembly GCA_028555095.1 of Dicrostonyx torquatus. Lineage (NCBI taxonomy): Eukaryota > Metazoa > Chordata > Mammalia > Rodentia > Cricetidae > Dicrostonyx > Dicrostonyx torquatus. The sequence goes on from JAQHUG010000138.1 coordinate 179,002, forward strand.
CATACATTTGGCTTCCAAATATGACCATTATATTTCACACACACACAAAAGCTCTCTGCAGTAGTTATTGAACTAACATAAATGGCTGTTAAATACTGCTTAGAGACTGGATTTGGAAAGATGGAACTGTGTGTAATAGACAAAATTAGAAAGACTTTAAGCATACTTTAAGCAAGACTTCAAAGTAGAAAAATTGCTCTGTATTCCAAGGTCAAAAAGCAAACCTTAAATAAATGTACCGTGCTCAGTGAATAGCGAGTGAATTTGTAGACTCTGTTTTCCTAGAAGTGAACTCAAGCCATAGCCATTCCATGTGTCTGACAAGGGATTTACCTGGTCAATGGGAATGTGGAACTTCCTAGACTTTGACTGCAGCCCATAAGCCAAACTATCACCTCGGCCATCAGGGATTTCTACCGTAGGGACAACAGGAGTGAAAATTTCTGTTTGTGTAGTGGCAGTAAAGGACTCATCAGACTCATCCGACTGGTGAGAGTCGTCAGGCTGGTCATCGTCATCAGATTCGTCAGAGTCCACAGAGTCCTGGCTGTCTGCATGGTCTCCATCATCATCGTCGTCATCATCATCCGTGTGGTCCTGGCTTTCATTAGAGTTGCTTGGAAGAGTCTAAATTGAAAACCAAGATGCCTCAGTAAATGAGTGCTTGGGTTTTATACTGTGCTAGTTTGGTTGAAATATTTTAATTTACTTTCAGGATCTTTGCAATTACAGTAATTTGCAATTATATGGTTTTAAGATGAGGAAATGGGCATCTTGCTTTTAGCACAAGAATAAATGAAATAGCATTCTGAGGCGCTTCTTTGGCTTCTTAATGAAATGTTATTTTTCTAAGCAAACTTATAAGTGTGATGTTCATATAGCTAGCATTTTCCCTTATAAATAGTGTACATTATTAATTTACAAAATTCAGTGAGATAATAAGCATAAATAAGGCTAGATTGATTTTTATCGGAAATGTAATTCCACAAGATATCAGATCATCTGTACCTTAATATAGAGATTAAAATCTATCTATATATAGTTGCCTTCCTATTATCAAGGATAGTCAAGACTTTACTCTGCAAGGCACAGGTATACAAACTATAGCCCAAATCCATGTCGTGAACTAAGGCACAAAGGCTATTAAACTACAAATATGCAGATATTATGGCTCTTTTAATCTAACTTTCCTTATCAGAGATCATCTGTATACTTAAATTGGATCTTAAGGGAAATTTTATTTATTTTCTTAGCAAATAGAAAAGATCACCGACCTACCAAATAATCTTTTAATATTAGCAACAATAAACATTTTAAAGTAAAAAATTGTGGCTTTGTTAAACACTGATGATCTGCTTATCAAGTATTAGTTAAAACATCTTTAAACTACCTTTCATACTTTACAAGAGGCTTAACGTTTCCAGCATCAGGCTTGAGTAGATACTTTCTGTAACACTAAACTTATCTGCAGAACCTGTGCATTTTGACAATGAATGAATGCATTTCCCTTCTGAGCAAGCTTTGGATTGGAGATTCGCTAGGACACTTGCTAATGGACTGAAGTCTGAAGGGAATGGTGCAGCCACTTCCTCCAGGTCTCTGCACAGCGGGTTTCATTGCATGTGAGAACTTACTTCTTGTTTAAGGTCATCTGTTTCTTCAGAGGACACGGTATTCTGAGGAAGGAAGGCCACACATTAGCACACACGTTACATGCTCAGCTGCCTAATGCAAAGTTATTCTTTTCAATCTAAACCAGGTCACATTTTCAGCCTGACTGACAGTTTACAGTGGGACAAATCATGTACTGGTCTTCTAGACACTTATTTATTTATAAGCAGGAATATCCCCACTAAGTAGCCTGTATGGTTTGGTTAGTCGCAGTCTATTTTTATTGTTTAGGGTTTTTTGTTTTGTTGTTGTTTTATCATTTATTTGTTTTATTTTGTGTGTTAAATGTCTTGTATTATATTAGTGTATATAATGTGCTTGCATTATATTAGTGTACCATGTGCATACAGTACCCCAGGAGATCAGAAGAGGGCAGAAAAATCCCCTGGAACTAGAGTTAACAGAAGGTTGAGAACTGACATCTGGACCCTAGGAACTGAACCCTGGTCCAGAGACCAGCCAGTATCCTTAATGGCTGTGCCATTGCTCCAGTCCTATTTTTCAGTTTGAGAAATTGAATAACAGTACCTGTGGGGCTAGGAGATTTTGCTTCTGAGATGGGTCGGGCTCCAGCCAGGTGGCTACAGCATCTGTATGTTTGCTGTAAAGCTATTAAAAAAAAAGTGTGCAATTGTCATTATTAAAACATAAACACAGGGATCTGTGTGCCATGAGCTTATAAAACAGCTGTGCTTTCCCCTGAAAGGAAAGCGTAACATATATCCCCACTTCCTTGCAAAAGTTCAGAGATCATAATTTTTTGTTATTGATTCATTTAATGGCACTCCAAATAGCATTAATCATGGGGCATGTCTTCTTTCAAAGTGATTTATAAACACTGGTTCAGTCCTTTCAACCCCTTACAAGGTAGACATCAGTAATCCCTGATGACAGCACAGAAGTAGCTCCATCACAGTGTTCTAGGTAGGAAGCAGTGGCAGAGCTGGCGTTCAAACCCAGGCACACTGACTGTCAGCACTGGTCAGTGATTTGCTTGCCTCGGCTACCATTGCTGGATGAAGTTTTATTTCCATAGGACTAAAGAGGAATTCCCTAAGGCAGTATTTTCTAAGATGGTGAGTTTACCCACAGGTATCTATTTAAATGTAAGTTAAGATTAAATTAAATGGCATATGACCAAATTGGACTCTCTGAATGTGGCTGCCAATGGGGGCAGACTGAGTAGCCATTGATAATGACACTGTGACCTATCTTCTCTGTATGATTAGGCTTTTTGGGAACCCAGTCTATTTGGATGTACACCTTCTTGGGCCAGGATGGAGGGGGGAGGGCCTTGGACTTTCCACAGGGCAGGCTACCCTGCCCTCTCTTAAGGAAGCAGTGGGAGGGAGGAGGGGTAGTGGGAAAGCGGGGGTGGGGGGAATGGGATAAGGGGAGAAAGTGTAAATTTTTGAATGGAAAAAAAAATAAAAGAAAAAAATTTTTTTAAAACGATTAAATTAAATGTAGCTAATTTAAATGTAAATTGAGATGAAAAAACAAAAATACTAAATCTCTCCATTGAACTAGCCACAATTTGATTACTCAATAGCCACTTGAGTCTAGTGGTTAGCAGATAGCCATAAATACAACGTTAAAATCATTGCACAAAAGGTCTATTGTACCAAGCTGCCAATGGTAGAAACAATCTGGAGAACGACTACGCTAATTCAGGAAGTAAGTGTCCCATGGTCAGCTGTGTTGGCCACACTCAGTCACTTCACAGTATAAATGACATTTGTCACGTGACATAAGTTATGTTTATAATGTAAAGAATGTGCTATGAAGGATATGTAATCAAAATACATAGGCTAAAAAAGATTTAATGATCTTAACATAAATGGCTGGTGTTTACCTTCAGGGACATATCCTTAAACACTTTTCCATATTTTCTTTTAGTTCTATGTTTCTTAGATTCAAAAAAACTGACTTCAACTTTTCAACTATTTCCTAAATACCATTTGATAAACTATACTGTTATATCTTTTAAAAATGCATTCCTATATTTTAAAAAATATTTCTTTTATTCTGTTTCTAAAGTACCAATTATTGCCCCCTCTCTCTCTAATAGAAATGTTAATTTTCCTATTTTGTTAAATTGTGACTCAACACCTGTGTTCTCAAGTCTGTTGGAAAACAGACAGGCCTACCCACTCCATCTTACACACCCCATGTACAAGTGGCTCCCTGATTGTCTTCGTGAAGCTGCAGTGGCCCCCAGGCAACTCTGCATTGGCCCTTACTCTGTTCATCAGGACCTGAACTCTGTGTGCCTTTTTGTCTAGACTTGGGACAAGGCCCATCTGGGTTTGCCTGGCACATGTTCACCTATTGTGGAGGGGCAGTTAACCAAGGCTGTTCATCAAATAATTGTAATAAATACAGATGTTGGTTTGATTTTCATTCTTATCTAGGAAATGTGGTCTAAAATCTGTGGACAAGCACAGTAGAGTTTAACAGCCCAAACAAACTTTCTTTTTATGATGGGCTTCTTAGCAAGTATCTTGGGCAATATTGTAAATATTATGGCCATACGAACAGCTCTGGCCAACATCTGAGTGGTGTTCTAAATTCAGCCTCTGGGACTTTCTGCTTCTAGGCAAGCATGCTGACTCAAGGAGAGAAAGAGTCACTCAAGGTCCTAAGACCTGCTTTATATAAGAAGCAATAGCCTGAAACACGCTTTTAGTATATTAAAAATCTAATTAAAAGAGAATCCGTCCATCAAAAACAATGCCCCGTTTGGTACTGTCTCCGTCTGTACTATGTAGTCAGTAAGTACTTTGAAACAAAAAGGTCTGATTATGAAGAAAAATAAATAAAATACTGTTCCTAGCAACCTTTGCAACGCTGTGTACATTCTTCAGTTAAATGATCAACCTAAAGGTGCTTACCGGCTTCTCCTCGGAGCTGCCAGAATTAGTCACTTTCACCTTTAAGACAGAAAAGTGAAGGGGAAAAAATACATGAGAGCGTGTCAAAGCTCATTAACTTTTATGAATTTTCTCTGAGATTTGGTTGTACTCACCGGGAAGGAAGAGGCAATGCCAATGAGGCAAAAGCAAATCACTGCAAATCTCATGGCTGTAGTTGGTCCTGCAATATATTTTGTGAGGAATACTTGGTATCTTGACAAGTTCAACATATGGATATCTCTTTGCACTACCATATTGCTATCAAGTCACTAATAAATTCTGGAATCTTTTTTGCATCTCCAAGAAAACATCAGTGTGTAGGCTTTTGAGTCAACATTTGTGTGCCTTTTCTTTCTCTCAATCTCTCGCCCTTGGCAAGGGTGGTGCAATTTCCCAGCTTCTATTTATCCAGACTGTACATCTGGACTCTTAGAACTTATCCTACCACCATGTGATGTCTCCACACCTAAGATCAGTTTCACAGTACTTTGATAATTAAAACAGCGAACTACCGTGGCAGTACTTTTCCCAAGGAGGAAAATCAAAAAGAAAATAAAATGATAAAAAATTGCTTTTCCATTTTTCAAATTTGCATTTCAAATGTGACTCTTTTTAAACAACACCATGCTGTAAAGGTAAAAGAAAGATAACTTTGAAATTGAGTAAGATTTTCCATTTGCAATGAAAAACATTGAGAACAGTCCACAGCTATTCTATGTGTGATAATGAGTTTACATGTTATCACACAAGGATCTTGGTGAAAGATTTAAAAGCCAGTGCAGAAGCAAGACATTGAGAAAGCTCCCACCTGACATAGATGAGTTAGTTTAAAAAGAGATATAGAACTTTACAATGTGTGTTTTAAAATGTTTTAAATGTTTACAATGTTAGTTTAAAAAGAGTTGATATAGAAATTTACAATATGTGTGTGTGTGTGTGTGTGATTAGTAGCAATTTTCTCTGTCCTTTAAAGAATGAACTCAGTTTATTTTTGACTTCTATGTTCAACTGACTTTGCAGATACCTGGAAGCCTGCAAAATATCCGACCTGCTTCTTCAGAAAGATTCGAGCGGTGCAGTCTGGCTGAGGAGTGCTACGGTTAAAGCGTATTCTTTGGACTCACCCACAGAATCCAGCCAGGAGAATGTGCAGTCTCCCTGGCCAGCTGCAAGCTTACCTTGGCTGGCTTCCTCCGAGAATGCAGCTGGCTGGTGAGAGACTGCAAAGCCGGGATGCTGATGCCTAGCTCCTCCTGTCCTGCTGCTGACAGCTCAGACCTCCCAGAATTTAAATGCTGCTCCGGACAGTTTCCACCAACCCAGGAGGCGGAGTGATGTGTCATGAGGTTTTTGCCACTGCTCGGCCCACCTGCTCCCACAACTTCCCCCTCTGGTTTTGTGGTTGAAAAAAAAGAAAAAAAGAAAGGAAGAAGAAAAGGAAACACAGAAAACATTACTTATGTACAATATCGTTAACTCCTCTTTTCATTTGTGGGATGCATTTAGAATCCTGGAAGGGAACATAGGTTCATAAGGAAGGGAACAGCTAATCATTCTCACAGATTTCATTTATAGTTGTTGAATTAGTGGATAAACATCAATGGGAATGAAAGGAACTGGGGTGGAGTCTCTTTCGACCTAAGATACAGGTAAAGGCCACATGGATATGCATTTGTCTCTGTGGGACTCACTGAATACTAGAAAACTGCTGTTTCCGTAGGCACGATTTTGAGACCACCCTCCTTTGTCTTTGTGTTTGATGGCTCAGATCGGCTGGGGTATAGTGGCTCAGGTTTATAATCCCAGCACTTAGGTGGACCATTAGGTTCAAGGCTAGTCTGGGCTATGTACTGTGTTCCAGACCAACTTGGGCTATGGAGTGAGACCCTCCTACACATAAAAAATAAATAAAATAGAAAACAGCAGTAACAGATAAAATGAAAACAAGACCACAGTTCAGTTTTGACACTTCAAATACGCAGGAGCATGACATTTAGACAAACCACACAGTGACCCCGAAATTCCACTCGTGCCTATGAAGTCATGCCTCTGGTGACCCTTCAGAGCCGTGAATCTCTGTTGCACTGTTGGGGCAGCTGGGAGGTGATGGTGCTGATAGTCGCATAAACTGTGTCAGCGTGTAAGACGGTAGAGCATGAGTTACTCCAGACAGAGGCTGCCTGAGCAAGCCTTTCCGAGTGAGAGCAGCATGGCTGCGGGGCAGTGAAGCTGCAGGAACCAGACTGGGGCATTTAGTCCTTCTGTCACCAGTGCCCTGTGTGACCTTGGGCAAGTCACGTAGCCATAGCCTTTCTACAGGATGCACAGTTAACAGTACTGGCAGGGTTGCCAATTCCCCCTCCCCATTTTAAAGAATGAGTACATTAACAGTTACTGAAATCTTCTGCAGAGGTGAATAGCCATGACTTGTAATGTCTTTATATCGGGATGAGGGCAGATGTAAAAGATCTTTAAGCTGAACACATTAAACAGTAGTCTGGATCATCTCTAAAGACAGAACTGAAGTGTCTGAATTGTCTTTTTTGAGTTTTATTTTCCAACATATATAAACTTGGCTACTTAATAAAAAAAGCAATTTTTATTATCTGTATTAATAAGACTTTACTGAGAAGTTAAAAGCACATAAAACTATAGATGAAGCAGAGCTACTTTAAATATTTAATATTGTTCTTCAATTACTTCCTTTCTTCCCTTACCTGAAACGGAGAACACGCTGCTTATTAGATTACGTCTCCATTGTAAGAGGCACACGGTAATTGAGAGTCAAGGTAGATCAAACCATTATTGTATTCATTGTCAGTCCTACTTGCCAAATATTACTTTTAATATGAATTTAGACTAAGTCGTCTTCTACAGGGTTAGAGTAAGAAGAGCAAAGCTGTTTTGAGCATTTGGGTTATTTCTTGGTGCATGTATTCAAAATGAATGAATATTGTTCACTTGAAGGTCACCCACTAGCACATGCTTTATTAAGGCAGTACCTGTGACTATAAAATATCAATCACATAGAAAACAGGCTTTTTATTTCTGCTTTTGAACACTTTTTTTTCTGTAAGCACAACACCCGCATGAGTCTGCTGTGGTTTTGGTGCAGTGAAGGGAAATTCCACAAATCCTAAAGGCAACAACATGCCCACAGAGTTCACTGCAGTTTATCCTGTGCCCACAGGAATGACTCAACACGAATTAGGGAGGTATAGGAATAGATTTTGCTGGAGCTGCTAACTTCCAGTTGAACCACATGACCTTTCCCAGGACTCTTCCCTTTGTAACGCCTAAGTGCCACACGATGGCAGCATTTCTGGAAAGGTGACGGACTGCAAAAGCTTCAGCAATTTTCTAAGCGCAGCAGGGGAAAACATCCTCAGAGGCCCACTGTGTACACCCGGCTTCCCAGAACGCCGAGTAAGGAAGTATTTCTCAACAGTGACCCGGTTCACAACCAGGGCCAGGGACCCTGAGAACCAAAGCACCCCTGTTCTGCTCTGTTGATGCCTTCAGCAATCCTAGGTCGACACAATCCGCTTCCCTCTTCCTACACTAACGCCCCGGAGTCCAGCTTTGTGAATTCATGCTTCAAGAATGCCTGTGCCTCTTGCCTTGGGTTTGCAGGATGAAGCGGTTTGCACTGAGAGCAATTCAACCAAGCAAAAGAGGACAACGTGCCCTTCTGACTCGAGGAGACACGTGCTCTTGCTTTCTGAACTCAAATATGCTGCCGACGTTTTTCCGGAGTGGGATTTTCCATTGTTAGAATCCACACATTCAACAATTTAAACTCGGGAGTGTTGTCTCTTGTATATCCATGTCCCTTTCTCAGCTAACTTTTGGTTGATAGGACCAAGAGTTTAAAAGACCCAAATTCCTTGTAAATCTTGTCAATGGAAATAAAGAAGTTTAGCTGCAAAGAGTGATTAGCAATATTAAAATGTAAACAATGTAAGAAGTTAAATAGAAGCATATAAACATATTGCTATTCTCTTGTTTACATGAAAATTCCCACATCACTGGAAAAGCTAGGTGCTTAAATGTCACCTAGATTGGAGGGGAGGGGAATTTTATTATATTGACTCTTATCTGGAGGTTGCTAATTAGATTCTGCCTGGCATATCGCTTTCTCAGTTCTACAGATGTCCCTCTTGTCCCTAAACAGAAGTTTCAGTGTCTCGGGATTGTCTTGACAGTTTGACTGGTCTGACAGAAGCCCAGTCAATAGACAGGGGACATTATTATCAGAGAGTGAGATTTTTAGGTTTAGGCATGAAATTAAGATGTTTTACAAGCACCCTTAAAAAATACTACAAAGCATTTTCTCCCATTGTTAAATAATATAGACAACAAAATCTGCCTCCTGAAAAAGTGGTCTTCTATGGGTAAGCATTAATTTTGAATCGAGACAAAGGAAAAGGAGTTTCACCTTCAAGCTCAAGAAATGTTCCAGAGCTTTAAAAAATACTCACTGAATTGATTATTTTAATTGACAGTTTTGGGTTAGAACACAAACAGGTTTCACTGCGAGATATTCGTGCACATATATCATTTCCGTTTGTTCTTGTTCTTTCTCATTCTCTTGGCCCCTCTTGCTGGTCATAAACATAGTCCTCCCTTTTGGTTTCATAATAAGTAGTGCAAATTCCGTCGTTACCCTCCCTTCATCTTGTCTCATGCTTGCTTTAGACCTCTTCCTCTTCTCTCAGAGTTCCCTTTCTACTTTCAGACCCTACACACACACACACACATTCATAGCCTCACACACACTCATATACACACTCTCACACATACTCACATACACAAACACACTGAACACACACATATACACACACTCACATCCAAATTTAAATCTATATTTGAGTACGTTTTTTTCTTTCAACATAAATGAGCTCTACTCCCATTTATTTTTCTATGACTATCATAATTTCATTCTTTATAACAGTAAAATCCCGTTGTGTGTAGATGACACATTTTCTGTATTCATTCATCGCTTGACAGACATAGATTGGTTCCACATTCTGGCCTTTGTGAACAGTACAACAATGTACTTAGATATGTAAATGTCTCTGCAGTGTATTGGAATCCTTATTATATATGGCTTACATATCTATAAAAACCCCAATGATCCATATATGAGTCTGGTTTATTTTGTTTAAGACAATGACCTCAAGTTGTATGCACGTTGTTGCAAATTACATAATTTAATTCTTTATGGGTAAAGCACCATCCCATACACATATCACATTTTCTTTAACCATTCTGTTGACAGATAGCTAGGCTAAGTCCAAAATGTCAACACTATGAATAGGGCTGCAATCAATCCAGGGAGTCGGTACCTCTGGGCTGTGTCGACTTGGGCACATAGCTAGAAGTAGTATAGTTCTGTCACATGCTCCTTCTATTTTTAGTTTCTGTTTATTTGGTTGGTGTTTTGGAAGGGCAGAATTTCTCTGTATAATAGCCATAGCTGTCCAGGGACCAACTCTGTAGACCAGACTGGACTAGAACTCACAGAGATCAGCCTGCCTCTGCCTCCCTAATGCTGGGATTAAAGATGTCACTGTGACCTGCTAGTTGTTTCCTTTCTTTATTTTTTATTGATTTTATTGATCTCTATATTTTTCTTTGCTCCCCTCTCTGTCTCTCCCCTCCCCTTCTACCCTTTCCCATGGTCCCCATGTTCTCAATTTACTTAGGAAATCTTTTCTTTATCTACTTCCCATGTAGATTAGATCCATGTATGTCTCTCTTAGGATACTCATCATTGTCTAGGTTCTCTGGGACTGTGAATTGTAGGCTGGTTTTCTTTGCTTTATGTTTAAAAACCACTTATGAGTGAGTACATGTGATAATTGTCTTTCTGGCTCTGGGTTACCTTACTCAAAATGATGTTTTCTAGATTCATCCATTTGCCCGCAAATTTTAAGATGTCGTTATTTTTTTCTGCTGTGTGGAATTCCATTGTGTAAATGTACCACATTTTCCTTATCTATTTTTTTGGTCAAGGGGCATTTAGTTTGTTTCAGGTTATGGCTATGATAAACAATGCTGCCGTGAATATAGTTGAACACATGTCCTTGTGGTACAATTGAGTGTTCTTTAGGAAATATACTCAAAAATGATATTGCTGGATCCTGAGGTAGATTGATTCCCAATTTTCTGAGAAACCACCATACTGATATCCAAAGGGGCTGTACCAGTTTGTACTTCCACCAA
>JAQHUG010000138.1:191850-205193 GCA_028555095.1 Dicrostonyx torquatus
AAAGTTGTCCATTTCCTTTAAGTTTTCCAATTTTATGGAGTACAAGTTTTCGAAATATGACCTAATGATTCTCTGAATCTCCTCTGTGTCTGTTGTTATATCTTCTTTTTCAATTTTGATTTTGTTAATTTGGATATTCTCTTCTTTGCCTTTTGGTTAGTTTGGATGAAGATTTGTCTACTTTGTTGATTTTCTCAAAGAATCAACTCTTTGTATCATTGATTCTTTCTATTGTTTTTTGTGTGTTTTTATTTTGTTGATTTCAGCTCTCAATTTGATTATTTCCTGCCATCTGATCTTCCTGGGTGAGTTTGCTTCCTTTTGTTCTTCTTGTTGTTTGTTTCCTTGCTTTTTCAGAATGCCCCATACTGATTTCTATAGTGCAATGATTAATCGACATTTCTTCAGCTGTTTATAAAGGTGCTCTCTTTCTCCACTTCCTCATCAGCTGATTTCTCTCTGAGCTGTTCTGACCAGAGTGAGATGGGGTCTCAGTGTAGTTTTACTTTTCATTTTCCTGTAGTTTAAGGGTGCCAGTCACACGTTTTTATATGTTTAGTGTTTTTTTTTTTTTTTTGCATTTGGCCTTCTGAGAAATGTCTACTTAATTATTTATTTGCTGACTGACTTGTGTGGTTTTATGATATTTGGTTTCTTGGACTATACATATAGCACCCAGTGTGCGGTCTCTTGTGGTGGGGCAGGTACTGTGGATCTCTTACAGATAGGGCAGGATAGGGTGCAGGTCCTGCTATTTGCCCTCACAGGGTGAAGTGAGGACACTCAGCCTTTCTCTGGTTTGCTCCAGCCTATGGTTCACCCGAGAATTCCAGCTCACAGAACACTGCAGTTTCGACTCAGATTTCCCCCTCTATTTAGAAGTATTCTACAGCCAGGTTCCAGAGTCTAATTCCCAGAGACTTGTTCTAGGTTCCCAGAATAAGGTGCAGAGAGGGAGGGAGCTGATTCACCCCTGGGGCTGCCTTACAGCTGACTCAGCAGGAGTCTATTTAAAAAGACCTTCCAGTAGGTGGTTCAGCTGAGTGCTGGAGGAGGAGCAGGATTTTCCCAGCACTGCTCCTCCTTCCCAGTGTAGTTAAGCCCTGTCTTTCATTCTCTCTCTCCTTCCTCTCTCTCCTGCCACTTTCCCCCCTTTTCTCCTTACTCCTTTTCTTTTCTTTCCCTCCTTCCCCTCCCCTTACTCCTTTTCTCCCCCTTCTCATCCTTCTTTCTAATGGTGTCTAGAATTGAACCCAAGGAACTAGAGCCAGTCAGCCCTGTCTTCTGCTTTGCTTCCTGTGCTACACTGAAATAGTCACATGCGCTACCACCGAGCTACAGTTTCAATTCCTAATATTTATTAATATGTCATTGTTCACACTGGGGACACGTTAACGTTCTTTAAGTGACAGGCCCTTTAAATTAGATCTAATTAATTTTGTTCTCAGATGACATTATTCTTGTCCTGATGGAGCTGGTTATGCATGAAAATAAACGAAGACATTTGACATTTGTGTAGTCAGTGGGGTTGGAGGGCATGGTTGAGAAGGGAACCCTAGGATTGAGAGACTCAATCAAAGAGCATTGTGGGATTGGACTCAAACAGGAAGTCTTCCTTCTTATCTAGCACCCATCATAGGAGGGTTCAAATCTACACTTATAGCAACAATGATGCAGGCACTGGTGACCAAAGAGATTCTGAAAAGGCAGTGCTGCTCCCCACAATAAGATAAACATCTGGCAGCCACAGGCCCTCGTTTGTGCAGAAATCTATTTGTAACGATAAGCAACAATGACAGATGTTTTGTAGAATGTATGAAGGGACAGAAACATTCTATGAAATCAACTTACAGGAATACTTGTTAAAATCTGATGTTTAAATAATTCTGGGGAGATAATCCATTGATATACACATTGATATACAAATGTGACGATTTCAGTGCAGAGCAAAAGAAGAAAACAAAAAGAGAAAGAGGCCAAAGCTGGGCCTTAGGAAAGAGGCGAAGGCAGATATTTCAAACCCCACTTTGCCTGCTGTTCACTGTTGAGGAATCCTGGCATTATTATCTCTGTCTCTGACGCACATACATGACATTAACAACTTACAGCAGAAGCTTGATTTCTTCTTGAATCTTTAGTAAAATATAAGTTCATGTTTCTGCAGCTTAGGTGTCAACATTTATTCAGTGAAGGAATAAATTAATCGGCTACCATAAACACTTGTTATTCTTAGGCAGGCTAAATGGCTCCTGACATTTTTTCTGTTTCTTTCATAAAGCCCCACCTTAAACATGTCCACCAGATCCCATTGAAAGTAACTTATGTCTCCCCATTTCCTATAGATGATAGAGTTGATCTGGCTTATTTTAAGGTCAGTATCAGCTCTAAACTTCTATGATTTGTGTTTCTTTTAAGTTCCTGGGAAATACAATATTGACATCACAACAGGAGAAGCAGTCAGGTGGCTGGAATAGCAGCAGCTAATAGAGTCACAGATAGAATAGGAGCCAGCAGGAAGTTGACAAGTTGAGCTGTTTATCTGTAGCAGAATATCATGCATTCTTTTCTATACTTTAAATGAAGATAAAAATAAACATTATTAAACTGGTAAAAATCGAGCTGTTTTTATTTCATTTGACACACAGTCTGTGTTGTGTGTGTGTGTGTGTGTGTGTGTTACATGTGGAGGTGAGAGGCCAACCTTAGGTGTTATTCCTTAAGAGCTGTCTACCTTCACTCAACTGTCTTGCAGGCCCTAAACTGTATTTCTAGAAGCATGAACTCATTCAACAAATGACTTTACTATCAGTCTCTCATGCGCTGGAAATGACTCTCCTGATCTCCCACAACATAGGTTTTCTGGGGGCATTTTCTCAGTGTGGGCCAGATTCTGTCACACCCTGAGTAGGAGATTGAAACCAAACAGATTAGCTGTTTCTTTCCTGGAAAAGGGAGTCTGTGGCTTTGGGGGCAGTTTTATCGCCACACAGATTGGGCATGTCAAGCCTGACCATAATCTGAGATGTTTTTAGATTTCGTTTTCCACACTCTTCATTTCCAAGCATCCGTGGATGTGCTGTTCAGACAACCTTTTAATTTCACTTTGCATCCAATGAGATTGTTGGAGAGTTATACAGAATGAAATCTGTGACCAAATGCTGGGCACTTTCTACCCATGCTGCCCTTAAAACAGTTTCTGCTGCTATTCTTTCTATAAATATTTCCCCATAATCACAGGGCTCTCAGCATATGCTTCTCTCTGTGGTGAGAAAGAGCAACCACAAACCCACCTCTGCTTGTTCAAAACCGAGATATTCAAAATAATAATTACAATGCCGTCAACTGTATATGTTTTGTGAGACTCATATATTGTACAGAATATTTAAGTGCACATGATGTCAACTAGTCCTAACAACGATCCTAATTTGGCATTTATAACTTGAATATTTTTCAGATTTTTTTACTAGAAGCTAGTCATTTCTATTTATTAGATTTACTCACTTCTTGAACATAGATTGCAGGGATCAGGAAATTGCTCAGTCAAGGAAGCACAAAAATCTGAACTGGATCCACAGAATCCTCCCTGGAAAGAAAGATAAACAAAGAAAACAAACAAAGGAAACAGAAACAAAAACAAAGTTAACAAATATACTTGCATAGGCTTGTGGCTCCAGCCATGGGGAGGTAGGGGCATTGGAATTTTCAGGACTCATTTGGTAACCTAAACTGCTTGATGAGTACCAGGCCAGTGAGAGACTGCCTCAGTAAATCAATAGATAAATAGATAGATAGATAGATAGATAGATAGATAGATAGACAGACAGATAGACAGATAGACAGAAAGAAAGAAATAAAAATGTATATAGACAGCACAAGAGGAATAAAGCCTGAAGTTGTCCTTTGGCCTCCACATGCGTGCATACTAACACATGTGTGTATACAACCAATGCGTGCATACTACGTTATATGTGTATTATATGTGTGTTGATGAGAGAAATCTTATAAAGAGGGTGAGCAGTTTTGTCTGACAAGCTCCTATCTAATACAAAGGAGAAACTTTGCTTGTTTTTTCAACATATGTCACCCCAAAAGCTAATGACACACAAGGGTCATGAGCCACACAGCATGAGAGAATGTCCTTGTACCTCTTTGTAGGTAACCAGTATGAAGTATACTCTTACACACCGTGGGTCGATATCAGTTGCATGCTGAATGCATAGGGCAATGGCCTTGAATACTTTTCTCGATCCTACAAATTACAAATGAATTGTTTATATTTTGGCAGGTGCCATGGAGAAAGGCACATTGTGTAGTTAACCTTGCATTACTACATCCAAACCCCTTCTAGTATCTAAGCCAGTAGCGGTAACATCAGCAGCTGCTCTAGCAAGGCTGCGTCCTCCTCAAGGCAGTGGGTGGGAGGTGACAACAATCCCAGGCCACGCTTCCAGTCTTCCTGGCATCCAGATGTGACTAGTTTTTGGCAGTGGGATGTGTCTCATTCTCAGATAGAAGCACCCCTAAGTGTCCTCTGTATCTTCCTCACCATTTGTCCAAATGGGGGAATTTGGAAGCATTTTTGAGGGAGCCTAGTGGCAAGGACATGTCTTAGGTTGTCTGCTGACCGTGGACCATGGTTGGGTATCACGTGACTAAGACCTATGTTTCCCTTGCTTTCAGGATCTGACATCAATTAGGCAGATGTTGTCCTAATGAATGCACTACTGTGATGTTATATTGCTCATCTTCAGATATGAGTTTGAAACCTGTGTCACTAGATTCATGGGAATGAGTCATGTGACCAAAATGTCATACTTACATATTACATACTCGCATATTTACCACTGTGTTTTGCTTCCTAATTTCTAAAATCTGTGTGATGTTACTAATATGCTAACTAGGATCTGGTTACCAGATCAGATATTGTGTTGGTGGTAAATTCTAGGAAACCTGAAGTATTTTAAAGCATTCTCCCACTCTAACATGGAGATGACCATAATTAGAGGAAACGGTGAGCTAGGCCAGAAGCTGTTCTGGTTGGGAGCTAACATTTGACCCTTTCCTGTGGAGTTCAATATCCTCTGACCCTTGGGGGACTTTGGTCTGGGGATCCGAAGCTGGCCAAGGGGTTAGCCAGAGTTCTCAGCACAGCCTCTGAAGATCTTCTGTGCTCCTCATGGGCAAAGCTGGCCCACCCACTCGTCTGGGTTGTGGAGGAAGTGGAGGCTGGGCCAGAAAGTGACTTTTTTCTGCTTTTAGCCATTTCTGCAGCTCCTCAGACTTGGGTTTCATCTTTATTTTTGTTTATAGGGAACTTCTCCAGACACAAGCTTTGGCATTTTAATCTCCAAGAAGATTTCAAACAAGTCTTGTTTGATCAAGTTCTGTCTCTCAGGAATCCACTTTATACCCCTGGCATCCTGACGTTAGAAGGGGAAAGGTTAAAGCTCACTCAGCTCCAGTAGTTATGGCCGGCATGTAAATAAATGAAAAACACTTTGCTTTTCCATTTTTTGAAAACAATAAAAATTCTATGTAGTACACTCATTTTTTTTAAAAAAAACATACTATTTTCACAGAGTTTTAACAAATTGAGGCAGCTGTTGTTTCTTATGGTCCTGGCCTCTATCCTGAGTGTCATCCTCACAGGCAGAAGACAAGGCCAAGTGCTTAGCCCACTACCCAAAGAATGAAGGAACATATGGCTAGCTCTCCCACTAGTCAAAGAATGCCGAAGAATGCAGGACCATATGGCTGGCTTTGTTTCAGCTCTACAACTCAAAGTCTAGAGGTAAAAAAAGAATCATAAATATAGACACAGGTAAAAACTGTGGTTCAAATAAAAAAGACTGTCCTCGGCAGGGTCAATTCGGTGGGCCCAGGAAGCAGTGGTAGAATGGCACCATGAAAGGAGGTGTTTCTTCTTAGCATCTGGATATTTTCTCATCTGGGCATGCTTTTAACTGGGTGCCAGATTGGAAGACCTCAGCTTCATAAGCCCTTTCTCTTTATCAAATTATGGTGATTAGAGCATGTGAGCAAAGCCAGCCAGGCTTTGGGACAATCTGTCTGCAGAGCAACTTTGTAAATAAAATTTGTGTTCATCAGGTTTGTTGTTGCTGTCATTGTTACTACAAAGAATAACTGCACAAGCCCAACTTTAAATAAAATGCTCACGAGAGTCATAGTTTTGGGGGTGGGCCAAGGGCTTAATGCCTGTATCAGCATAATTGTACTACAGAGATCCCTCTACAGAGGCATAGTGTAGTATGGTAGATGACAATAATTGATGGTGTCATAGTGTGGGAGATGACAATTAAGAAAGTGTGTGAGACAGCAATAAATTATGTCTTGAGCTCGGAAACCAGAGACAAACTAGGGTTTCATAATTTCTCTTAAGAGCACATCCTCATTGTCCTACAGATACCTTATTTTAAATAGGTCTACCACCTCAACACTTCCACGTTGGGAACAAAATCTCCAACATATTTATCCTTGGAGGATAAGACATGTCCAACTAAAAGTAGCCTTTCATTAGAAGATGGCCATATCCTCCATTTATGTATCAGCTGTGACAGTGGGCCTGAGTCATTGTGAAAGCCCTCTCATGGTCTGCAAACCATGAATAGTTAGTGTCCAGCCCTTTTCAGAAAATGATTGCATCTTCTTTTTTTCCTGAGTGAAATATACACTTCCTTATACCTATTTGGGTTTTGTTTTCACTTGTGTATGTGTGTATGTGTGGAAGTAGGTTAACATGTGTGAGGGGTACATATACATGCGTGTGTGCTTGTGTAACTGGCCAGGTGTTGGTGTTGGGAGTCTTCCTCTATCACTCCCCACTTTTCTTACGAGCTGAGTCTCTCCCTATGGCTACTCTAGCTGGCCAGCTTTCCCTCTGAGATTTACACGCTAGTCTGACCATTTTTATGTCTTTTGGTATCTGAACTCTGTCTTCATGCGAACAGAAAGTGCTTTGCACACTGAGCCACCTTTGTAGCCCTAATCCATCCTTCCTCTCAGATGTGAGTCAGTCCTTCCCTGTTGTTTCCAGTCACATGAAGTTACTTTTGAGGCGTGATGAACAGTATTTTATATAGAGGGTGGATGCATGGATTATTCTTTCTCGTAAAGAGTGTCTTGCATTGCAATCCTCATTGGCTATATCAAAAATATGAGGGATGCACATGTAATGATCTTCAGATCCATTTTTATTATAAGCAATAAGTTTCACATTATAAAATCTTATTAATATTAAGGTGTTTGAATTTATGGCAGTTGTAAATAGCACTATATAGCTGACACAACTCAACAGAAACTCATGAGTAACTTTGTCTGGTTTTTCTTCCCAGTACTCACATGGTGATTCTGTATACTCCTATCTAACCCAAAGTCCTTTCTTTGGGGCATGTGTGTGGGTATTCATATGCATGTGTTCACAAATATGTGTAGGTATGCATGCATGTGTAAGTATATGTAGGTCAGAGGTTGATATTGCTTGTCTCCCTCAAGCTCTTGCTACCTTGTACATATACGGGGTCTCCTACTTGGATCTGGAGCTTACTATTTGTCTAGTCTAGCTAGCCACTTTGCATCCCGTTTCTACAAGTGCTAGAGTCAAACACAGGGCAGCACCTTCACCCAGAATTATGGTGCCGAGCATCCAATTCTGACCTTCAGGTTTCTTCAGGAAGGGCTTAACCTACCTCGCCATCTCTGTAGCCTGACTCTCAGATCTGGAGACAATTTGTGTGTCAGAGAATTTTGATTAAATGATAATATCAAATATGCTTATTACAGATTGTTGTTAAAGGTTTTAAGTATTGTAAGATTGTCTAGATGAGTACTAGTGGTGATTCTTGCTCTGGCTAACACAGTGAGAAATGAGACAGAGATCGTACAGCTTTTAAGTTTGGTAACATCCATGTATTAGGTATGTGCTACTGAGTATCAAACCATCTTAATATCACTATTATAAAATAGCATGTATGTCCAGTCCAGAGTCCCTGTGGGTCAAGTTGTGTGCCTGGGGCCCCTGTAGAGAGTCTCTACAGAGCTGACGAAGTGTCACCCAACAGGGAATGTTTGATTGTGGGAGTGTCGTTTCTGAGTCTACATGGCTGGCATCAGGGTTCAGTCCCCGTAAGCTGTTGGACTGAGGACCCCAGTTCCTTTTAGTCTTGAGGACCCCTTCTCTAGAAGAACAGCTTCCATTACAGCATGAAAGCTAAGATGGCAGTGGTGGAATCCGCAGTGAGTGCGGAGTGAAGATTTTCTCCAACCTCGCTGTGGAAGCAGCGTTCTGTCACCATCGCAGCTTTCCACTCCTCAGAGTGTGGCTGTTAGGATCCCCACTGTATCCCGGGGAGGGGCCCACACAAGGGCGCAAACAGGATCCAATGTCATAAGGGGTGTTTTAGAGTCAGAGCACTAAAAAGTGCATGTATTACATATGTGTTAGAGTTAAATAAAAGAGATTTTTTAGAGATCGAGACTTTTAAATCAAAGTGTAAATCTTGGGTTTTTGTGAAAGGTGGTATGATTCAGCTTTTTCAAATAAAAAGGAACATGTGTGTACATGCCTGTTAACATTGGAAGTGTGTGTAGAATGAAGGAAATGGCACACCTCAAGTACATGAGGGGCACCAATTCCATTTGTGGAGACTCAGAAAGAGGTGGATATAGAAGAGCTTCCACAGCTCAGTCTAGTTCTGCTTTCTCTCAACATTATAAAAAAATTAATTACAAGGTTGCACAACACAAATAATCTTTCAAAGGCATAATTATTTAATAGCAGAAATTAAATTCAGAATATAATTACCTCAATATCCAAGTTTTCCTGCCTTTCAACCATTGAATTTTTCATTTATTTCTAAACTAAATGGTTTTACTCAAATAAATTATTAGAACTTTAAAAAGATTATTTATACGGATGCTTATAATTTTCTCTACTTATACCTAATTAGCCTTATTGTGTAACCGAGTCTATCTAATTATGTCTGGTTATGAAAGAGATTCTTAGTCACAATAAAGCATCAATTTGATTTAATCCTATTGCAGATGCCTTGTTTTGAATGTTTTTGCCCCTTTGAAATTCATGTCAATATTTAATTTCCAGTGTAACCCAAGTGTGGTTTTTAGGAGGTGATTGCGTTGTGAGGGGTTTGGCTTCTGAACGCTCAGATTCCCCTGTAAAAGGGCTTGGCAGGGGTCAGGGAGATGGTGCGAATGATGAGGAAACTTTTCAGATTAGTATGAGGACTTGAGTTCAGATCCCACCCCAACATAGGAATATAAATTCATAATCGTAATCCTGTTGCTAAGAGGGGGAAGGGTTGGAGATGAAGATTCTAGAAGCTTCTTATAAGGAAATAAAAAGCTGAATCAGTGAGCTCTCAGTTCAGTGAAAGATCCTGTCTCAAAAAATAAAGTAGACACCAGACATCAATATCTGGTCTCCACAGGCACGCACATGTGTGTGCTTTTGTGTGAGCAGGCACACACTTGCACACCTGCACGCGCATGCACACGCAAAACTCTCTCTCTCTTTCATTCTCACTTATACACACTCAAACACATACACACACTCAACTCTCTCATTCTCTCTCACACACATGCACTCAAACACATACTCTCAAACAACTCTCCCATTCTCACACACACACATACACACTCAAATAACTCTTTCGTTGTCTCACATACACACTTGAACAGTTCTCTCTCTCATTTTTACACACACAAACACACAAACAACTTACTCTTTCTCACACACACACAAGATTTTGGAAAGGAGAGAACTGTATGCTCATTTCTGCAATAATGGTGACATGGATTAACAGGGGTCATTATTTGCCTTCCTGTTGAGACTTGAGACCCTTTCCAATGGAGGGAACTCAGGCCTCGTATGGTAAATTTGACCACAAGCTTGTTGCTAAGGCCATTGTCGGGGAACACATGACTATTATTTTGCCTGATGGACATGTGCTAAAACTGCCTTCTAAATACTCAGATTTGTATTCATGGTTTTGTTCTGCCCTCAGCTTTGGTCACAGATTCTTCTTATTGTAGTAGGTGGCAGTCAATGCAAAGACTTGTGATTGCCTGCAGTGCCTAGGTAAGGAAACTGCTATTTAAGATCTGCAATGGGCCACTAACACTACCCTCTCCAAGGCTTGGAGAACACCCTGAAAGAGGGGCAGAAAGAATGAATCAACCAGAGGACAACGAGGTGAACTGTGTACATATTTTTTCAGTCCATGGTGTGAGCATCGCCTGATTACTTCCAGATTTATCTCTCCAGTCCTGCTGGCTCTGGATCAGAGGGACTGATGGTGGGTTAGGTTACCTTCTCAGCTTCCATGTCATTGGCTTGGCTAGTTTCAGTGAATGAAACTGGAAAAAGGGAGGGCAACGAGAAGTGGGGGAAGCCAGGCTTCTCCTTCCCTCTTGTGTATCTACTCAGCAGCATCTCTGACCAAGGCTGGATCCTCCTCCCAGTCCCAGCATTCCTGGGATGACCTGTTTCTGTCTGATTCAGGGGTTGCTGCACCTCCCTCGTGTTGTCTCCCTAAGCCTGTGTGTGGCTTCTCTGATCTTTCATGTGACAGTATCCTGGGCTGAGTTCTTTCTGTCCTGTGTACTTGCAATAATTTCTAGTTTTTTAGACTGATGCAGGAAGCACAGGAATTTTTAGAAGAATATTAAGTAATCAAGGAATCATGCTCACCTCTTTGGAATTTTCCTCAGGAAATTTCAGATAAACAAACCAGAAACTGTCCCTCCAGCACTAGTGTTTGCTATATGGCAGGAACCTGGTCACCTCGTCCATGTTCCCAGGGACAATGGCAGGTAGAGTGTGATCCTGAAACACCATGGCTTCCTTTGCCTTCCCAGTGAGCATAGACAATTTGCTCATTAATGTAAGAGCAGTGTTATTATTTCTGTGTCAATACTTTTTGAAACCAACATGTAATGGAAATTAAAATAAAGAAAAATACAAGGAAATAAGGAAAGAGGAATGAGCTGTCTAATGTTGAGATATCACCATCTTCAGAATGTTATTAAGATTAAATGACCTTCATACATACATATATAGGTCAGTCAAATGCCTGAGACCCAGTAATCACCTGGTTATAGATGCAGGATATTATCTCTCAGAACGGAGATATTTGAGGGCTGGAATATGGCTCAGCTGGTCCAGGGGTTGACTGGTATACACAATACCTGGAGTTCAAATCCCGGCAATACATAAATGGGAGATGGCGATATATGCATACCTTTATTCCCAACAAATCCCAAGAATTGAAGGCAGAAAGATGAAAGCTCAAGTCATTTGGCTACATAGAGAATTCAAGCCAACAATCGGGGTTGTTGGGGAGATTGCAGTGCAAATCTGAGTTTGAGCTCCAAAACCCATGTAAAGGTAGAAGGAGAGAACCATGAAGTTAACCTCTGACCTCTATGTACAAGCTGTGCACATATGGAACCCCTCATTTTAAATATATATGTATATATATACACACATACATATATATAAATATATAAACAAATATAAAAGCAAAATAAAGAAAAAACAAAAAATGACACGCATTATTCAGAGCATTATAAAATTTAAGCTATGGAGAAAATACTTAAACATATAAAGCTATAGAACACATTAAAGGGTTGATGATAAGTTTTGTCTTACAAGAGGAGAAAAAAATCAACGACAACTGGGAGACTAAATTGTTTGAAGTCAGAGCTCCATTTGTCAGGCATGTGCTATACCTACATGATGGGGAAACAACTGTATCCTGTGAGAGCATACAGTAGGATAAGGGGCTGCAAAATCTGTAGTAAATCAAATTACTAAATATAGATAAGCGATATGTTGAGAAATAGTAGGTCTGGAACCATGATTAATATTCAGCTTATTTTCCCTTGTTTCAAAGAGGCTTTAGCTTACTGAAGTCATAAGACATCTCTTTACAGATGGAAAGTCATGAGCTGTTTACAGCAATAAGCACATGCTCTAATTGGGTAACATCATCATTTCCATGAGAAGAACTAATGAAGCTTTTAAAAACAGTTGACACAAACTGTTCTTGCTCTTTCCCCCCTCCCCACTTCCTCCCTCTTTCATTGTCATTGTTGGGGCTCTTGCTCTGCAGCAGGTTGTAAACCCTGTTGTGATGGTTTGATGAGTGTTAGGATCATGCAGGATTTCCCATGCAAGAACCCTTGAACTAAAGAATAATTGAGAACAGCTGAGCTGTATTATTTGTACATGTGTTCATACCCAGGGAAGTGCAAATAATGATATATTTACTTTCAGAGAAATTACCATCATACTTTCTTCTTCCAGAATGAAACTAATATTTGTCGACTCAAATAAATTGATGTTATCATCTCTGACTCACTTGGCTGGAGCAGCAAGTTGACATGCCACTGTGGGGATGGGTCCATCACTCTATGGACAGATAGAAAGGACAGCATTGTGATCAGGAGCTGATGAGCACCGAGTCCATACTGCCCGTGACTACTTCATAGTGAACCAAGTGATGTGTATGTTTATGCATGTGTATGTATGCTTTATTGTTTTTATAGGATCTTGTAGATGAATGTTTTTGTCCTGCCCAGTCCCGCAGCTATTCAGTCCCAAATAAACTCACAGAGGCTTATATTAATTATAAACTGTTTGGCCTATTGCTCAGGCTTAATGCTAACTAGCTCTTACAATTTAAATTAACCCATAATTCTTATTTAAGGTTAGCTGAGTGGCTTGGTATCTTTTCTCAGTAAGGCATACTCATTTTGCTTCCTCTGCGTCTGGCTGGTGACTGCATCTGGCTGGTGACTGCATCTCTGCCTTTCCTCTTCCCAGTATTCTCCTAGCCTGGTTGTATCACACCACCTCCTGAGGAGTCTGTGTGATCTCTCACCTAAGATGTGGCACAAGCTTCAAGGAAAAGTTACCGTAGAGAAGGGATGTGTGTGTGTGTGTGTGTGTGCTGTGCTTCCTGCATCGGAACCCTTGCACTTTTGGCATTACCTGCTTATGTTCTAAGGAATAGAGTCTGGTTCCTTCTGGAAGGGAAGATAGTGTATTAAGTTTCCAGAGTCTACTGATGAGCCATTGTCATATACAGGAATATATGATGCTAATGGAGAAAGATTGGTTAGCATTCAAGGGAAAAAGTTTTTCAGGTTTGATCTGGTGCTTAGTAAATGAAAAACAAAAGGCAAACTTAATTAAGTCATTAAGACAAATTCAGCAAAGATGGGATAAGGATGAAAGAGAGAGTAACTTCTTGAGATTGGTTTTGGGGAAGGTATAAAAAGGAGTTAAAAATATGGATAAGGAG
>JAQHUG010000138.1:232464-262493 GCA_028555095.1 Dicrostonyx torquatus
TGCGCCACCACCACCGGGCCCACAATTTCATTTTACATACGTAATTTTGGTTATATTTTCTCCTATTTGCACTTCTACTCCTGCCAAATCTCTTCTTCGCAAGCCTTCCTTCTACTTTCATCGTGTGTGCCCCACTGTGTTTAATTAGGGTTGCTTGCTAAGTGTATGTGCAGGGCTATTAACTAGGCCAAGGGACTTGGACTCTCCCATCCTCCAGCAACCATTAGAGTCCCAAAGCTCCTCAGTGAAGAAGGGATCTCATGAGTCTCTCCCCACGTATGATAGATTTATGACAGGTTTAAATTGTAGGAGTCTCTTACATATTTTGCAAAGTAACTCAGTATCATATGTTGTTTTACAAACATTCTTTCATAGTACACAGGAGAAATAAAATGCTCATAACAACTGGGTATGCCATGCATGCATGCTTAGACAATATATAGTTTCAAAAACTGTGTTGCATTGTCTACATGTATGTAAGTGTATTATGTGAGTGCTTGATGCTTGTGGAGGCCAGAGAGGCTGTTAGTGCCCCTGAAACAGAGTTTAGAGACATTTGTGAACTTATAAGTGGGTGTTGGAAATTGAATCTAGGTCTTATAGAGAGGAACAATTGCTCTTAACTGAATCATCTCTTTAAACCCAATATATGATTTTTTTATAAAAAACTTTAATGTCATGACTTAGTTGTTGATTATAATAAAGTTGTAACATGAAAGAACACTTAATAACCAAGTCGTCAAATTTTTAAATTGAAATTTATTTCAGGAAATTAAGAAATTTGTCTCCAAGATTTTCTTCAGACAGAAAAGGTTTTGCTAATATGAGTTTGACAAAATAAGTCAAGAAAGAAATATACAAGTTTTTTCCATCATGAAAAAATGATGCTGCAATTGCTAAATGTAGAGGTAATGCCAATGACAGTCTGGTCCACTAGAACAAATGTTGCAGCAGCATTGTGGGGTGACATCACTGTACACCTGATATATCAGTAATGCCAGGCTTACTTTTAAAAAAATTGGGTTAAACAAATTTGTATTTTATTGTATTCTTTTCTATGGTTGCAAATTTTGATTTATATCCAGAACAATTTCTGCTATAACTTTAAAAAGTGAACTTCCTAAAAATTATTTTCTTAGTTGTAAGTCCTCTGGAAGAATTTCATTTCATACAATGGCCTGAACCAAGGAGAAACATCCTCCCTCTAGGCTTCATAGACACACCGGAGAAGGGGTGAGGGTATCACTCTGTGTATGGCACATTCAGCACAGAGACATCCTGGGTGCCATCACTAACTCACAGAGACATCCTGGTGCAGTCCCTAACACACAGAGACATCCTGGGTGCAGTCCCTAACACAGAGAGACATACTGGTGCAATCCCTTACACACAGAACCATTCTGGATCTAATAGCTAGCATCCAAGGGGAAAAACATAGACAAGGCACGACAGCAGTAAAACAGAGGTGCAGTTGAAACCAGAAAACAAAATCTGTTAGCTGGAAACCAAGAAAGAACTGAAATACAGATTGATAAATAATAGACACCATAAAACTTCTCTTTAGACCTGTTTTCCTGTTTCTGATTAACTGATAACTGTTGAAGATGAACTTAGAGCAAACATTTCCAAATTACATGTAAAAATGGTCCACACAGAGTCAAAGTTTCGGTGAACAAGTGCTAGCATTCTACCTACCAGAGACAATAAAGCATCGTATAATGAGATGAACAGCAATAAATGTGATGGACAAATGCATGTCCAGGGGAGAGAAGAGATCAAAGTTGGTGGTGGGCACTAATGTCACCTTCAAAACATCCCTTTTCACCAATGTTTTCTGCCCCCTTACAAAGGACACTCTCCACCAGCTGTTAAAGTGTTGGCAGACAGCAGCTCTCCCAGGGCTTGTCTTTTGGGATAGTGATGGTTGGGCGGAGTGGCTCAGCCAACTCTTGCATCCTTCTGGGGGTGGGGGTACATACAGGAGCTGGTTGGTCTGAGGTCACAAAGACCTGGCTCTGTTAGCTCAATTCAGGCCTGTTTGGAGGAGGACAATCATTCTGTCTCCATGGCTTCCAGCAGTGTCTGAGGAGACCCAGAGTTCCTCAAGGACAGAGGAGAGCTACTTTTCCTTACTGTCACCTTGGATCCAGAGCTTCTCACCGGATCAGTGGGGCCTTGTCATCCTCAAGGCAGCTTAGCTCCTCCCTGGTCTACTCTTGCTTTTTTAGCTCCTTCCACAGTCAGGCACATCAAGAGCACGTTTGAAAAACCCGATGAACAAACATCATTGTCCATCCCTCTATTCAGGTCTAAGTCCAATTAACTTCAGTTACTCCTTTAGTAATGTAAATTGAAGTTTAATTTTTTTCTTCTTTCTGCTGTGCTGTAATAGTTTACTTCGAAATCCTTTTTAATGCGCTCAGTCTTGAGCCACCTGGCTGCAGCAGGTCACGCTGGAGAGTCTGGGGCCGCTTTAAGAAGAGTATTCTGTGGCTGCTGGGAATTGGTGCCAAAGGAAGCATGTTTAGTGATGCACCTTTAAAAAATGCTCAGTCTCTTACGTTGGAGAAGTCATTGCTGGGTGTCATGGAGCCATAGATTTTTATTTCCGAGTGAGGCCTTAAAGAGTATTTCGTCGTACCATCCAAGCATTAGGTATTCCGAATCCTTTGATAATCAGCACATTTAATCCTGTTGTGGGCTCAATTGTATGCCCTTCGAGCTTACATGTGGAATTCATCACCTTTATTAACAAGTTTTCACTAGTAACTCAGGTTGGCCCAGAACTTACCAGGCAGCATAGACTTGAATTGATGTTTATCCTCCTGCCTCAGCTTCCCAAAAGCTGTGTGAGGTATAACCCATCACACCAGGTTTCAGATATTTACTATGTTTCTGTATCTGGCTGTCCTTCCAAAGATTAGGCCAAACAAGCTTCTTCAAATCTCAGCTGGGGGCAAGAATTGTTTGAAAAATGACTTAATAAATTCTGCGAAGAACAGAAATCTGTAGAACTGATGTATACAGTTTGGATCCCAGAGGACAAACCTGAACTACTGACTGCTTACAAAATGTATAGTCTTAGAAATAGACCAGAGAATGTTATTTTCAATTTCTATAACCTTTGTAATCTACAGAACTCACCAAAATATGGTTCTCAAAAATTAGACCTTTATTATTTTAATTTCTGAAAAGGACTCAGCCCCGCTGTGGGATGTGGGAGCTTCTGTTGATGGAAACACCTTCCCCACAGCCGGTACGTCATCAGCCCACAGGTAGAAAGGGAACATCAACGGAAGTAAATTATACAAACTCACTTCCAGTCTCTCCATTTGTCCTTAGACCCGCTCTGACCACCCTAATAAGAACCCTGCAATGCTGTTGATGTGTAGCCATCATTATAACAAACAGTTCTTGACTACTTTGTGGTCAGGAATGGAATATTATTGGTTTTCTGTGAGAATCTTGCAGGATGATGTAACAAATAAAGCTTTCTTGTTGTGTGAGATTTGTTTGTGTTCACTCTGAGACCGCCAATGGAGTGTGTCATAGAGTTTTCCGGTGGACTCAGAAGAAGAGACAGAGATAATAAGGAGGGGTTTAAAAGATGGGTGGTCTTTTTCAATCGGGAAAGGTAGAGGAGAGTGTGAGGTGATTGTTTCTCCATTGCTCCATAGATCAATCAGGTTTATTTCCTAATATTTGACTCCTACGCTTTAATGAATAATAAAACATTTTAAAAAAAGCTGCAATCCTTTCTCTCATTCTTCCCCCTCTCATTCTTTCTCCCCCTTCTCATTCCTTCCTTTCTCTCCTTGTCTTTCTTATGTTGGCTCAAAACCAGAGCTCTGCACTCTCCCACTGAGATCACTCCCCACCCCAATGATACGTTGCATAGAATAATTTGTTTAAACAGATCTCTAGAGATTTTTGTTTTTTCAGTCTCGAGAAGAGGCTGTGCAGGCAGTCAGGGTCCAAGCCTAACTTCCACTGAGCTAAATTAGGCACTGTTTATTTAACCAACTAGAGTAGGACTATTGAATTTGTCAAAAAGATGTAAAACCCAATAAAACAGGGCTTCCAATTTTTGCCTGAAGAAAAAAAAACCTCCTGGTGGTTTTTCAGTCATTATGCAACTGGGAAGAAATGGTGGAGAATGCTTTCTTTGTGCTGGGGCGAGAATAATGTGGAAAACCACAGCCCTTGGGCGATTACTCTACTTTCTAACTGTGTTGAGAAGTCTGTATTTAATTAAGAAGTAATGGAGTGAGCAGAACTATTTTTACAGCCACAGGCTCTTAGCAATGTTCCTTGTGAAAACATATGAAAGAAATTAGTTTTCATTTTCATTCAAATAAGATCCTGCCGACCTTCTCTCGGATGGGCGGGAGGAAGGGTGCGCAGATGGCTCCTTTCAGCACAGTCTCTCCAAGGTGACAGCATTTAAAAAGTTCTTAAAGGGTGATGTGGTCACAGGCTGAGAGGAGACTACAGGGAGCAGCTTGAAGTTGAGTTCTCAGGAGAAACCAAGGGTCTGCCTTCACTGCAGGCTCTGCTCTGAAGGCCTCTGCACTGCATTTGCATGGCTGGTGGCTTTCCCAGTTCATTGTCTTGCTCAAGTGAATTATGCACAGTCTACACTCTGCCTCCACCCTTCCTTCAGTCACCAGCAGACTGAAAATGCATGGGGAAAATGTGTCTCTGAAGAACACGGACAGACGTTTGTCACCGTTCCTTAACCCTGCCTCCCCAGGATAGAGTTTACATTGTATTATAAACAATTTAGAGTTGAAAGTATATGGGGGAATATGCATAGATGCAAATACTATGTCGTTTTATGTACTTTATATAAGGAGTTTGAATATGTAACTATAATCAATTCCCCACGAATAATAAAAGATAATCATCTTTTAATAACTGCACCAGAAAAAAAGTACTGTTTAGAGTTTTACTGAATAAATACAGTTTGTTCTAGCTGAAGGCTGCCTGCATGCCAGAACACTGAAACCCAATAATTTTTCAGGGTCCCTGCTTTCTTCTCTGTGGTATTGGCATCCAGCCTCTGCTTTTGCTGGATCCTAGTTGCCATGAACGTGCCAGGCACCACTATCCACTGCAGCTCCTCGGGAGGTAACACTACTGGCTCCTCTGAGCTGAGCTGGACCACCAAATCCACCACTGAATGGTTTGAGGGTTCTCAGGGCCTTTAGTTCTGATCCATTTCGTGCCCCAACCAGAATTTTGGCAATTTCTAAGCAGAGCATAGAGCTCTGCTTCCCTTGAAGTTAGCACCCAATCGCCCTGTAAACTCAAGGAATCCAACTCCCTCCTGGAGTAAGACCAGGTCTGCTTTTGACCTCAAAACTTCAAGTCTGCAACCAACCACTAAGAGGATTACCTAACTTTACTTCTACTCTGGTCCTGAACCTATAGGATTTTAATGGTGTGCTGGGCAAGCGTGCCAGCATTCATTTAGCAGTTGGGAAAATCATTAAGGTACCAATATTTTATTTAACTGTGTGTGTGCCATGACACATTAGCACAAGTAAGAGGATACTGTGGAGGGTGACTGTCTCCTTCCTCCATGTGGATTCTGGAGGAGGAGCTCTGGGCATCAGACTTGATGACAAGCACCTTTACCCACTGAGCAAGCCTGCCCAAGATAACAATTTTTTGAGCATTTATTAATGACCAGGTTTTTAGAGACATAATAAGATGTCAGCTCTGGTTGTAGCTGAAATGCTGGTTTTTGTATCTTCACTGGAATACCAATAGGCCTGTCCTGCTGTGGGGTATTCCTATGGATCCAGCAAATGGTGTTTCCTTCAGCTAACTGCATAAGAAGCAGTTTGTTTTCAAGTTGTTGGGACAACAGATTACTTTGCTAACTTGTTTACATCCATTCAGTTCATCTTATTATGATGTGGTTTGCAGGGGACTTGGTCATTTGGGCACCTTCAGGAAGCTGTGCTAATACATTGCATCATGAAATTATGTGAGAGGCACCTTCCTGACATCACGAGGGAAACTATGGAGCACGGGGTAAACCAATTTACTACCAAGGGACCATCACTCAGAGAGGTATTTTTAGGAGTCTAGTCGTCTTAAACATTCAGTGACTTTTCTGAAAGTGAGATCTACCTTTCTATACATTGTCTGGCCTACTGCAAACGTGGAGACCATGTTGTGTGAGTTCCTCTGGAGCTAGGAGGCAGCATGTGCCACATGTAGGAAAGCTGCTCCCTCCGGTTCTCCAAACCTTCAACACTGGCAGATTCAAATAGAGGAGAGACTAAGGAAAGCAACACAAGGCCTTTCCTCAGCTCTGGGTCAGGCTTCTGTAGTATGCAGAGCTCCGGGAGAACTTGCCAGGTACAAGCTCACCATGGCCCTTAGATGTTTGGAGTGTGACTTGGGTTCCTCTGTCATATAGTCTCAACTTGAAAATCATATTTAGGCTGATCCTGGATGTGACAAAGACCAAACACCTGACCTTGGGATGTAAGTGAATATTTAATATAAATTTGTACATAAACATACCACTACAGTATAAAATGCAACTGATATCCATGAGACACAAGGCACAAATAAATGGTGAGGAAGGTGACGTCAGCTTCCAGGACAGCTGCTTGTGTTGGCCAAGCTAGGATTGTCTGGGAAGAGAGATTTTCAATTGAGAAAACACTTCCCTAGAACCTGCCTGCAGGCAAGTCTGCCTGGAATTTTCTTGATTAATGCTTGATATGGGAGGGCCCAACCTATTGTGGGTGGTACCAATCCTGGTCTGGAAGTCCTGGGATATATAAGAAAGTAGGCTTAGCAAGTCAAGGAGAGTAAGCCAGTAAGTTGGGTTCCTCACAGATTCTGGTTCAGTTCCTGCCTCTAGGCTCCTGCCCTGAGTTCCTGTCATGAATTCCCTTAGGGTGACACTGGAAAGGACAGCATGGCAAGAGTACATTCCAATCAGGTAGAGCTCTAGGCAGCATTTTGTCAACTTAATACTGAAAAGCAGAGCTAAGCTGATTATCCAGAGTTAAGGATGTGAGAAGAACAATTCAGAAGCTTGATATTAAAGGTCTGGGAGAAAGGTGTGTGGGTGAGCCTGTCACAGAGAGCAGAGCAGGAGGGTGCCTGTTCTAGGTACACATCCATTAGAGGATAGTCAAGTGAGGAACCAAGGATTTCAAGAAAATAAATGACGTCTCTGAGGGACGTCAGTCTCCTTCATTAGTGCTGCAATAACTGGCCAATGGTGGCATTTAAAGTAGACACAGGGATGGGAATGGAGTGTGGGGCTACTGGTCTGTGCTCACTGTCACTTTGACTTGTCCATCTACACTATTTCTGAGTTTTTAATCTGCCTTTACTATCGATAAGCCCTCGATATGACTATTTCATGTTGTTTAGGCCAGAGTCCATGTGGAATGACATCTGAAGGCTTATTTTATGATACCATCTGGGGAAAAGGTCTCTAAGTTCAGAAGGCTCCCAGTAAAATGTGGTATATTCCATATGGCAAATATAAAGTATCATTATTCCAAGTGCTAGAAGCCACATGTCCATGAAACAAGCGAGACTGCATAGTCAGAACTGACTTTCTTTTGTATTTTAGCTTGTATTATATATTTAGAAAATATTTCTCTTTATACTTGTGTAATTATCAACTATGGGGGCTTTTTATACTAAAGGGAAGAATGCATGCTATAGGAAATATAATTACATTGAACTAAAAAGCAAGATATTTATTGCCTGTTGTAGGCCGATGGTGATACACAGAGCATGAGTTCTTTACTGTCTAGAGTGACTGATAATGGTTTTCGAGAGGAACTGAGTTTCAATATGCATTAGAGGTGAAGAAAATTATTTTTGCTGTGTCACTAAGATTCCTAGCTGCTTAAGACTTTGTTAGTCAAGGCTCTTGACCATATCCAAACAAGATGCTTCCAGAGAACAAAGAAAACACCGAATGAGATTGGAAGAAAGGCACCTTGACTAACTCAGACCAAGTGACTAGTCGCAGGACAAGAGATTTCAATACTTACATTTTATTATATCATTTCTCTTCCTTACGTTTCCTCCCAATCCCATGAACAGCAGTGCTGGTGGTTAACATTTTTGCTTGTAACTGAACTGAATGTTGATTGATTGGCAGGTCAAAGTAGTCATTCAGGAGTAAGAGGCCATACAGGAAACTGCAGCTCATTGTATGCCCCAGCTCCCTTCCCCGAACCTCACCTGCGAGGATCTTCAGGAATGGATCCCATGCACCATTCATTGTTGCCTTCATCCAACATCCAACGGGAAGCAGCCCAGAGTGAGGCTGCAACTCCTTCTCTGCCTCCTTCCGCCATTTCTGTTCCTGACTGCAACAGCTCTGCTCAGTTGCTTTCTCCATACATCTGCCTCTTTTGTGTTTGCAGGGACCCACTTCCTGTTCATTTAAACTAACTGGCTACCCATTATTATTACTTTATTAGATGGGTATCATGTTGACTGAGAGTCTTGTCATACAGACTTAATAATGAGTTACTGTTTGTGTGTAGAAAAGAAAGAGGGAACAATTTATAAAGGTGTTTTCTGAATTCATTATAAATTCCCATTCTGTTTTTATGAAAGTCAATCTTTTTGTCACATTTAGGTCTGCCAAGTTTTCTATTTCTCTACTCAAACCACATGTTATTTCTGACTCTCTGGCTAGTCTAGAAGCATTGGAACATTTGAAAGCCTATTATCCCTTTCTTCTGCTCAGATCCAGACAATGTCACAAGGGGTATGGTGGTCACTTGTCTCATTGCTGCTGGTACAGTCTGTACTGCTCATTATAGGTGCTCCTGTGTAATAGGACTTATTCCTTAGTGACCCCAAGGGATAAAAAAGATTGAGTAATCAAGATGTCATGAGCACAATGGTGCCTCACGGTATAATGTATATGAGTAACAAAAATAGTTTTTCCTTCAGGAACTTTAATTTAAAAATGTGTTTAAAAAGTGTTTTCTAAGCTATAGGAAGACTTTAGAACTAAGTAACTGAACATGCTGGTTCATTAAACAAGACTAAAGCAGGCTTGGGGACAACCGCATCTCTGTTCTTATCACCTCTAACTTTACATTGCCTTTCTGACTTCCCTGACAGTATAGTTTACAGATATTACCAAGTTTAGACTTTGTAGCGAAACCAAAGAACAGGCAAAGAAGCAAATAAGATGGCAGTCAAAGAGTTCTGTGTCCTTGAATGCCTTTGTCTCCTAGAGGTCTCGATGGCTTTTGAATTTAAGAAAGACTGACCTCACCGGGAGGTGAGCACCAAGTTGCGTTCTCACCTGAGGAGCTATTGGCAACTGATGGCTTCTGGGAGACACAAAGACAGGTTTCCTTAAATGTGTGGCTTCTGGTATGTGGATCAGCCATTTTCCATGCCTATGAATATTTAGGCAACACAAAGTGGTCAAAGAAAGAACCAAACAAAAGAATTCAGTGAGTTTGGGTAGGAAGGTAAGGGTAGATCTGGGGAAGTTAGGGAATGGGTGTTAAGGTGATCCAAACACATTGTATGAGATTATCAAGGAAGCAATTAAATATTGTTCAAGAAGAATAATTAATGAATAAACAAAACCCACCATACTGTACAAATAATGTATGCTAGTAAAGTCCAAAAAGTTCTTATGAATGTTTAAATAAAAAGGAAGTCTTCTGTGATGATATCCAAATCTTTCCCATTAGTTCTGTGACTTCCTGGATCTGCCTGTGTCTTGGACTCCTGCCTTCTCTTGCACATCTCTCCCCAGCACCAAGATGATCCAGAAATGAAACACGGTCCTTTTTTCGGATTATACTGCCTTTCCATATACACCACATTTCCTATGGCATCATCTGTGAGTTCAGATTTGTATACCAAAATGGAGGATGTGGGGATCCCAAATATTCCCAAATAAGAACCAACTTAAACTTACAAGTAAAGATCTAATTATGTGTACAAGGAGTGTGTGTGTGTGTGTGTGTGTGTGTGTGTGTGTGAGTGATTGAATGAATTGACTGAGTAATTAGTTTGCTTACTATCTATGTATGGCCCAGGCAGGATGGTTAGCATGAGTCATCCTTTTGAGTGTGAATAGATGGAAGAACACACACATTGTGTTTAAAGAGTATGTGTGTATATGTGAATTATATTATTATATATATATATATATATATATGAGCATAAGTAAACATTAGAGATCTAACCTTGCTAAAAAAATTATAAGTCTAATATAAGAGAAGAAAATCCATGGAGGTGAGCTCAGCATGCTGGGACTCTACCAGGACGACTTGGTAAAATCTGGAAAGGCAGTGAAATGTAGACTAAGTACAACTTTGGAAGCATTGCAGAGAGAGAGCTGTGAGAAACAAAATCTTAGACCTTCCTACTGGCATAAGATGAAGTCTCAAAGAGCTTTAATCTGCATCTCCCTGATGTCTAAGGATGCTGAGCATTAGAACATTGCTAATCCATCTGTATTTTCTCTTTGAGAACTGTCTGTTCTGTTCCCTAACCCATTTAAACTTGCATTCAAATAATTCCAGTGTCACAACATTGTGCTCTTACCCATTTTTATGTCCCACATTTGCCTTTTAAATTATTTTGTGGTAAAAGCTAAAATAAATAACTCATGTTTAAAAACAAATACCACCCCAAAAGCTGTTTACTAGTACAAACCAAAATCCTATTAAGAGGGTCACATGCCTGTCTGTTCTTTGGGAGACATCAGAAGCCAGAGAGGTCAATACTGTTAACCTCAACCTTCCTCCACCTTAAATTCTTCAGTTGTTACAGATTTTTTTCCCCAAAAATCCATGTATTTGTAGGATGTAGAATAAACTATATACATTTATTTCTGGTCTCTAGAGTGTCTGTAACTTAGAAGCAACCTACACAGCAGTCCTTATTGTAAGCATTAAGCCTATGTGTGCTACGCACACATTTTGTAAGTCATCTGCCTGTGTTGTGCGGTAAGAACGGAAAGGAGATCCCCTCAGACTGAGGCTCTCCTCCAGGCAGAAATGTCTGCATAATACAGGTTGTGACTTTCTGAATGTTTAAGTCCCGCTTTTCTTTTTGTTGTATTTTCTGGCGGAAGCGTTTTGCACGACTGTTGGTGTAGGGGGTTTTCATTTTTCTTTTCACAAGAGTTGCTACTTCTAGAAGTTTGAGACTCACAAAGCCAGCCTGTGCTATGTACAGAGGAGTCGTGTCCAAAGAGTTTATTCCAGGGTGTGGGATCTGCATTTTTATCAAACCAGTTAACCAAGATGAAAGTAAGATTTAAAAATTCAATATATTTGAAGGGACACATTTACGTTGCTTAAAAAGAGTAAGAAGCAGAGTGAAAGAAAAGAAAAGAAAGGGTGAAGGAAAGGAGGCAGAGAGGAAGGGAGGAAGGAAGGGAGGAGAGAGGGGGAAAGGAGGAAAGAAAAGAAGGGAAGAAAGAGAGAGAGAGGGAGAGAGGAAGGGAGGGAAGAAGGAAGAAGAGAGGGGAAAAGGAAGGCAAGCATGTTGGTGTAATCCTGGTAACATAAACACAATATCTGGCTTATTTATATTGTTTGGGCTTAAAATGTAGTGATTCATAGTTACAAGATGAAAAATGAATATTGTTTAAAACACTGAAAACAGCAGACACTTTCCACAGGAAAAATGTATCCATAAGTTTGCCATCCATATAGGCATTATTATGCTGAAATGTTGTCTGTACTTAACTATCTATAAATATCACATTATTTTCATTTCTGAAATGATTATATGTATATGTTTTATATGATGATTTTAATAATTATTTTAGTTTTGTCGATTAGTTTTATTGGTGTATAACCATTGTGCTTAGTTCTTGATTTCACAAATATCTTCAGACATCTATATAATATATTTTGGCCACATCTTCCCCTGCCATGCTCCCATCCTGTTTGTCCCCTTCGGTCCCCTACAATTTTGCTTCTACTTTTCATGACACATGTGAATTTATATAGCTCTGTATGTCTAGATCGAGAAATGAGAGCAAACATATTTGGTGAATCTGATTTAATTACTTCAAAAAACGATAGTCATATCTATTGCCTTGTTAATGACATAACTTCATTCTTACAGCTGGAGAAACCAACACACTGCCACTGTGTATGTCTAAACCATTTTCTTCCTTCCTGCATTGGTGGACAGACACTGGTTCTGTGACGCAGCCACCATGAACAGTGCCACAGTTAACATGGATGTGCAATGATCTCTGTGATCCGCTGATCTGCAGTCCTTCAGGTAATACCTCTATGGAAGTAGCGTGTAGTGAGCTGTCATCCTGTTTATTCTCATTGGTTTCCAAACTAACTTCTGGATCAGGGTTAATTTGGGGGAAAGTTCTACTAAACTGTAAAGAGCAGTCTAATTAGTTAGTCTCCCAGATTTATTCAGGTATTTTTTTTTCATTTATATCGGCACATGGACCTAATACGTATTTATCATGTGTCCTGTGATGATTTAAAGCACGTGTATCATGTTTTTTTCAGCTCATCATCTCAGATAACCACCTTTCCTTTGTGTTGCAAACACTCAACTCACCTCTAATGTGTACTGTTAATAGTTGCCCACCTTGTTACTCCACTGTGTTGTGGGGTATCAGAGGTTATTCTTGTCCAATTGTACCCTATTAAAATTCTTTATTATGTTCATTTATTTGTGCATGTGCCTCGGTGTCTGTGTATTTGTGTGTATGGATATATGGCTGTATATATGTGCTCCTGTGCTCGTGTGTGTGTGTGACTGTGGAATGGGGGAACATGTAAATGCCACAGCATACATGTAGAGGGTCAGAGGATAACTTATAAATGTCTTTCCACTATGTGGGGTTTGGGATCAAGCTTAATACATCAGTCCTGGTGTTACACACTCTTCCAATAAGCCCCTCCCTGGTCCATGTGACTTCCCTTTACCCATTACCCATCCTCTTTCCACCCACCCTCTTGCCTCCAGCATATTTTGCTCAACCTTCCCCACTGTTCTATACTCACCCGTTTTCTCTTCAAATGAGGCTGATCACAGAGACGTTTTGTTTGCCCCACTTTTTAACATATTCTGAAAATGGAGTTAGTAACTTCAGTTACCAAAATTTGAAAATGTTTGCCAATTCTTATAATCTTAAAGAAATCACCTGGAGCGGCTGTTTTTGCTGATCATCGCTCTGATGCTAAAACCAAATATAGGAGGCCCAGAGAAAAATTGACTGACTCAAAGAATCGCAAGGGGGGAAAAAGGCAGATAGAAAGAAGAAAAGATATGATAAGTACAAGGAAATGACTTTAGAGAGGCAGTGCCGGGTTGCTAATGGTGCCTGATAGTCTCTCAACTCAATAGACCCAGTTTGGTTGT
Organism: Dicrostonyx torquatus; assembly: GCA_028555095.1. Taxonomy (NCBI): domain Eukaryota; kingdom Metazoa; phylum Chordata; class Mammalia; order Rodentia; family Cricetidae; genus Dicrostonyx; species Dicrostonyx torquatus. The sequence continues at coordinate 245,851 of JAQHUG010000138.1, forward strand.
GACTCATAAGATAGCTCCCAGTTCTGCCACCAATTCTGCATCCTGAATTCCTGGCAGAATTAATGTTTAACATGAACTTAGTTGGGCCTTTTCAGTTTTCTCAGGCTAGATAAAAGCTGCTGTTTCTTTAAGTCCATTTCTCTGGTCTCATTTTAAATTTGTGGTGAATCCTGTGGAAGGCAGTGGGGCATTGTCTTTCCCTTTCTCGCTCACATAGCTTGGTGTCCTCGTATCTAGGCAGCGCAGCGATTACAAATGCTCTGGAAATCCAATTTCCCCACACCACCTTACATATTTATCTCATAAACTAGTTAGTAAAAAGATATTGAATAGCACCTAGGTAGGAGACTCTTCAGGAAATATGGAGGCGAGATCATGACAATATCTCACTTGCAGGCTCATGACAGGGGCACAAAAAGAGCTGGTCACCCCAGGCTCCAACCCGGGCTCCAGTCAGGTTTCCATGGCTGCATTTCACCGATCAGACATGCTCCTGTCTTTACACTTACAAGGATTTCAGACCAGCGTGCTTGTGTGCTTGTATTTTCAAAGGAGTCAATAGAGCTCTGCCCTAATTATGTATTGCTGAAAAGATTTAGGTAGAATTTAAGTTACTTACTTTTCAAACTAATGTATATCTGTTTTTATTTGCATCTTCAAGCTTTGGTGGCATTCCAAGTATCTCCAGCAAAGAATTATTGATAGCAGACGATGCCTGTGCTATGTCCTTCACTTTGATTGGTGTGCTACGCCCTTGTATGAAGCCATAATCATTTTGTGGGTCTAGATAAATCCGGGTAAAATAAAGTTGAATTTAGTTTGAAAATTACCAGAATCCTTTTCTCACTCATTAGTAATTTCTTATCTTTTTACTCAGCTCATGTTTTGGAGTATATGTAATATAGATTTTGATTTGTTGATTCTACTGTTTGGTATATAGATTATGATTCCTTCTCCCCCTCTCCATCAGTGTGCTTGTCCATGAGCATGGTAGGCACACTTGGAATGAGGGTACAAATGAATTCACTGCTTAGAAATGGCTTTTCTGAGAACTGGGGTTGTAGAACCAATGGCTTGTGCTAAATGACGTCTTTGTCCAGATCTATCTTTTTAATCTTTACCTCAGCTACTTTCCTATTAACTGTGATGAAGTTGCAGGGTGCTTTCATCCCAGGACACTTTCGCAGAGGTGAACAGAGCTAAGAACAGGCTCAGGGGAGAGTGATACCAAAGTGAGTCACACTTTTATGCTCTGGCAGCCATGGAATTCAAGAGGCAGATTCCAAGAGTGGTTCAACTTTATTGTCATCTAAGAGAATAAAAGGATGCCAGAAATCTCCCCAAATCTGATTTCAAGTCTGTTTTCAATTTGCTTTGTGTGTGGTAAGTAACTGTGAAGGAAACACGTTCTGAGGCTGTCAGCAGCTCATCATAGAAACTCTGCTGTTCTGAGACAGTGTGTTCTGTCAAGAACTATGAGTATTTGGGTTCTTGCAAAGAACACTGTCTAATTTAACTCAAATTTGCAAAGCAGATGGGGAAAGAGTATCCCCGAAGGCATAGCAAATTATACTGGTGTTTAGAGCTCCTCTCTTTGTTTTTGTTTTGTCATGTGATGGAAAAGGTTCACTTTGCTTAGATTGTCGGTGACTTCAGGGCCATGCTACAAACTCCTCTGCTAGCTGAAGCAGCTGGTGTATGCTGGAAACCGAGGCAGTAGCCCCGGGAACACGAAAGACGCATAGCTGCCCACAGCCCAGCAGAGCAGGAAGACTAGGGAAGTGGGATTTAAAACTGAAAATTCCACGAAATGAGTATTACACAGCGGGTAGCACGGATACCAGGAGCAAAGCTTAGGAAGCTGGTTTATCCTGGTTTGCCCGGCAGTTTCCAGTTTTCACAATGAAAGTTCTGTTTATGCCTGGAGTCCCAGGCAAACCCAGACAATTGGTTGCCTTAGTGAAGTCCCTGGAAAGAAATTTCTCAGAGAAGAAACTAGATTTCTATGGGCAAAGCTGGAGTAGGTCAAACAATGGCCTCAAAGATAGAAACCTTCCAACTTTGTGGCCTATGAACCTTCAGTGGCCAAAGGAATTTTTTAAAATTTGTTATTTTTTATTAAAAGAACTTACTTTTCATTTTACATACCAACCCCAGCTCCCTCTCCTTCCCCTTCTCCTGTCCCCTACCTCTCTTCCTTCCCATACCCCATTCACTCCTCAGTGGGGGTAAGGCTTTACTTGGGGAGTCAGCAAGGTCTGGGAAAAGGTATTTTGCAGATATGACTAAATCAAGGATCTCGGGGTAGAATGTCATGATGTGTCTGGGTGGGCTCTATATGCAAACACAGGGTTTTTGTATAAAAGGAAGATGAATATGACAACAAAGAGGTCGCCATGATGAACTGAAAGCAACGTGGCAAGGAATTAGGTTCTATTGACAGAAGAGCTCAGCTCTGCAGACCTAACGCCTTACCCTTTGCCTTTGTTCTGCGCACTGTGCTTCGTGCCTCCAGACTGTTGAAAACAGCAGTGTTGTTTCCAGTAACTTGTTACAGCTGCGGCAGGAAACTAGTACAGGGGAGAATACAGAGGACCTTCTCGCTGACAGACGCTGGGGAGATTAAGGCCGTTCCCTGTGCTCCGTGTAGCAGGTCTGGCTGCCCTACAGTATGGATGAGACACCAGGAGGAGGGGCTTCTGGAGACAGACAGGGACTGATCTTGTAATCCCAAATTCTTCTCCATTTGTAGACAACCCAGCAATTCTGTAGCACTTAAAGCAGGATAGTGATACACTTTACAGAAGGCATTTCCGGGACAGGATGGAGCAGGAGGTCCAGGGAAGCAATGATGATGTCGTTTAGGCAGGAAAGGGGTATCTAGACTGTGAAAGGCAATGGAAGGCTGGGAAACTTTCTGGAAATTCAGAGACAGTACGTTATACCTGAGTTAGTGTCCCCTGAATTGGAAATGGGGAAGGGGAAAGGTTGAACTTTTCATTTGGATGCTGTGGAAGATTTGGCTATCCTGGTGAAGATGGGAATACTGAAGGAACCATGTGCACATAGACTGTGTGTAGGTTGATAAGTTGACCTATTGAAAATCAAATAACAGGTCCCAGTTAAACTTTTGTGAATTCAACCTAAAATTACAATTTTAAAACTATTTTGAAAGAGCGAGGTTCTCACCTGAGGTCTGGAGAACTGAAAAATGTAAATGGAGCCCAGATGAGGTCACTGTAGTGCTGACTTTTCTGCTGCACACACCATGTCTCTTATGCTTATTGAGGGTATATAGATCACCCCTGCTTGTGGTTCAGTGCCAAGTCCCAGAGAAGCAACACCATGTGGTCCCTTTATCCTTTACTTGCTGAGTTCCAGTCTGTTCTCATGGCACCATCGATGATGTGGGATTTCCCTCTGTATGCTGTAATATGTTTTATTACCATGGGTTAATAAAGAAGCTGCTTTTTCCTATGGCAGGGTAGAATAGAGCTAGGTGGGAAAACTAAACTGAGCACAGGGAGAAAGAAGGCGGAGTCAGGCAGGCATCATGAGGCTGCCAAAGGAGACAGACGCTGGAACCTCACTGTTAAGCCACAGCTTCATAGCAATACACAGAAAAATAGAAATGGATTAATTTAAGATATAAGAACTAGCTAGGAATACACTTAAACCATTAGCCAAGCAGTGATGTAATTAATATAATTTCTGTGTGATGATTCGGGTCTGGGCTGCAAAAAAACTAAAGAGCAGTCTCTGTTTAATGACCCAACATGGTGCCACTAAGTTCAGGTTGGATGTGCTACTCTGCTGTTCATGACTTTGCGGGGCTCAGAGCATGCCTCCCCCAATATAGGGCACTACAGTATTTTGAGTATTTTGAGCTAGGAACTTGAGAAACAGCAAGTGTAATAAGAACCTCTCTCTTTCTAGCCAAAAAATAAATCATAAAATTTCCCGTGAGGAGGTGGTTCCCTGTATTGAGCGGTATAGTCCTGAGAATGGGGGAGCCATGCTGAGGAGATACCCGCACAAACGGGTTTATTGAAATCACTTTGATCTTGAAGATATTTCATAGATATTGTTTCACATTTTGCCTTGCACCTCAAATTTCTTTAAACTTCAAAGTTTCTATTCTTTTGTTGGAAGGTACATAGTTCTACATTGCTTACATGTGTTAAATATAATCAGATAGTCCAAGAATATGTGCACAAACTTTCAATTTTAGGACATATAGAAATTCTTAGTCCTAATCAGATTTTCACATTGGACACAGGGAAATGTTCAAATCTGGTCCTTGCCTCCTGGCAATCTGTCCTTTGTTTAGCGTGGTTCTCAGGCCCTGACTGAAGAACATGGAGAAAGAGGGAGATCTTCCTCCCTTCACGTTTCTGGTCACTGCTCAGTCAGGCTCCAGAGTGCTTTCAGCCAGGCCTTCATGATCTTCACATTTAATTGTTAAGAAGAATTAAAACACAATACTGCTTAACTAGCTACACAAATAAAAATGAAGATGCTAATACTAATATTAGAGGCATATATTTGATCTCCGTAATCTTTAAAACACGCCAAGAATAAATCTACTGCTGGCACTAATGTTGTTACAGCTCTTTCTGGACTTGTCTTTGCAGTGAAATGGCCAGGTTCTGGTTACAGGCTCACTCTAATTAATAGCTGCATAATCACTCCTCACATTTGATATGTTAAACAGCATTATTATGACCAACACCTCATTCTTGAAGGAGAAGTTCATTTTGTCTACTGTCATTTTGAGAATTATAGGTGAGTGACATATTTTAAAATGAATGTGTCTTCATCTAATGTAAAAGTTTAATGCCACTTTTAATCACTGGTCTATCTTAGGGCATTAAACACTAAGCAGGAACTACTTCATAAAGGTATGTAAGTTGCCACTATCCCAATTTTGATTATTAGAAGCTTGGACACAACTACCTCAAGTTTCTATTTCATTCTTTTTTTCTCTTCAGAGTAATCAATTTATACTTCCTGAACTCTAAAATTAACCTGCCATTGATTTTTAAAAGTTAGTTCATCTCTTCTTGCAGATAAGACCATATGCTTTGCTTACCTTTGGATTTGCCTGATAAATGGTGTTTGCGCATAGCTGACCTGGGTAAATGTTTGCTAGTTCAACTATTTGCTTTATTCTTTCTCATAGTAGAGCTGACCTCCTGTTTCCCAAAGACTTCCTGATGCCTTTCTCACCATATCTAGGCGCTGAACAAACAATGATCTAAAAGCCAAGACATACCTTTGGTCAGGATAAAAATAAACACCCGGTTCATCAACATACCAAGAGCCTGTGATGCGTCTCCCACTGTCGGTTTTTAAGTGGTGGAATATTCCACACATTGAGAAAAAGATGAATGATCCTTTCTTTTTTGCTTTCTCAGAAGCCTGCTTATGATTTTTCTCATGGAGACAAGAGAAGAGATGCAGAAAACAAAAGCAAAAGCAAAACGAAGCAGCGGATGACTTAAGAGTTCAGCAGGGAATGGATCAGTGTCATTATTTTATATAGTTGTCAATATTCCCTTGGGGTCTCTTGGATGAGTTGTTATCTGAAGTCCTAACCTCCAGGCCCACAGAATCAGGACTCATTTGGAAAAAGGGTTTTTACTCTCTCTCTCTCTCTCTCTCTCTCTCTCTCTCTCTCTCTCTCTCTCTCTCTCTCTCTCCACACAGTCGTTTTTCATGTGGTTACTGGAATGAGCTCTAATTTGATTGAGATGGCTTCATTTATTTTTAAAAGGTTTATTATATTTGTACGTGTGTGTTGGGGGGTGCCTGAGAAGGCCAGAAATGTGTGGCAGATGCTTGAGCAGGGGTGACAGGTGGTTGTGCTGTCTATGTGGGTGCTGGGAACTGAACTCCAGTCTTCTGGAAGAATAGGAAGCACTCTTTTTAAAATGGTTTTTCTTCTGAAAAGCAAACAAACTTTTTTATTTTACATACCAATTCAATTTCCATTCCATCTCTTCCTCCTGTTCCTTCCACCTTGTCCCCCACCCAACCCCCGCATCCACTCCTCAGAGAGGGTAAGGCACATTGCTTTGGGGAAGGTCCAAGGCCCTCCCTACTACGTCTAGGCTGAGCAAGGTATCCATCCAAAGAGAATGGGTTCCCAAAAAAACAGTACAAACAGTATGGAAAAATTCTGGTGCCACTGCCAGGTGCAAACTGTCTCAGTGGGTGTCCCCATCATGGTCTTGACCTCTTTACTCATATTATCACTCCTCCCTTCAACTGGACTTTGAGAGCTCAGCCTAGTGTCCACTGTGGGTCTTTGCCTCTGTTTCCATCAGTTGCTGGATGAAGGTCTTAGCTGGGGTCATTCTTGTGGATTCCTGGTAATTTCTCTAAGGCCAGGTTTCTTGCAAGCCCCGTAATGACTCCCTCAACCAAACTATCTCTTTTCTTACTCTCATCTCTGTTCTTCCATCTCAACTATCCTGTTACTTCAAGTTCTCCTTCTCCCTCCCCTTCTCTCTTCCTTCTCTTCTTTCACCAAGAAATGATACATCAAAATTTCAAATTATCCAATTAAAAATGGGGTACAGAACTAAACAGAGAATTCTCAACAGAAGACTCTAAAATGATTGAAAGACATTTAAGGAAATGTTCAACATTCTTAGCCATCAGAGAAATGCAAATCAAAGTGACTCTGAGATACCATCTTACACCAGTCAGAATGGCTAAGATCAAAAACGCCAATGATAGCTTATATTGGAGAGGATGCGAAGTAAGGGGAACATGCCTCCTTTGCTGGTGGGAATGCAAATTTGTACAACCACTCTGGAAATCAGTATGGTGATTTCAGAAAATTGGAAAACAACCTACCTCAGCATCCAGCAATACCACTCTTGGACATATACCCAAAGGATGCTCAAGCATACTACAATAGCATTTGTTCAACTATGTTCATAGCAGCATTATTTGTAATAGCCAGACCCTGGAAACAACCTAGGTGCCCCTCAGCCAAAGAATGGATAAAGAAAATGTGGCACATTTACACAATGGAGTACTACACAGTGGTAAAAAAACAATGACATCTTGAAATTTGCATACAAAAGGATGGAAAAACCTATCCTGAGTGAGGAAAGATGAACATGGTATGTACTCACTCATAAGTGTATACAGCTGTAAAGCAAAGAAAAACAAGCCTATAGTTCATAACCTAGAGAAGCTAAATAACAATATGACCCCTAAGAAAAACATATATAAATCCACCTTGAAAGGGGGAAATAGACAAGATCGCCTGACAAAATTGGGAGCATGGGGGTGGGGAGAGAAGGTAAGAAGTGCTCTTAAAACTGAGATGTCTCTCCAATTCACACTATCTCTATAAAAAGTAGAAATTTTCCATCACCCTTCACAATAGCCACAAATAGCATAAAATATCTCGAAGTAACACTAACTAAACAAGTGGAAGACTTGTATGACAAGAACTTTAAAACTTTGAAGAAAGAAATTGAAGAAGACACCAGAAACTAGAAAGATCTCCCATGCCCTTGGGTAGGTAAAATTAACATAGTAAAAATGGCAGTCTTACTAAGAGCAATCTACAGAATTAATGCAATGTCCAGCAAAATTCTGCACAGACCTCGAAAGAATGGTACTCAACTTCATATGGAAAAGCAAAACAAAACAAAACAAAAAACCCGCAGGATAGCCAAAACAATCCTGTACAATAAAAGAACTTCTGGAGGCATCACAATCCCTGACTTCAGACTCTACTACAGAGCTACAGTAGTAAAAACTGCCTGGCATTTGGATAAAAACAGACAAGAGGACCAATGGAACTGAATAGAAGACCCGGATACTAATCCACACACCTTTGATCACCTGATTTTTGACAAAGAAGCAAAAAATTTCAAATGGAAAAAAGAAAGTATATTTAACAAATGGTGCTGTCATAACTGGATATCAACATGAAGAAAAATTAAAATAGACCCATATCTATCACCATGCACAAAACTCAAATCCAAATGCATAACTCAAAGCCAGCCACACTGATCCTCATAGAAGAGAAAGTGGGAAGTACATTTGAACGCATTAACACAGGGAACCACTTCCTAAATATAACCTCAGCAGCACAGACACTGAGAGAAACAATTAATAAATGGGACCTCCTGAAACTGAAGTTTCTGTAAAGCAAAGGACATGGTCAACAAGACAAAACAGCAGCCTACAGAATGGGAAAAGATCTTCACTAACTCCACATCAGACAGAGGGCTAATCTCCAAAATACACAAAGAACTTAAGAAATTGGTCATCAAAAATACAAATAATCCAATGGAAAAAAAATGGAGTAAAGACCTAAACAGAGAACTCTCAACAGAAGAATCTAAAGTGGCTGAAAAACACTTAAGGAAATGTTCAACATCCTGAGTCATCAGAGAAATGCAAATCAAAACAACTCTGAGATTCCATCTTACACCTATAAGAATGGCCAAGATCAAAAACACTGATGACAACTTATGCTGGAGAGGTTGTGGAATAAAGGAAACACTCCTGCATTGCTGGTGGGAATGTAAGCTGGTACAGCCACTTTGGATGTCAGTGTGACAATTTTTCAGAAAATTAGGAAACAACCTTCCTCAAGACCCAGCAATATCACTTTTGGGTATATATCCAAAGGACGCTCAATCGTACCACATGGACATGTGCTCAACTATGTTCTTAGCAGCTTTGTTTGTCATAGCCAGAACCTGGAAAGAAACTAAATGCCCCTCGACCAATGAATGGATAACGAAAATGTGGTACATTTACACAATGGAGTACTACACAGCAGAAAAAATAACAACATTTTGAATTTTTCAGGCAAATTGATGGAGTGAGAAAACATTATTTTGAGTGAGGTAACCCAGACCCAGAAAGACATTTATCACACGTACTCACTCATGGGTGGTTTTTAAAGATAAAGCAAAGAAAACCAGTCCACAAATCACAATCCCAGAGAACCTAGACAACAATGAAGACCCTAAAAGAGACATACATAGATCTAATCTACATGGGTAGTAGAAAAAGACAAGATCTCCTGAGTAAATTGGGAGCATGGGGAACTTGGGAAAGAGTTGAAGCGGGGAGGGGAGAGGCAGGGAAGGGAGAAGAGAAAAATGTAGAACTCAATAAAAATCAATTTTAAAAAAAAACAATTAAAAAAAGTGGAAATTTTCATACAAGGATGACATGTCAGAGAGAAGATGACCTCAGAGAGTTTGGGATTGAGTAACGCCTCTCCAAGACTGAGGTCAGGGTCATCATCTGAACAGAACATTTAAATGGTATGACCTTGAAGGAAGTTAGCAAATGATTCTGTTGAGGACAAAGAAAGGATCAATTTGACTATGTAAAGATTCGAACACAGTGAAAACTTCATTCTAAGCAGAACTGTGGTCAAGCTAACAGTGTCTGTGCCACTGGGCCACAACCATAAGGAACATTTTAACTGGGAAAGCACATCAGATACTGGTGACATGTTTTGACAGCAATATTAATAACAAATTTGTAACATGAGGGGCCTGCTTGTTGGGGTTTCTGTCCCGCCCAGTACCCCACAGCCGGCAAGCCCCAAAGAAAATCACACAGAGAATCTACATTAGGTTATAAACTGATTGGCCCATTAGCTCAGCCTTCCTACCAGCTCCTGTAACTTATATTAACCCATTGTCCCATCCATGCCAGCCACATGGCTGGTACCTTTTCTTAGCGAGGCAGCTTACATCCTGCTTCTGAGATGGACTGCACAGGAATGCCAGGGAAGCTTCCTGCTTCCCAAATTCTCCTGTTCTCACCTCTACTTGCTGTCTGGTTTTCCCACCTATACTCCCTGCCTGGCCAATCAGCATTTATTTAAAACATGATTGACAGAATACAGACAATTCTCCCGCACCACAAATTAAGATTACTGATGATTATTTGTGGGAACAATAGATTTATCTAGGTCTAGGACTCAATTGTATACTTAAAGCTTATAACCAGTTGTTTGTTTTCCTTGCCACACTGCACGTGCCCTGAAGCCAAGGACCATTTCTGACTGGTTCCTGGATGTATCTCAGTCCCAGTGATGTCCAAGGCACCTGTGACTGCAGTGGAGAGTAACAGTGCCAGAGAGGAGAAAGAGAGGGGGAGGAAGGGAAGGATATAGAGACACAGAGACAGAGAGAGACAGGGACACATGGAGAGAGACAGATAAAGATGAGATAAGACAATAGAGAGACACACATGCAGAGAGAGAGAGAGAGAGAAAGAGAGAGAGAAAGAGAGAGAGAGAGGAAGAGGAACAGGAAAACTGGACTTATTTCTGATTTTTTCTTTTTACTCTTTCTTTATTTTTGGTTTTGTTTTGCACCAGAGGTTTGTGTAATTCATACTGGCCTCAGTCTCTCCTGCCTCCACTTCCTGAGTTCTAGAATTATAGAAATATTTTCTTGTTATCTCATCACAAGAAATGGACAGCAATTCAATATAATTTTTTTAAAAATTTAATAGTGTGTGCGTGTTCCATATGCATGCAGATGCTTGCAAAGGCCAGAAGAGGACAGACATTAGATCCCATGGAGTTGAATTACAGGTGGTTGGGAGGCCCCACTGACTGCTGGGAATGAAACCAGGATCCTCTGCTAAAGCAGAGTTCTCCCTTAACCACTGAGCCACAACAGCAGCCCCATTAATCTAATTCTTTTTAAAGGTAATATTAGGTCATATTTAAATATTGTCTTTGGCTTTTTAAAAATTAAGTTATTTTTATTTTTCAGAATGGAATTGTGGACCTGTGATGTGCTCTTTCCATTAGAATATTAATCATGTTTTACTATTTTTTATTTTTTTGAACATTGTGTTCTCATGTCTACTCCATCTCTGTCTTGGCCAATCGTCATGTTAAGTCTCACTTCAAGGGAGATATTATGGAAAAAATAACTGTAAGCCACACCTTGTGGGTCAGTGGACACTTTTTTTTAAATAAAAAACTTTATATAACTTTATTTTATACACATTGGTATAACAATCTCAGATTCTCTGGAACTGGAGCTACAGATAGCTGTGAGCTGCCATGTGGGTGCTGGGAATTGAACCCCAGTCCTCTGGAATAGCAGTCAGTGCTCTTAACCACTGAGCCATCTCGCCAGCCACCCAGTGGACACTTTGTTATGTTAAAGAAACAGCCCTGAAGTGCATCTTAGCTTGGAGTCTGAAAGTGGGTGTGTCTTCCGCCCCCAACGAGATTCAACACTGAAGGCACTCTATAAGAGCTGCCCAAGTGTGCTTCAATAGCTATGGATATCTGAGAAGAGCTATGTTTCTTTGTTTCTGTTCTTGTAATTAAAACAAACAAACAAACAAAAGCAGGCAACAGCGTTCGCCCCTGCAGACTGCCTTTGAGACAATAAGTGCCGCTTGCTTTAACACTCTGTTCTTTTAGACTCGCTAGAGAGGGTGAAATCATAGGGAGGAAAACCTGCCTGGTTGTTCACAGGGGCTGGGCAAGAGGCATGAGGATGACCTCTTAGGGCGGTGTGCGCTTTCCCTTTGTGATGAAAGCACAGTGGTGGTGGTGATTGTGAAAACCCCTGAGAACACTAAACCCTACTGACATTTGCATTGTAGGGTATTTTATGCTATGTGAATCATATGTCAATAAAACATAGTTAAGAAAAAAATTCCCTTTTCCAAAAAAAAAAATATTGATTTCCCCCTTTTGAATTCATTCCCAGAAGAAACCAATTTCATTTACTAGATTTTAAAATAAGATTTAAGGGATAGAGAATTGGCTCAGTGGTCAATAGTCCTTGTTGCTCTTACAGAGGACCTAGGTTTGATTCCCAGCACCCACATGGTGGCTTCCAATCATGTTTAACTCCAGTCCAATGGGAATTGACTCCCTTTTCCGACCTCCACAGGTATCAGGAACATATGTGTTCAGTTACATACATGCAAGCAAAATATTAATACACATAAAATAATAAAATATGAAATGACAATAATAGTAAAATATATTTAAGTGTTTTCCCACCCCAGCTTTGTTCAAGGCTGTTTCTAAGCAGACCTGAAGCTATATGTCTGGAACCCCTCTAATGGGACTACTAATGCACAGGGATGGTGAGTTAGAGGCTTCTCTGAACTCCACAGTGAGAACCTGTCTCAAAAAGAAAATCAAAATGAAACAAATTCAGAAACACTTCTGAAAAATTAGAAGCTGTTTCCCTCATTCTATGACTATAATTTTGCTGGGATGTTGTCATATTCTGAGAATGAATTTGACTTTGAAAATGGCTAAAAGTCACCAATAACAAATAAAATAAATTGGGTGTAACTGTCCCATGACATATTGTGTTCTCATGAAACAACTCCAAGGTTGACCTGAGGTATAGTTGGGGCAGTGTTGGCATTTGGCGTAGGAAGATAGAATAATTCATGGCTGTGCTGACTCTTTGGGACAGAAAATACTTCCTTTGCACATTTTTGTGTATCACTCATAAAAGTCCTGTTGCCTTATTATTGCACTTCTTGTTTATAGGAGATGACATGGCAACTTGGAAATATCATTAGAAAAATGGACTCCAGCAGAAGATGTAGGGAGGGCAAACAGGACACATCTTAGATGAACAGGAATGTTCATGCATGTTCGTGCTTCTCCTCTTAGGCCGAGCATAGAAGGAGATGCCTCGGTGTCGTGGGCACCATAGTCTTTGAGGTTATGTTCTGTCTGAGGCTTCCAGTGTCCTTGAAGCATTGAGGAATCTGGTGTGGTCCCATGTAGTCCCAGCCAGATACCTGCTTTCATAAGCTTAGTAATGAAATAAGGGCTTGTTCCTGGGCCATGCCACCCCGCCCCTGGAGAAAGCACTAGAGATTGAAGGCCTCTGTAGTCTGAACAAGTGCCGTCTCTTCAGCCTCATTTCTCACTGGTTCTTGGATGTAGCTCATTTCTTATTTGCTTTCACATTTGAAGTGCATATCTTTCGACCACCTTCCACACACCCAAATGTTTCCATGTCTTCAAGTTCAAATGCTCCAAAATCTCCACTCTTCCAAGGTTCTTTGGCCCAGATCCCACTAACAGGCATGTTTGTTCAACTCCTATAGACATTTTTCTTATGTCATCTGGATCCTAAAGCATCACTGTGCCACAATTATATATATATATATATATATTAGTTTTATCCTAGTTGGGAATCATTGCTATTTGAATAAGGTTGGAGGATAGCCCCCAAAGGTTCATGCCCTGGAAGCTTGGTTCCAGAGTCAAGACACTGAAGTGGTGAGGATTTTAGGAGAGAAACAGATGATGGGAATTCCATGCTCTCAAGTGACTAACATTGTTTTCAAAAGACTATGCTCTTCTCTAAGACAGAAGATTGTTTTGAAAGAAAGGGCTTTATCCTCCCTCGGTCTCTCTTCTTTTTCTCTTACAACTCATTGCTTTTTCCATTTGCATTGCCTGCTCTTCTCACATCCAGTCTTGCCATCTGTCATCTAACATGTTAATTTACAGTCACAGGACCCCAGCACACATCATAATGGTTGGGCATTTTAGCCACCAGAGCCATGAGCAAAATAAACATCATTATCTATTACTCAGTGTCATGAATATTGTAGCAACACAAAAGCATTTGAAGATACCCACAATATAGGAAAGATCCCTGAAGATTGGATTTGTGTGTGTGTGTGATACACATATGTGTTTTATTTTTTATTTTTATAATAATGTATGATTTATTTACTTTTATCATTTATAAAAGTTATTCTTTGAGAATTTTATATATGCATACAATGAAATATAATTATATCCCATTCTCCATTTCACCCTTCTCAGTGTTTTCTTTTCTTAATAAACGACTAAGCTAAATTAGTACTGTTCATATGTGCATGGATGTGGGTGTATCCATGGCCATATCCACAAAGAGGAATGAATCTTTCTTTCCAGCGGACATTGAGTGCCAGTGGCTCCTCAGGTAGGGGTGGAGCCTTGTAAGATCCTCCCCACCCATTCTGGAGTTCTGGTTGGCTTGCTTTTGTGCTGGTCTGTGCATGCAGCTTCAGCCACTGTGACTTTGAGTATCACCTTCCCTACTGTGTTGATCTCTGAGATTTGTGTGGAGGAAGGCAGTTGATACAGATGCCCAGTCACAGACACTTATTCTCAACACATGGATTATGAATCTGCATTGAATTATTGCTGTACATTGCAAGGAGACATTTCTCTGGCCAAGTCTGAGAGCAGCTCAAGTCTGTTGGTATGAACATATTTAGAGGCAGTTTTACTACATTGTCATTTAGCAAAATAGCAATAGTAAGCTCCATCCTGGGACCTATGACCTCCAAAGTTGTAGGATTTCGACCAGGTTTACAGTACCAGATATGATCTCTCTCCTGTTAAATAGTCCTTAAATACAATCAGAAGACTGTTGGTTATCCCATAATGGTCATGCTACCATTGCATCAGGAGGCAGTATTGCCTAGCTGGTTGGTATAACAGCATGGGTCCACCACTAGTTAAAACCACAGATGTCTTCTTTTTCTTCCAGCAGGCTCCAGAGCACCTCTGACTATGAAAGCACACCAACAGAGAGAAGGTTTCCCTGTTGTTTGAAACTAAAGATTGTGTTTTAATGTATGGTGGCATATACTGCCCATTTAAATGCTCTCATCATGTAATTAATGTTCTGCTAATAGTAACCAAATATAGTTAATTAACAAAATTACCACATAAGTCAAGGATGAAAGGCTGGGTTTTTTATAATAATAACTTAATAAAGAATCAGCAAGGTATCTTGGTGGGTAAAAGTACTTACTGCCAAGTCTAATCCCAAGTTTAATCCCCAGGACTCATATGGTAGAAGGAAAACACAAACTTCAGCAAGCTGTTCTCTGATTTCCAGTATACACACGCATACACAAACAAAAAAGATTCCAGGCTGTAGAACACACACAGTCAAAGAGATAAGAAAAGATACTACAGTTAGTTTTGAAAATGTTTTCCCCAGGTGACTCAGTAACCTGTTGTCAACAACAGCGACAATGATGACAACTGTAACAACAAACCACATTTGACATCTGCAGAGACTCAAATACAAATGTTTTACATTTACCTTCTTGTGAGGAAAATAAGCAAAGGAGCAGGAGCTCCAAATTCACTTGCTTTGTCTTTTGACAAAGCATACCCACAACGCATACAAAGAATGGCATACCCACTCTGTGTGAATGGGGGAAGAAAACCCATCAAGCAGAATTGAAAGGAAAAGAGACATAAAGAGACTTCGCAAATTTCCATTAGACCCAATTTTCCAGACATTAATTTCCACATAGAGTTTAGATCCAACTGTAGTTACTGTGTTTCTTAAGCCATTAAGATATTATATTTGATCACAATATTATTAAGGGGTGCATTAATCAACTTGATGGGTCTTTAGTGATGCAGAAACCCAAACAGGCTAAGATGTAGAATACAACACAAGTAAGGCAGGAGGGAAGCTAAAAATGCACTGAGGTGGTTTGAGTGATAAAACGTTTCCCACAGCCTTACATATTTGAGCACGTGGTTCCTCTGTGTGCTGATGTCTGAGGAGGTGATGGAGCCTTGCAGAAGGAAGCACCACTGGGGACCAGTTGTGAGAGTTCATAGCCTCGCACTGCTTCCAATTTGCTCTCTCTGCTTTCGCTTACAGTTGAAGATCTCACAGCTTCCTGCCTTGTCCCCTTGCTGTCATGCCTCCCCTGCCACTCTGGATTTTCCCTCTGGAGCCACAAGTCAGAATAAACATGCTTTTTCTATGTGCTGACGTGGTCATGGTATTTTACTACAACAGGAAAGCAATCTTTCATGTAAAAGATTATCATTTTCATAAATTAGGTAGAAAATGTTCTCTCAACCAGCGGCTTAAACATCTCTGTGTGGCACAGCAGGCAAAAGGCTGGCTTCCGGTTCTTTCTTTGTACACGAAAGTCCAGGACAGGAAGGGCACTTCTGAGGCCTGATGATTACTTCTGTGTGTGGGTGGAGTCCGTAAACCAAAATATACAAACCCTGGGCCCCACACTTACTCTATGGCATCTTTTCAGCCCTCTTAAAACCACGCCTGGCTTCCAGTCCCATGTATAAGCCACTCAGACACAAATCAGAAGCAGATGTCACAGTCGGTGGGGGATATTTATGGCCCAGTCTATACTTCCTGGCGCCTCTGTCCAGCGCAGCGCTGTGAAGAGGTGGAGAACACTTTGCGGTAGTGGATGGTCCACTCCAGAAGGTCCTGAGCTCTCTGTTTGGAAGTCAAGCTATGCATTTTCTTGTGTGGTGAAAATTAATGTGTACTTTTAAAAGGAGCTTAAATTAAATTTTCCTTTCTACATACGCTCTGATTACACATCACTGGGGTTTGGTATGTAAATTAAAACCAAGAGGAATAACTTTGAGTTAAAAACTGAACTCTGTTTCTTGTTTGAAATGTGAAGCACAGCAATATCTGCAAAAAGATTAGCAAGGATTAGTGTTTTAACTGGAAGAAATGCACATCATTTGGTTTTGGACATTTATTCTACCAGTGTGTGCAGTGTGTGCACAGTAGGTCTCAGGAGAGTTGAACAAAGGAGCATAGCCACTGGGGGCATTTATTCTA
>JAQHUG010000138.1:262722-280580 GCA_028555095.1 Dicrostonyx torquatus
TAGGTCTCAGGAGAGTTGAACAAAGGAGCATAGCCACTGGGGGCATTTATTCTACCAGTGTGTGCAGTGTGTGCACAGTAGGTCTCAGGAGGACTGAACAAAGAAGCATGGCCACTGCTCTTCGGCTTCATCAAATTTGGTATTATTAGGAAAACAGTGACTCACCTCAGAAAGGTAGTCAGCTATGTGTTACTGTGTGTACACAAGAAATAGTCACTGGGGGAGATTATTTTAACTTATTCAGACCATCTTGTTCCTTTATATCAACCACAATTAGGATCTTCTCACCCAGGAGTGGATTATGAACACTTGACAATGGAAATAGGTTAACTCAGTCTCCCAAAGGCTTGTACTGGAAACAATGAGCACAGGAGGAACGCGACCCTGCAATGAGGTGACGTGACTACTAAAATCTGTCTGAATCCTGAACCGTTATAGAGTTTCCTTTCTACAAAATCATATCTGCTCCCCACTAGTCCATGAATGATTTTTGTGGGTGACATTTCATGCCTTGAATAGAGTCCCTCTAACCCTTTCTTTGTTTAAAACTCACCTCCCACTGTGAAACACTTTCCACAAAATAAAAGAAATGGCACTGAGCCTCCCTGACACCCACAAGTGACTGGATGAACTCAGTGTGTCCTTAATCTGCCTGGCTTCCTTCCGTGCAGATGCTCTTAGGTTTTATGTGACATGCTCCTGAAGCTGATTTGTGTAGCTCTTCCTCTTTAGTAGCCCTTTCCATTTCTA
Organism: Dicrostonyx torquatus; assembly: GCA_028555095.1. NCBI lineage: Eukaryota > Metazoa > Chordata > Mammalia > Rodentia > Cricetidae > Dicrostonyx > Dicrostonyx torquatus. The sequence goes on from JAQHUG010000138.1 coordinate 263,473, forward strand.
CCGTCTTTACTGGTGCTTTCAGTGAGACACTGTGAGCTCTTTAGTACACCAGACACAGCAGCCACTAAAGTAGGTGACCACCTCCTGTGATGACAGAGGTTATGAATGAATAGGGCACCTTGGACATGTGAAAATGAAGGTTTATTTTGACCCATGTAAGCCTCAGCCATGTTTAAAGAGCAGGTCTCCAATCTTAAAGTAAAAACACAGATAGTATTTGGAAAGATGAGATGCTTTCAATTGTGGGTTCCCCACCAACCCAGGCAATTTGATACTCTTCAGTCTACTGATGACGATGACTTGTTGCAAGTGAGAAATGGGAATTGGGAGAGCCCAGTAGGACTGTGAAGGCCCACATGACTCCAAGCTCCACTGCTCACCTCCAGACTGCTATGGAATATTTCATCTATTCTCATAAAGAGCCTGAGGGGAAGATGTTATTTCTGTTTCTAGATGAGAAAACCAAGTCACGGGTGTCAGGTGTGGTGGCACATGCCTTTAATTCTAGGAGGCAGAGACAGGGGGATCTTTGTGATTTCAGCCTGGTCTACATAGCAAGCTCCAGGCTAGCCAGGGTTATATAGTTAGACCCTATCTTAAAAATAGAACAAAATAATATTGAATTAAATTTCAAATATTTTACCCATAGTCATAGATCTACAAATTGGCAGAATCAATAGCCCTAACTTCCCTAAGTGTAACTTGTGTTCAAAATCACACATGGTGTATTTTCTTAGTTTTTTCCAAACTGGATGGAAAATTACAAGTAAGTCCTTTATGATACTTTTTTTAAAATTATATCAGAAAGCTATCTTGAAAATATTCAAAGGAAAATATTTTTAAAAATTCAAATATTTACCTTAATTATAACTAGTGGAAAACATTTCCTGGGTAGAGACTATTTGGCATGTTTGTAAGCTGGAGCTCGGGGCAGGTGTGGAGAACACTGAGCTGCGTGTTTTGACTACAGACCGTGGGAGGGTAATAAGTTTCGAAATTGAAGGGCAGTATGTCTGGGGAGGAAGGATGCAGACAAATAGTGGCGGGAGAAGAAGTATGCACTAGAGCTGTGTCAAGCTTCATAGACTTCAAGGCACCCACGGGGAAAATGTGGTGAGCCAGGGTCCCAGGTGGCTGGGGAGATTCCCCGGGACCATGCCGTGCCAGACTGCAATGGAGAAGCAGAGCTGCGGAGAACAGGAGAAAACCAGAGCAGAGTCTCACTCGGAGGCATTAGTAGGACTTCAGTCACTGGGGCAGTACAGTTGATAAAATCCAGAGAATGGAAACACGCAGCAGTAGGGCAAGATGCTGCAGTACCCAGGGTGGCTGAATTTCACAGGTACTCTGTGACGGGAGGCAGCCACAAACCAGCAAGGTCTGGATTTGGATGACAAATTCATGAGAAGGGAAAAAGTCTGTTTCGGGGACAGTCAGGGGGCTGACAGTTGTAAGAGGAAATAGTGCTTAATGACCGGGAGGAGCGTGTGTTCCAGATGCCGACTGCATTGTGTCCTTTGCCTCTGGTGGAATTGCAAGGACACACACACAGTGTAGATCTGCTGCTTCACACCAACAGAAAGATTTGAGATGTACACCTTGATCTGCCCACTCTTTGTCACCAACCTTCTAGATATTAACATTATCGTCTCATTTTTATTATTTCATCCACGCATGTAATGTGTTTAATGAAATATACCTCCCATTCCCTCACCTCCAGTTTCTTCCCACCGCTCTATCCCCTTTTCCTCTCAACTTCATGTGCTCTTTAAAAACAAAACAACACAAAAATAAACCCCCATAAAACCCCAAACAGGCAAATGAAACCCCAAATGGGTCTATTTAGTCCTGCCTTTATGAGCATGTGTGTGTGGCATCTACCACAGCGTGGGAAGCCTCTCAGGGCCCACATCCAAATTTTAATGTTACCAGCTCAGCTTTAGGTTCTGTTACTCAATTAAATATAGAAATCACAAAGAAGTGAAAAAATACCAATTGAATGAAGCTGTATTACTTTATGCTTGTGCATACGGGATCCAAGCAGAGGGACAGGGTTCTCAGACCCGGTCTCAGGGGACAAAGGAATAACGTTTACATAAGTAGGTGAAAAGTCAGGGCCTTCTGCTTTCCAGTCTTTGGGTTTCTACTCATGCCTTGCCAGTGCCTCCAGGCATTGGGTTTTGCATTTGGCACTGAGGTCTGTGCATGTGTGTTAGTTGCTTCTATACTTGGTTGGCAAAATATGGAGGAGGCTCTAGATCAGTCAAGTTCAGGCATATTGTGCCTATGGAAGTTGAGGGAAAGTCTGGGGAAGAGTCCCTAGCTAGCCTCTAAATCTCTCATTGGTGAATGCAGTTTTTAACAATGCCTTGTACCTGGTGGGAACCCTTGATGGGAGAGTCATGGTCTTTCTACTTCATCTCAAATGTATAACATTCACAAGAAACTCTTTAATAAGATTATTGCACAATTAAAACAAATCTATTAATAATAGTAGAAACTTCCTAAATGGTGAATTCCCTTCTATTTTTCTTATAATTTAATAAAAAATTTTCCTTTGCCTGAGTTCAGATTTTCTTCCTGGCTAGTTGATGATGTGCCTGTGACTCATTGAACCAGTGGCATTGGTGGTAGGACTTAGCCAGAGGCAGAGAAAGGACAGGGGCTTGTATCTAAGGTGACTGAGTAGAGGAGGAAGTGACTCAGCCTCCCCTGTGTGATGGAGGGCAGGCTGCCTCCCCCAAAGAGGGGCTGCTCTCTTCATTTCCCAAAGATTTCAACACAGTTCTTCTGTTGTCATTGTTGCCACCAAGGCCACAGTTTCACATGGATGCAAATGAAGCAGGCCACTGTGACTTACCCATTTTCACCCAAGAGGCTGCTTGAAACCCAGAACCGGTGGTCATCTTCATGTAGTGCATGAAAGGATTTACAGGAAGGAAAAAAATCACACGGATGTATGTGGTTGATAGCTGGGAAGCAAGCTAATTCTCTTCTGGATTACCTACCCTGACTGCAAAGAATACATATATACACATATACATATATATATGCGTATATATCTATATAGACTATATTATTTATACATACATGTATAGAACATGTATGTATATATATAGATGTTCTATATATAAACATACACACAAACATATATTTATGACACAAGTCAAGTACAGGTACTCATGCAGGTATGATGGGTTATCGCCTGATAAACTCACTGGTAAACTGAAAATGTTATAATGCAAACACTGTTAATATGAACATCACAGCTTAGCAACAGAGTGTACTGTAGAGTGCTCTTGGCTGCCAACCCTCATGATCAATGTTTGAGATACAGCTTCTACTATATTGGGCTTGCTTCTGCATCATGGTAAGGTTTAAACCCTGAGTAGTCCTAAATTCTACCATCACATATCAAAAGACATTGGTGTACTTTTTGGTAAGGAGGTGGTGCAGGCCAGGATTGAACCATTTATTGAGAGAAAAGTGCAGGGTAGTAAGTAGTGCAGAGATAGATGGGACGAATCCCATCAAACATAGATGGCCATAGATCTTTGGGAGAATTAGGGCTATGGTATCAGTATCAGCAGCTACTATTATCGAGAATGCATAGTAGATATTTCTATCACATCTTCATGTGTAAGGTTAAAATGAAAACACACATCAAAAGCATGCAAATGTTTATATGCATAAAGCCCTCAGACTAGTATCTCTATGACATGATAGTATACATGCGCTCAGTGCCAGTATTGTTTATTTATTTAGAGACTGGGTCTTGGTAAGTTGTCCAGAATTGAACGCCAGGGCTCCATTGGTTCTCCTGCCTCAGCAGATCAGCTAAGACCACAGTCATAAGCTTCTATGCCTGGCTGGAGAAATTGAAGACATTTTTGTGATCAAATGGATGTGCCATAGAGAACTGGTAAAAGGTCTAGGAACAGTTCAGAAGCCTTGATAGAAATTAAATCAGCACAAGCAGCCTCTCTGGAAGTGATACATTTGAAAACAGATTGGAAATGATACGGTTCAAAGCCACAACAACAGTGAGTGCCATTAAACAACAAAGCTAGCGTAACTGTTCAATGCTTACAGAGAAGAGTTTGAAGTACTTTGGGCCAACAGGAGGGTTTGCCCTCTGGGCTGGGAAAGGAAGATATTTTGGATGGATAAAGACAGGAGTGGGTACTTTGCAGGAATAACTTTGAACTGGATGAGATACATGCAAACATACATGTGTGAGATTAAGGATATATGTATACATACAGATGTGAGATTAATAGTATATGCATACATACAGATGTGAGATTAAGAATATATGCATACATACATATATGAGATTAAGGATATATGCAAATACACATATGTGAAATTAAGGAAGAAAAATCATTGTGAATAAGATTATGAATGGCTTTGATGTGCAGGTTATATAATTAATTTAAATGACCAGGAACTCTATAGACTTTTGGCAGGAACAGGATTAACCTCAAGGAAATTCAGGAGAGAAGAACTTGAGCCAGAGTCTGTGGGTTTCCTGGCAGCTGAAGACAGGGAAGGTGAGTTTTAAAAATGTTTGCAAGAAAAACAGCTTTAAAAAAATAATTCTAATAATTTAATTTTTCCTGACCTTTACATGTAAATTCCTATGATTTTTGAATAGTATATTGAATATTAGTAAATTGAGAAAATTGGCATTCTGTTCCAAGAATATTCTATATGAAATTATAGGAATTCTAATAAAACATCTGAATTATCCTCTTGCTTTACATATTTTCTTATTTGAACACCATTGAAACAGTAAACCATTTTTCGAGACACAGAGTCATGCTTTTATATTTTAAAATGAACAAAAGTAAAATAAAATGTAGCTGGGAATAATATATGTGCGAGCGGTCAGGGCTGCAGTTGGAAGACATGGTATACTATTAGTGGCCTCTCAGTGTCCAGCTGCCTATGCTCACGTGGACACTGACTGACACATCTGAATGGTCCTCCCTGTCGGATTTAACCAAAACCCGCTTCTTGCTGGGGTGCTAAGTCATTTGGAGCTTCATTATGTACACGTTGCTGTCTTTAACTTAGGCTGTCTGCCTTGACAGCACTGCCATCGCTCGGCAGGATTTCCAGCTCTTTGGTGGTCTCTTTTCTGCTCTGTCCTGGGCATGTTAGAGTTTCTGGACTCCTCTTGCATGCCTCAGAGCCAGGTGAGGAGAGCAAGTGTGAGCTGTCTGCCCAACCGCAGCATGCCGTTGCATCCCTGCCACGCTCAGAGAGCATGTTTACTTAGAAGACCTCACACTTTCTTGAAGGTTCCCTGCAAAGCCAGACAGTTACTGCCTGTGCTCTAGGAACTGCCTGCCCCGGACTTGGAGCTTCCCTGTAGTTTCTGTCCATGCCTCCCGGAGTGGCGTTCAGGGAAGTCTGGATTGTGCATCCTTGTTCCTCTTCCTCAGTCTTCCGTCTCACCTTCCTCTACCTGTCACCTGAACACTCAGGTCTGTCTTTGCATCTCATCTTGGGTTCAACACCTCATTCTTAGATTTAAAGGCACAGCCAGTGTGGAAGTACAAAAGTAAGGAGCACACAAACAAAAACTCCTATGACAAATGTCCATCCAATATGCCATCTAACTCACATGAAGGAGTTACAGGACAAGGAAGACAGGGACTTCATTCCTGCTTCACTAAGAATTGGCAGGGAAGGTGCACCGGGAATGTGAGGGTAGATGAAATAATGGAAGTGTAAGAGACTTAGAGAGCTTTGGAGAAGGTGGCCCACCAGAGTGGAAGGAGGACCAGAGTGGGAATCTCTAAAACGAAAGAGTAAAAGACAGAATGGAAAGGACTGTGCAAGTTGGGGCAAGGCCACAGTGTCAGGGGGTAGACGATAGAATGTACAAGAGTGGGCAAGGCAGGGAGAGTGGCACAGTGTCAGGGAGTAGATAGATAGAATAGAGAGAGTGGGCAGACCAGAGAGAGTGGCACAGTGTCAGGGGGTAGATAGATAGATTGAGAGAGTGGGCAAGCCAGAGAGAGTGGCACAATGTCAAGGGGTAGATAGAATAGAGAGAGTGGGCAGACCAGAGAGAGTGGCACAATGTCAGGGGGTAGATAGATAGAATAGAGAGAGTGGGCAGACCAGAGACAGCAGCACAGTGTCGGGAAAGAAGGTCAGAGCCTGTGTGTCCATGGGACAGGGATACATGGCAGGAACTGAGCTGGAAGTCTGATCTGTCCACAGGGTTCCCCTTTGCTCACTGCATGAGGAAAGGGCTAATCTTTACTTTCCCACACATACCTCTCTGCTAACCGTCAGTGTTCCACGCAGCTATGTTTATCCTAGTCTTGGTTACTCCCATGCCAACCTTGCATGGTTGGATAGTCAGAACTTTTCCCTTTTGACTCACGAGGGAACCATTTTTGACTTTCATAAAGCTGTTCGGGGGCTTTCTGCTCTGCCTGTGAATGATTCTTTATTTTCTTTGTTTTTCTCCAGCCAGTGTGGTTTATGATTTAGGAGCCGATCACAGAACTGAAATTAATACTAGTAATATTTTGAGTTTGAGTAAGAATGAAGGAAGCAAAATTATAGCTAGTTGTTGTGGAACAGAGCTGACTGGCTCCTTTGAAAGAGGTTATGGCAGGCAGACTCATCCCCAAAAGTTAAACAACTGAGAATATATGTATATATGTATGTATGTATTTTTGTGTTTATGTGTGCATGTCCATGTTATCAGTTTACCTTTCCTCAAACACAGCTCAGTTCCTCATTGAGAAGAAAGGGCTTAAACCTAGTTTCTTACTTTGTACTTTTTAAGATGTACCTAGAAGGAAATGGTGTTTTGGGGAGACTGTTGAGAGTGATAATTGGGTTTAAAGATGATCCTCCCTCCCTCTTCCCTATGCTTCTCTCTCTCCTCCCCTCCATGCCTCCCTCCTTCCCTCTGTCCCTCTCTCCTGCCTCCCTGTCTCTCTGTCTGTCTCCTCCTAACGTTTGTGTGTCAGCAGGAGACACATGCATTCCCTTGTGTGTGGCCAGTGTTAGGAAGGTGAAGAAATGAGTGTGAGAAATCAGATCCCGAAAAGGTCTGAACAGTACACTCGACCTTTTCTGTCTCTTCTTCCCTAGTGGCTTTGGAGACAAGCTGCTATGTTTTCCCTAAGAAAGCAATTGTTCCTCTTGCATTGGTACAACTAAGAAACTTGACCATTCATTTATTTCCTAGTGTCTGCTAAGAAATATCCATATCAGAATGTATTTTAAGGAAAGATGTGAGCCAGGAAATTGGGATCTTTCCTATTCTTGGTGATGTAGATGATCATGCCAATGGTTTATCAGAATGATTGACTGAAGGACTCCCTCTGACAACCACTTCTTAGAAAGTTATCTCAAATCTCAAAGTCTACCCTCAGTGACACACTTTCTCCAACAAGGCCACACCATCTCCTAGTCCTTCTAAGTAATGCCATTCCATGATAACTAAGCCTTCAAATGTATGATTCTAAGGGGGTCACTCTTATCCAAACCACCACACATCCTCACAGCCCTACAAAGTTCTTGTTGGCCATGCTTATTGTTCTGCTAATTCAAACTAGAGCCCAGAGACTCTCACTAGAATCTTCTATCCTGTTTTCCCCCAAGATCACTAGTGACTGTTCACTATTAACTCTGCTCAAAGTAACATTTTCTGAATAATTAAGACAGAATTTTAGAAAGCAAACTTCTCTGAGGTGCCTTCTGGAATTTTCTGTTTTATACTAGATAATCCAAGTCCCATTACACAGGGCTATAAGGATTTAGTCATTTTATAAATTATGTCTTTCTGAGCATTTGCACTATGACTGTGTCATCTACTGAGCCACTTGCCCCCAGGCCGTTGCTCACTATCTGATAACTGAATATCCAGTGTTCTCTTCCCCTCTCAGAATTTCCTCTAGAGGAGACACAGGTCCCTTCTCTCTTCCCCAAAGAATAAATACCTTTAGGGAGAAACATTTAGAAGCCTGTGAGTTGCAGGAGGAAACCATAATGCAGAAAAGAAAGTGATGGAACTCCATAATAGATATCTGGATTCACACCTGAGATATGGTCATAGCCACAAGATCTCTCCCTTCATGAAAGCCCTACTGCCTGCCAGGCCATGTACATTTCCAGGGTTGTGTATCCCCACTACTGGATTCCATCCTGTGCACTCCTAGGACTCTTCTTGCCCAGCCCCAGCTCCCTTCTTCATCTTCATCGTAATCACAGAGTTACAGCTAACAGGGAAGCATGCCTGCCTAAATGCCTGGAGCTGACTGGCTTATCTTCCTTCACTGCTCCCCCTCAACAGGTTAGGCATTAGATTTTTGTGTGACCAAAAGATCCATTAACTTTTGGTTAATCCCAGTGTTTTACCAGGGAGAAAGACTTCCACCATAGAGAGCAGATATGAACTACTATTCATTTACTCTTTCTCTAGCTTTCTTTAAGGACATAAGGATGTCTAGGTTTCGTTTCCAAGAACGTCAATTCCCAAACACAATGCAAAGTCTGTTTCTCTCTGTTATTCTTTTGGGCAAGGTTGGCACATTCACTAAAAGAGATTATGAAATACCTAAGTTTTCTTCTGCTTTACAGTAGTTGAGATTATGCTCTAGTGGTTTTTATTTTTTAAGTGTAATGGAAACTACGGTACGGGATCTGTAAAGTAGATGGGAATGCGAAAGACCTGCCATCCGAGCATCCTTTAGAGGTCTTGGATCTCTGTCACATATAAACGCTTTTCAGAAAGGTTTCTGTTGAGATATTTTGCAGGTGAATGTCACTACCGTGGCCTTCAAAGTCTGCCAAGAACCAGTGCAAGTAACTGCTTAGAATGCTAGACTCCTAAAGTAGAGTTACTGACTCTGAGAGGAATGAGCTTGGGTCTACCGACTGGGAGGAATGAGCTTGGGTCTACCTTAGTCTCGCCTGTATTTCATTTCATTTTCAGTAACATTGTAGCTGATCTTCCTTGAAAGCTGGTAATTCTTTTGGGTGACCCCAAGTAAGCTATTTAGTCTTTACTTTTGTATTTGCTAATTGCCTGTAACCATAATCCCTGCTTCATCGAATTGCTGACCAAGAGGGAACAAATAATTGCTGTAAGGCTTTAACCCAATGCTTGATGCATAGCAAATGACTTATGAGTGTTGATTGTTGGAATCAGTAATACAAGACGAGTAGTTTCCTCTGGTCTCGGTCACCTATTGTTCACGATTTCTATAAGGATACAATTTCTGGGTGTTCAAATTGAGGTCAAACTTTTTTGTTGTTTTCAAACTGTTTAAATTTAGCCAAACAACCCAGCTTTTCTGTGCCTCTATTTACCCACCTCTGAAGGCAGAGTGATAAGGACTCCTACCCCACAGGTTACAGATTACAGTTTCGCAGATTACATAACACCATCCAGCCAAGGAGCCAGAGAACGTCTGGTATAGTGTTGTTCCTTCTCTGCTCATTTGTTTCATCTCCCTTTCTGATCACCTGACTTTCACTAGTTTAAGCAGAATCATTAATCTGAAAAAATTGGCTTCGTCCGGGCATGAGGAAACATCTAAATGCTTACAAGACTGAGAAACACTTGCAGGCCAGTCAATCAAGTCCAGAGTACCTAACTGACATTTTCAGAAAAATATTTCTGCTGAAACTCAAAATTACAAGTTTATACTAAAGAATTTATGAGGAGGGGAATAGAGAAACTCTCAGGGAATGTCCACATGCGCTGAGCAGAGAAGGATGTGGTTTAGTACATCACCTACAGAGGTGAGCTCTCCCAGCTCCAGTCAGCTCTGAGTCACAGCCATGCCCTCCCCCGTCCCTGCCCAGGGACACCTCATAAGACTCCTGAGATTTCCTCTGACAGCTCCAGGGATGTGTGACCTTGTGATCTCACTCGCAGCTCCACTAGCAGGAATATGATATTGTGAAAATAGCTCCCACACAGGAAATTGAATATTTGGCATCTTGCCCCAACTTCCATCCTGATTTGCCAGTTGACCTTGGGCAAACCATTGCTTTTGTTCCTTCAGTTCTATTATCTGTAAAATAGAGAGACTAATGTTTGGTTTTTTCAAATCCAGGGGGGCATTATGAAGACTGAACATAGACAGAAGTCACTTGGAAATTGTAAATACTTTTATCCATTTACTTTAACATATTAAGAAAGCAAGGGGGTAAAGATGAGAAACCCTGAGATTAAGTTCCATGTGGCCTTTGCTGACCTTGTAATCTTGCATGACCCCTGCTGACCTTGTAACCTTGCAAGACCCAACTCCCTGGCTCATTCTGTATCTTAGTTTCTTTAGTTAAAAAAATTGTATGTATGCAATTTTAGGTAAATCAATAATAATAATACGCTTCCTTATGTCTTTTACAGACATTATTTGTGTTTTTTACCCCCTCCCTACTTCTCTTCCTGTACTGATCCCCTTTCTACTTCTTCTGTGTTGATCCCCTTCCCCAAATAAAGCCCTCTTGAGTGCTGCCCCCTCCTCATTGCATGGTCCCTCTTTTGCTTTCCTGGCGTCTGTGGTTACTCCAGGTTGTATATTCATATCTGATGATTTGGCTCTAGGAAGTACAGATGAACAAGATATAGCATTTGCCTTTGTTTATGCATATATACTTAAATAATGTTGTTCTTCTTGGGTTGGCAATGATGCCCCACCACTAACCAGACCTTAATTCCAGTCAAGAGAAACCGATTTTTTTTGTTGTTGTTGTTGTTGTTTTTCAGTTGTTTTAGGAGGGTATCCAAGAGACTCCCCAAACATCGCAAGCTGTTGTTATTGCCCTTGCTTCCCAGAGGTTGAGGGTAAGTCCTCATTGCTGAAGACATGATGCACTGCAGACCCAGGCCTTGAGGAACTGAGCCACATCTGACCCAAAGCTCCCCACTCCCTGAGGACCAGCTCTCAGCACAAAAAGGTGCTATGCAAGCTTCCATTTGGGGATGGGGCAAGCAAATCATCCTACCCAGCTGGGATGCCCACAAGCTGCAACAATGACCAGCATGGCACCATGACCCTAATCTTTTTTTAAAATATTTATTTATTATGTATACAATATTCTGTCTGTGTATATGCCTGAAAGCCATGAGAGGGCACCAGATCTCATTACAGGTGGTTGTGAGCCACCATGTGGTTGCTGGGAATTGAACTCAGGACCTTTGGAAGAGCAGGCAATGCTTTTAACCTCTGAGCCATCTCTCCAGCCCCCATGACCCTAATCTTGATGATAGCTAAGAGATATTTAATTGGTCTTATGGCCTGCTCAATATGGGGGACATCTTGCCTGGTACTGGAAACCTAGACATTTACCTGGGCAAGTGAAGCCATGCACCTTAGGGAAGAGCTCCTATTGTCATCTTATGACATCAGCACAATTCCTAACTAAATTCTAAATATTTATCCTTCTGCCCACAGATGTGTGCAGCGCTCACCCCTCATCAAACAGATTTGTTTTTGCAACAGATGGAGACTCTTAGTTTTTTTTCAAGACAGGGTTTCTCTGTGTAGTTTTGGAGACTGTCCTGGAACTAGCTCTTATAGACCAGGCTGGCCTTGAACTCAAAGAGATCTACCTGTCTCTGCCTCCCAAGTTCTGGCATTAAAGGTGTGTGCCACCACCAACCAGCCAGATGGAGACTCTTACAGAAAGCTATAGCCAACCAAATGTAGAGAATAAGTGGTCATGGGGTGTCCAGCCCCAGCTGTTACATCTGAAACACAGTTCCTGTCCCTATGGCTCATGGAACATGGAAGAAGGGGGACAGAAAGAGTCAGAGGACTAGGAGATCTTCTGTGAGATTATTTTTCCTAGAAATGACAGAGAAGCTTCACCCACGATACTGCAATATTGTGGCAGCCTAAATAAGACCTGAACAAGCACAGCACTAACAGACATGCAAACATGGAAGAGTCAAATCTCACAGGGTCTCACTCATAGGCAAAAAATTGCAGGCAAATAAAGAATAATGGGAATAGGAGAAATAGCTTTACTCAGGAAAGAACCACTTAATTGGTTATCTAGTACTAGGTGGTCAGCCCTGAAATTATATACTTTATATACATACAAGTAACACAACACTAAATGGACTGTGTAGGGTGTGTGTGTGTGTGTGTGTGTGTGTGTGTGTGTGTGTGTGTACGTACGCATGTATGTATGTGACTATAACAAAGAAAAAGAGACCATGAATTTGAGTGGGAATTGGTGGTGGGGAGGTCATGGGAAGGACTAGAGGAAAGGGAACAGGGAAATGATTATGATAATTATAATTATGAAAGAGTGAATAAATAAAGTATAATAGTTATTGTCTCATAGGTTGTTTGTGAGTAACAAAGATATGGAAGTTCTATAACAGCATGCTGCTGTGAGAGTCTGCTCTGTATGTTGTGATTATCATTGGTGAATAAAGAAACTGCCTTGGCCTGTTGATAGGGCAGAACTTAGGTAGGCAGGGGAAAAACTAAACGGCATGCTGGGAGAAAGGATGTGGAGTCAGGGAGAAGCCGTGGAGACAGCCATGCTGAAACTTTGCTGGTAGGCAACGACCTTCTGGTGATGCACAGATTAATGGAGATGGGTTAAATTAAGATGTAAGAGTTAGTCAATAAGAAGCTACAGCTAATGGGCCAAGCAGTGATCTAAATAATATAGTTTCTGTGTGATTATTTCAGGTCTGAGCTGCTGAGCAGTCGGGAACCAGAAAGTGGCCTCCTAACAACACTGTGCCTCATGTCTCCTGGTTTGGATGAGTCCAACTTCAAGATCCACACAAAATCTCCACCAACATCACAAGAAGAGGTGTGGAGGTTCCTTACAGATTGCTGGGCACAGAAGTCCTGACTCTACCCTGACTTTCTTACCACCTCAGTTGTACCTTGTTGCTGTCTACATTTTGACTACAGTAAAGACCCAATTAACAAACGCAACTCTCCAGAAGTCATGTAATGTATGTTTTCTTTCCTTTGGTACAAATTGAAGGGGGAAGAACATAAAGTGAAAGAGGGAAAGGACCCTCTCAGGAAGGATGTGGTGAGATGGTGTAACCAAAACAAATTCCATGTGAAGAAGATGACAGGTTCTGCCCTGGACTGTCCATAATAGCACCCATTCGTCTGGGCCAAAGATTACACGTTTGTGTTGCAACACTCTATACAAGTTCCTTTCCCAGTTCAAAAACATTGAGAAAGCTAAAGAGGACTGGCGGCTCCTTAAGCTAAATTAAAGCTTTTGTTTGGCTCACGAACCCACTTATATGTTTCCCATACCATGTGGCTACTGTTCTTGTGGTTGCTTAACATCATTGGCAGAGCTGAGAAGAAAGCCCCACCCCCTCATCATTCAGTGAGTTTATGGCCATGGCCTGGAAGAATTCAGACTTTCCAAACTTAGTCTCTGGAAATGGGTATTAGCAATCAGCAAAGTTCTACAAAATTTTCTGTTCTTAAATATTTGATCATGGAGAATTTCAAACATACAGAAAATACAGAGTACGATACAATGAACTGTCATCTTCCTGTTAGTCAGTTTCATGAAATAACTGCTGCTGGATCTTGCTTCTTCCATGCTGAGCTCTCTTGAGTGTCACTGAAGCATATCCCAGGCCCCAGGGCATTTTTGTACAGGGTCTTCTTTAAGATTGAGGCATTGAAATGAGTGCCCAATCATTGTGCAGAGACTTCAATCTCTCCATCATTCTTTATGCCCCATCTTTAACTTCCTGCTAGGGTGATAGTTGGCTCCCAAGCCTGGACTCCTTAAGAAATTCACATAACCACACCTAGAACAAACACATGCTCACCTCTCAGGCCCCAGGACCACACCACCCACCGAGGCTTCCATCAGTTGTATATGTCTGGCTTTCCCATGTTGGTCCTCTCCCAGTACGCTCTGGAGCTGCTATCAGAACCAGCAGGTAGTTTCCCAGGATGACTCTTAATTACTTTTTCCTTCCTCCACAATGTCTCTCTTTGTTAATGAGTCTCTACATCCAACCAAATATGCTGAGTCAAGCCTCTGTCCTGAGACTCCAGTAACACTTTCATTTAGATCTTCCTGCATATTTATATTTACTATATATTTACAAATGAGGACACTTAGTGTCATTGTTGTATCTGAAAATAGCAGTGACTTAATCCTGTGAATTATCTAGCCAATATTAACCGTCTTCAACTGTTATGTTCTAATTTTATTCTGTTTGAAACAGATCCAAATGCCCCCTCGGGCAGCTCTGTAAGTCTCTTTGGGTGTGAAGGATTTTCTCTTGTTTCCTACCTTATAGTTTCTTGAGAGGAAAAATAAAACATTTTGGAGCCCAGTTTTTCTGATTGAATCTTCATGGTGTCATCTATTTCTCTTATTTCCTGGGATTTGGTAGTGAGGTGGAACCATTTGCTCGTGACTCTCTGAGCAGAACTCTTTCTCGGGCATTTCACATATTTTATCAAGGAGAATGTGATGTCTGTTTGTTATTTTGTGGGTTTCACAGGCCTGGAGTAAAGTTGTCCACACATATTAATTTTATAGGTTTTTTGAGTGGTGACAGTTTTCATTGACCCTTAATGTCTTTGGCAACAAAGTAACTTGGGTTCTGTTTCTCTTTGCCTAACAGGAATCAAAACCTTCCCAACAGCCCCTTAGTCACCTAGTTACCCAAACTTTCACTACACCTGGGTTAATGATCACAGGTTTCTGCTAAGTCCCTTGACTCCTCTGAATGAGCTCAGAATTACTGTCTATCTCTCTAAGGAAAAAAGTAATGTACTTCTTAAAATAATAAATTAATATTCTAACTCATAGAAAAAGTTCATGACTTAGTTCACCTCTAGGGATAAATATTAATTTGATGACAAGTTCTCTTGGCCATAACCGTTGTGTATTCCACCAGCTGACTATGGTTTGTAGCACAGCCCTGCAGCATAAACAATGTCACGAAAATAGCCCAGTTTGTTTTGTCCTTCACTGGTATTCTTAAGGCTGATTCCTAATAGATGCTTAGTGTGGTAATGGTTTTTAGAAAACTCAGGCAGACTCTGATTAGGACAGAACCACCTTAGTCTTAATAAACTTCTGGGGGTGGAGATCCTCCTATCATTGTCTGTGAGTATGGGATATGTGTGCCCAGTGTATTGTAGACATGTAGAGGACCATGTGTTGTAGACATGTAGACCTAGGCTTGTAGAGGACCATGTGTTGTAGACATGTAGACCTAGGCTTGTAGAGGACAATGAGTTGTAGACATATAGACCTAGGCGTATAGAGAACAATATGTTGTAGACATGTAGACCTAGGCTTGTGGAGGACCATGTGTTGTAGACATGTAGACCTAGTCTTGTAGAGGACCATGTGTTGTAGACATGTAGACCTAGGCTTGTAGAGGACCATGTGTTGTAGACATGTAGACCTAGGCTTGTAGAGAACAATATGTTGTAGACATGTAGACCTAGGCTTATAGAGGATGAATGTTGATGTCAAGTGTCTTTTTGCAGTGTCTTATTTATTGAGCCAGGATCCTCACTGTTACGAATTCGACTAGACGCACTGGTCTATGAGCCTCAGCAAGTTGCTTCCTTACCTCGCCAGCTCCGGGAGTACAGGTATGAGCTTCCACACCTGGCTTGGGATATAAACTCAGGTCGTCATGCTTCAGCAAGATGCTTTTTATTGACTAAGCTGTTTCCCCAAGATGTAAGAGTTAGCGAATAAGAAGCTAGAGCTAATGGGCCTAGCAGTGATTTAATGAATACAGTATTCATGTGATTATTTTGGGTTTAAGTTATCTGGGTGCCCGGGAAGAACAAGCAGCCTCCTCCTTCATCTCCTTGTACTTATACCAAACACTCATCTGTTCATCAGTCCCCAGGAAGTGGACTCTATGAAGTCACTTTTGCAGTATGTCTGCCTCCTTCTCTGGACCACTGAACATCCCATCTCTGTGGTTGGTTTTCATATACCAAATTTTTCTGAAATACTATCAAAATAATTTAATAGATTTTTTGTGGAAGAAATAATTAACTTTTTTTGAAGCCAAGCTATTTGGCATATTTTCTCAAAACTGAAATTCAGGTCAGCAAGAAGACTCAATGAGTTCATGCCCTAGCTGTCAAGCCTGACAGCTAGAGCTCAGAGCCTGGGACCTGTAGTGAAAGTAGAGACCTGACCTCTGACCTCCACACACACACCGTGGCCTTTCTGATACATACACACTCCAGGGCCCTTCTGACCTCCACACGCACACTGAGGCACATGACTCCCCAACCCAACCCAGGAACATACAGGATAAATACCTTAATGCAAGAAAAATACTTCTAAACTTGCAGAATTCCTAAAAGCTAAAAATTCTACTTGTAGAAAATGTACTTCACAGATCTATTTCCACAAATTTCCAAGAAAATACATAAACAAACTATTCATTTAAGTACTATGTATAAATTATCATTTTTAAAAAAAATCTCGATTTTTATTAGTAGAGAATTATTTAAGTATTATTTTATTCCTATAATGGGATGGGTAGCATGGAGTTATTACAAAGTATGAAGTAAGTGTGTACTAATGCAGAGAGGCCAGTCTGTCGGTTCAACTTTTATCAGGTAAGAAAAGGATTTCTCAGACTGGGTATAGCATATGATCCTACAACTCACAGAGAGATGAGAAAGAATAGCATATAATCCTACAACTCACAGAGGGATGGGAGAGAACGGCATATAATCCTACAACTAACTCAGGGTTGGGAGAGACTGTATTTGTTTCACACAACACTGTAATAAAATAAATATGTAGACAGCTTTATATCAAATGAGAAGGGGAGTTTTATGTAAGTTCTGTGTTTCCGGAAGTATTTTTCCGATGACAGTTGTCAGTTCATGGGGAATGTCCTACTCTTAGTGACAAATGCAATAAGCCAGATCAGTAGGGAGCTATCAGGAATTTACATCTTTGACCCAGTGATCTTTGTCAGTGGGGAAGAGAACCAACACTGTGCATGAAACAACATTATGTAATTGTTATGGGGGTCAGTCAATTCTCACTGGATGTAATGAACTGCCTGGCAGAGGCAGGAGTCCTGAGCTCCTCTTTCTTTCTTT